>BPTQ01000009.1:263063403-263116009 GCA_019973895.1 Chrysanthemum seticuspe
TGTTAGAGTTCAACATCTCTAGAAGATAATCAAACGAACACTAATGTATCCGTTGTGATTGCTAGAGGCTCACGAATTCTAGATAGTTCCAGAACAAAGATAGTTCACCATAGTCTCGGAGCCCTTTCAGAGATGCTATGATTCTTGGTAAGAGTGGGGGTATATTAGTTTATAAGTAAGTTGTACGGACCTAGGCTATTACTTTTACTTCAGTGGTTGTGTTTGTTGTGGTTGTGGTGAAGGTACGTTGTTGAGTCAGAGTGTTTGTCGTTACCATTTAAGGGAATAAATTTCTCTCTTCTCATACTTGAAACCTGATACTTCTACCTTTTGACCTAAAGGTTATAACTAACCTTAGACACCCTTCATCACTTCTTTCCTTTATCAGATTTCTTCTACTAAGGACTGTCCCTACCCTTCAAATAGTTCTTCACTACTTCCCACAGATTCCAATCAATATTGGAAATCCAGTTTTCCATCTTCATAGTCCAAAGTTCATACTCTTCTCTCTTTAAATAAGGGAATTTACCATTGCTGTTTGTGAGACTGAGTTGTTGCATGGAAGTGGTGTTGGTGTTGTTTGTGTTGGTGACTTCATTTTCATTATCGGATCCAGGCATGTTGAATGAATATTTGATTATATGGGGGTGAGAATGGTTCTTAGTATCGTAGAGACTTTCCCGAGGCTCTGATACCACTTGATAGAAACAAGACCTTGATAGATCTTAAGCACTCGGAGATCGTTAGTGTTGCCTATGTAATCACAAGCAAACTAATAGAAGATCTCTACAACTTGAGATTGTAGCGGAAAATAAATACAAGTTATAATAACTAAGAACACTTTTGATCCTCTATGGATCTTTGATTATCGAAACTCTATGTTTCGGATAGAATACAGGACTTGAGAAACTTGAGAAAAACTTTATATAATTACTAACTAACATGGTTTCTTATATAGGCAAGAAACCCTAATGAGCGTTGACAATTTATGCTTCTACTACTAAACTAGACTAAGCATGCATCTAGACAAGCATGCAACTAATCATATTGTTTTGTTAATCATCGTGTTTATTCTGAGTAAGCTCTACATAATACGGCGCCAACCTATACATACGGCGCTGACTTTTACTCTAAACTGAGCTTATCTCTCCTACGTGTTTCCCACTTTCAGCAGCAACACATTGTCTGCTTTAACACTTCTGTTGAAGTATAACTTTGGCAGAATCCTTTCTTCTTCGGCAGAATCTCTTCGACAGAAGCTTCGGCAGAATCAGTAGTTTATGCTTCGGCAGAATCAGTAGATTTCCTTAATTCCCAACAAATCAGAATTAGAAATTGGTTATCGAAATTTGGTTTCTAAAGAACAACTTTTGCAAATCAAGTATAACACACTTGATGTGAATTTGAACTTAAAAATTAAATCTTTAAACAAGGAAATTTCTGATTTAAATAACCAACTTTCTAAACAAAAAGAAATGTTTTCTAATCTTGAAAAAGAGAAGAAGCAGTTGATTACTGATTTTTCTAAACGAGAAGATTCTCTTCTTGATGAAATTCTTGATAAAAATGAGAAAATCAAATCTTTGGACAATTTGCTTCTTACAACGGGTCATTCAGATAAAACAAACAAAATGCTTTCTAACCAAGTAAATCAGCGTTTTCATACTTCACATAAAATGGCACTTGGTAACGACCCTTCTTCGTTTCTCAAGAAAGCTCAGAAATCTCAGAATGTGTTAAACAATGGAAATGTTTTGCATGCACCCATAATTGTTCGTGATTCTCTTGAAACGTTAGAACTATCTGAGGAGAGTAGATCAAAAATGAAACAAAAGAATTCGGAAATCAAACCAATTGATTATAACAAATGGAACAAAATCAACGGAATTACTTTTGTTAATCAAAAAGAAAAGTCAAAGTTTTCCATCACACCATGTGTTTCAAACAATGAGTCAACACCTGTTTCAAAATCTGTTTCAAAACCAGTTGTTGTCTCAAATTCTCTTTCGAACATTGAACAAATGTCTTCAAACAATCCTTTTAACACAAGTGATGCGAGAAGTATTTTAGAAAATGTGAAAACTAGAATTGTGGATCTTCAAGACACTGTTAAAACTAAAACCACTGTTACACCTTACAACTGGTTCTCTAGTTTTGACATCGAACAAAGAAAGTTTTTTGAAACTCAAATTGCCCCTCAGCTGATTGCCATCAGTGCAAGGGTAATTCATTTTGAACAAGCATTTTTTAAAGAAACAACTGACTTTGTCAAGGACCATAAATCCCTGGTAAAGCAAGCTAATGACTGTGTTGAACAAGTCAAAGTTTTGGAAAATTTAAATGACTCTCTCTTCGAAGATGTTCTGACTACTGATATTATGTCCATCATTTTGCAAACATGTTCTGTTGAAGATCATGAAAGACTCCAGTCTGAGACCTCCAAAATTGTTTCAAAATATGAAAAAGCACTTGAGAAACTTGAAAAAGAAAATGTCTCATATTTTAAACAACTTGATCGAAAAACTGAGGAATGCAAATATGACAAATTGTCGTATGAGCGTGCCTACAATGACATGAAAGCGAAAAATGATCTTTTGAGGGCTCAGCTGGAAAGTCAAAAAGGAAAGGTAGTGGAAACTGTGATTACAAAACCATTGACTAAGGAGAAAGCAAATGATCCCAAACCGGTTTCCAAACCAAAAATGTCTGTTTCTATGCCTCCTCCAAAAGTCAATGAGAAAAATGATTCATCAAAACCAGACACTCCACATGCCTTGCCTAAACAAAACGTTGATAAAGGAAAAGCGGTTATAGAGAAACCAACAGTTTTAGCACCTGGACTTTTTAAGATGAGTACCACTAATGCGTCTGCCTCAACATCTAAACCATATGGAACAAACGACATAAGTTTAGAAAAGCACTCTAAAGAGACTAGGATAGCTGGAACCACTTCTCTAGATACAACAGTGAATCCTAATGCGTGTGCCTTACCTTCTACAGGACTAGGAAGCACCTCTAGGAGCAGCAGACTATAGCCTAAGAGCAATTCAAGGAACAATAGAGTCTCGCTTGCCTCTAAGAGTAGTCGCTTGAATAAAGAGAAGAAAGTAGAAGAACACCCTAGGAATTTACCGCTTTGTAATAAGAAAGACATTTCATCTGAATGTAATGAACCTATGAAATCTGCTAAGTTTAATGAATCTGTTGAATCTGTTTGTTTAACTTGCAAGAAATCTTTAACTACTGTTCATGATGATTGTGTTTCTAAGAATGAGATTGTTAAGCCTGTTAAGAAGAATGTTCCCAAAAGAACTTATGCTAAACGAATAGGAAGACTAGTTGCGAGACTTAGGCTTTACACTACTGATAGAGAGCATAATGTTTACTTTAGGGATGACATTTGGAAACCAACGGGTAGAACTTTCACACTCGAGAATGGTAGAATGAGTAATGCACCTGTCTTACCAATAGATAACTTCTATGAGTGTGATCAGGATTTTACCTCTAACCCAAAGGAACCAAAATCAAAACGGTTTCCAAAATCTTCTTCTTCTGTTATTGGAAGGTTATCGAAATATGTCTTTGGATCGTCGACTCGGGTTGCTCCAAGCACATGACCGGGAATCTGAAGCTGCTGATCAATTTCGTCTGGAAATTCATAGGAACCGTACGTTTCGGAAATGATCATGTAGCAGCTATCATGGGTTATGGAGATCTACCTTTTGGAAATTATTTGATCACTCGGGTTTACTATGTCGAAGGGTTGGGACACAATTTGTTTTTAGTCGGGCAGTTCTGTGATGCAGATTTAGAGGTTGCTTTTAGGAAAAATGCATGCTTCGTTAGAAACTTGAATGGCACTGATCTCTTAACTGGGAATCGTGATACAAACTTGTATGCTATCGACATCAATCAAATGGCCTCTTCATCTCCAATATGTCTTATGACACGAGCATCTGGAACTCAGTCCTGGTTGTGGCACAGACGGTTATCCCATCTCAATTTTGACACCATCAACAATCTTGCCAAAGACAACATCGTCAATGGACTTCCGAAGTTCAAATACACCAAGGATCACTTATGTCCATCATGCGAACAAGGAAAAAGCAAAAGAGCATCTGATCCGTGCAAAACCGTCAAGTTTTCTCACGCAAGCTGACCACTTGTGAATGGCCAACTGTAAGAAACTTAAAACAGCTTAAGCACGAATGCAATGAAGATCTGGGGAGTATAGTGTTTCCCCGGGTCGTTATGTCCCAGCGAGCTATGCAATGGATCACCAAACGAATAGTGATCGAGAGATTTGAACGGAAAAGAGAGATTTGATTTATTATAACTACAGAAAAAGCCAACAAATTACAGGGGCTTAAATGCAAATTAAAGAAAGTTAAAAAGATAAAAAATATTAAATAAACGCTATCACTATATTTAAAATGATGTTTTTGTTTTTATGTTTTTATAAAACTGAATTTAAAAACTACGCGACGTACAAATAAAAATGCGAAACTTAAGCAGTATAAATCCTAAAAATATGAAAATTACATTTTTACAATCCTAATGATGAAAGAAAATTATTAGAAAAAGAAAATTATTTTTATAACTAATTATCTAATTATTATTAATTAAAAACTATTTTTAACTATTTAATATTAACCTAAAATACAAGAAAATATGAAACAAAGCTAGAAAAATAAAATTTTGACTTAGAAAAATCTAAAATAACAAAATAGAATTTTCAAAACTATTTTTATATTTTTCTGATTATTTTTCTATTTTTTAGGAATTAAAAACTATTTAAAATTACTTAAATTATTTAAAAATACAAATTTAACTAAGAAAAATCTAGAAAAATATTTTTTTGTCTTTTTGTATTTATCTTAACTTAAGAAAAATGAAAAATTATTTTTTTGAGACTTTTCTGAATTATTTGTATTAAATGCTAATTAAAAAGGGCTAAAAATCGATTTAAATTCAGAAAAATAGCAAACAAGCTTGGAAAAATCTGAAAATTTCAGGAAAACTCTAAAATTATATTTGGAATCTAGGAAAAATGGAAAAACAGGTGCTTATGTGTAGGAATTTGAAACTGATGTGTCAAGTGCTTAGAAATAAGCACTTGAAATAAGCAAATGAGCACAAAAAGCTACTAAACTAACACAGAAGCTGTATAATGATAAAACTACTCAAATGCAACTTAAAACAACAAGTCTTAACCTCTAATAAGCTGATTGAACAGATTTGGCTTATTTGAGCTTTATAACTAAAAACAGTCTTGGAGTGCTCAGTTGCAGCCACAAAATAAGCACTCAAATAAGCTAGAAATCTAAAACAAAAACTTGGAACCTACACTAGACCTGGGTGGGAACTTGTAAAACAAAAACCAAGCTTAGACAAACTCTTGTGAGCTCTGTGCAAAGGCTGCAAGAACTGCACAAAACCTGTGCAGTTCAATGCCCTGTGCACAGGGCATTTGAGACCATTTTGATGAGCATATTTGAGACTTATAAAAATTTCACAAAATTGTATAAAAATGCTAATAACAAAATAGACCAGCTGAGCTTTTTAAATCCAAAATTTCACTTGATGTGACTTAAAAATGAACCCAAGAAAAATCAGTTCAGTTGGGTGAAAACAAGGTTTTGTCCACTTTGACTTTTGATATAAAACTGAAAGTTTGACTTATTTGGACTTTGAGCTAGATTTCCCAACTGAAATTGATGTAATAAGATTAAATGAAGCTATTGCAAGCTTTGTCTATGATATTTGAACACAAAATGAGTTTTTGATTTTGCAAAAATCCAACAGTTAACTGATTTAAGAAGAATGAAATGGAATTTTGACTTTGGTGATGTGCAGGTACAAAATGAAGACAGATTTGAGTGTAAATAAACTTGACAAGTATGAACCAACAGATTTAAACCATTGAGCTAGCCCCTACAACATATTAAACAGCAATGCCAAACACACCTTTAATTGTTAAATTGCAATAAAAAATGAGTTAAGAACTGAACAAGCCCAATTTATTGATCAAACTGAATCCATATATCCTAAATACAACTTAATGAGCAAACTTAAACCAGTTATAACTACAAATTAAGATAATGCAAAGACCTTGAAAATCACTTACAAATTGTCCTTAGCCACTATGGCTTGAAACAACTGTGAAACCAGAACTCTAACTTATATTATCCAACCCAATAACTTTCAATCAACCCAATTCCATGGCTGCTTCAACCCATGTCCATTTCCATTACCAAATTGACCCAGTTTGACTTTTTGTTGACCAAGAACCAAAATGAATGGAAACTTAAATGTAAACTTGTGAAAAGATGTAATAAGCTTATACAAGCTTATTTGAGCTTGAAATAAACTACTAAACACTTGTACTCAAGATTTTGAAGTTGCAATTTGAAACAGTGAACATGAAACTTGAATTGTAAACATAAACTGAAATTGATGCTTGAAATGAGTTTCAATACACTTAAACACTTTAAATTGATACAAACTAACAAAAGATTACAGGATTTATGCTAAATTAAGAACTTTAAGATAAAAACGACATTTAGAGAAAACTAAAAGCTAGTAGACTACTCCTTGCTTCTTCTCTTGCTTCCTTTTTATACCCAAACTCTTTCTCTCTCTATTCTGATTAGTTCCCACCATTTTCTCAGCCATTGGATTGATAAAACTGGTCTTGGCCATTGAATCAAGTTTTGGCGCCAAAAAAAGAGTTTTTGACAGTTAGGTTGAGTGTTTGGTGGAAGAAGGCATTAAATGATCCTTGGCTTTGAGTGTTTGGAGAGATAAGGAGTAGGGGTGATGATGGAAAAAGGAGAGCAGTTGCAGGTGTTGCAGGGGGAGGGAAATGATGGAGATGGGTAACCCGTGAGTTTGGAGGGAAATGGGGAAGTCAAAGGTGTTTGACTGGGCTTATAATATTGGAGGGGGTTCAAATGGCAATTGGCAGGGGTCATATGGGTTAGTGGCAGGGTCCAAAATAGGAATGACAAGGGCCAAGGGTGTATAAAAGGTTTAATAACACAAGGGCCTAATTGCAATTTTCTGAAATTGAAGGACCTATTCTGCCAATTCTGAAAAGTTGCACCAAGGACTAAAAGTGACAAGTTTTAATAATACAAGGACCAAACTTGCCATTTTCCAATTTCCAGGGGCCATTTTTGCCAATTTTCAAACTTGAAGGACCAATTTTGTAATTTCTCAAAACTTTTTATATTTTTCACCAAAGGACTAATTTTGACAAATTATGATTTAAAAAGGACCTTTGGTGATTTTTCTTTTGAAATTAGGGCTCAGGGACTATTTCTGACAATTTTTGAAACTTGGGGGACTGAAACTGCCAATTATGCAAACTTTGCTCATTTTTCATCTGATTTTGAACATTTTGCATCTGAAACATATAAAATGCAATTTTGAGATATTTTCAGTATTTTGATGCATTTCTGAGCATTTTTAAACGTTTTGCAGTTCAGATTGACCCAAAAATGATGAGTATTTACACACTCATCAATCCCCCACACTAAACTATTGCTAGTCCCTAGCAATATTTTGAGAAAAACTTAATGGATTTGAATCTCTTTACCAAAAGCCATTACTTCTGGAGTAGCCAAATGTTTCAGTTCAAGTAAGAACCATGGTACACCGATAACCATGTGATTTTGAGCAAACCACCAGCTTTCAACGGATTTGGTTTGTCTTTACCAGAAGCCGTTTGCTCTGGACTAGCCAACTCTTAGATAAATTATCAGTATTATCTTTGGTGAGCTGATTACCAATTATGGTTTTTCCACTGCCTTTACCACAAGCCATAAACTTGCGGGCTAGCCAACTCTTCACTTTTAAGGATATGGTGAGCTGAATACCATACAATTTTGGGCAAATTGCAAGCCGTCAACGGATTTGAGATATCTTTACCAAGAGCCGTTTGCTCCTGGATTAGCCAATCCTTTTGTTTATTAGACAAGGCGGACTGATAACCATAAGATGAGTCAGTGTAAAATACTTACTCCAAAAAAAAATTTTGGCCAAAAACGGGGGAATTAGGCGGTATAATTACATGATAAAATTCGTGAGAATTCCCCCCACACTTAGAAATGAATATTGCCCTCAATATTCAAAGTACCGGCGGTTATGCCGAAACAAAGAACGTAAAAGGGAAATACTACGGCCATTTTTTTTTTTTTTTTTTTTTTTTTTTTTTTTTTTTAGAAAACTTATATACAACAGTGGGGGGCAACTCCCCCACACTAGGGTGGTACACATGGGTGAAAACCCATGTTTAACTACTGTTTTTGATTACCGAGTCGCTAGCTTGACTCGACCCCGAATTCATTGGTTCATGGGGAAGCAAAGTGGAAGAAACAATCTCCATCGGACTTTCATTCAAGATGTTTGGACAAACATTTGAAGCACGTGAAAGTTCCACACCGATGAGATATATATAGAACCGGCTCAAAAAATGATAAATGAAAATGCCGGGATCAAAGATAATGTCTTCATTCCCGAAGGAGTGAAGAACAGGAGAAGTGACAGAATATATGAAGAAAAGAAAGAAAATCATGATAGAAATCATGACTAACTCTTCATCCTCAATAGGAGAATTCATAGTTTCATGAATCTCATCAGTTAAGCTCAATTGGTCTAGACATATCCCGGGTGTGTCTAGATCAAAGTAGAAGTTATCATACTCCGGTGGAGATATGATATGAGTGAGTTCATCTGAGAACTCCATGAAGGCGAATGAATCATATTCAGAATTGATATGAGTGGGTTCGCTGGCGAACTCCTCAAAAGTAAATGATTCATGATCGAGGAGAGAATTATGAGAATGAGAAGTGGTACTGCCACTAATCTTCTCTCCCATATTATCAAAACAGAAGGCTTTCATTTCCGGATTAGAATCATCGGAAAGAATGTCACTACCCTTAATGGGGATAGGAGATGAAATTGGTTTCTCTTTGAAAGCCTCGATTTTAGAAATGAGAAGACTGACATTCAATAATGTAAGACGAAGAGCTTCATCTTTGATTTCAGTTTCAGTAACTTCATCATTCTCTTCTTCTAAGCTAACAAGCTCAGAAGGTAAATCTTCTACATAAGCGATGTCTCCACAAGATAACGAATCATCATCATCAGAATCGGAGAACATCTCAACATGATCTGTAGGGAAGACAAGAGGAGGAGGGATATCACACACATGATCAAGAATTCCCTGTGACTCTCTTGGGATTGGGACAAGGTTCTCAACACTAGACTTTATGAATTCGTCCGATTCCTTTTCAGGAACAGTGTCGAGATGCTCGTCCCCCATAATAAGAGAGTGAGTGTGAACCTCGGGTGTGATAGCAGTTGTTTGAGATGGAATCTCAACTACTGGGATCTCAACTGACTGAGGGAGTTGAGAAATATTATCTTTAAAAGGATAAAAACTCTCCTCGTCATCGTCATATAGAGCTGCCTTGAGAAATTGGGAACGCCTTAGAGCTGCTTGCTCTAGGACTAATAATTCTTCCCTAGATTTACGGGCCTCTCGTTCTTCTCGTTCTTCGGCCAGCAATTCTCCTATGGTCTTTTCACCACTCACTTGATTCTTAAAGTTACTAATCATATCATCAAGTGTTTTCATTGTGGTTTCAAAATCTTGGGAGATTTCTTGAGATAACGGCTCAGGTGGAGTTTGAACCGTATGGTGCTGTGGAGGTTGGAAATTGTCAAACCTGTAAGAGTCATGATTGTTACAAGGAAATGGGTTCCCTATTTGACAATCAGAGCTGAAATGGGGACCTCCACAGTACTTACAACAGTAAAACTGTTGAGTCTGGACAGGTGAATCATATGGATTTTGGTCATAACCAAAGTTCTGAGCATCACCGGAAAACTGTTCATAGACAAACGTGTTTCCGGATTGACACTCAAATCCTTGGTGACGACCTCCACAATATTCACAGCAGGTATGTTGATTATATGAAGATAAGTCGGGCTGTGGTGGGTAATTGGAAAAGTTTGAGGGGTCGTTAAATGAGTTCGGATTAGGATCATAATCAAATGAATTCCTCGAACCACAAAACAAACAACTCCCGTTATGGATATCATTACCACATTGTACACAAGTACACCAACGACAGGGTGAACCAAAGAGAGGCTCACCACAACCGACACAAGGAATAAACGATTGCATTTGAGAGTTATGAGAAAGAATCGGTTCATTCAAAGAATCAACAAAACCAACATGGTGATCCGAATGACTATCAAGTCTCGAAGAACATTTTGAAAAATCAGGAGGTGGGACAAGTGGTGTGCTCTGAGAGCTAGCAATTTCCACCACTTCCGTTATGGTCTCCGGTTCTTGAACGGGTTCATCGGGTTGTGGCGGATGGTTGGAAAAACTTGGAGAATCATCGAGAGAGTTATCAGATAATTCGCACCAATAACAATATTTGCTTGCACCCATCCTTCCACATCGCTTGCATAAACAATCCGGATTCTGACAACAGAGCTGATCCTCTTCCATACGGCTTTTGCAGTGGAAACAACGAGGATAATCGAACATCGCCATGAGAATTAAACATGTAGAGGGTTAAAGAAATAGAATTAAACGGTTTTGAGGTTAAAGAAGAGTAGAATCAAACGGTACGAGGGGGTAAGAGAAATAGAATCATACGGATAAGAGGAATGAGAAGAGTATTTTTGGATTTTTGGATTTTTATACGAAAATATAAACATATATAGATGGTATGAACAATGAGTGAATATTCAAATCACTAATCTGCTAGACGGAAGATAATCAGCACAGCTCCCCGGCAGCGGCGCCAAAAATTTGATCCGTGCCAAACCGTCAAGTTTTTCTCACTCAAGCCAGCCACTTGTGAATGGCCGACCGTAAGAAACTTAAAACGGTTAAGACACGAACTCAATGAAGATCTGGGGAGTATAGTGTTTCCCCGGGTCGTTATGTCCCAGCGAGCTATGCAATGGATCACCAAACGAATAGTGATCGAGAGATTTGAACGGAAAAGAGAGATTTGATTTATTATAACTACAGAAAAAGCCAACAAATTACAGGGGCTTAAATGCAAATTAAAGAAAGTTAAAAAGATAAAAAATATTAAATAAACGCTATCACTATATTTAAAATGATGTTTTTGTTTTTATGTTTTTATAAAACTGAATTTAAAAACTACGCGACGTACAAATAAAAATGCGAAACTTAAGCAGTATAAATCCTAAAAATATGAAAATTACATTTTTACAATCCTAATGATGAAAGAAAATTATTAGAAAAAGAAAATTATTTTTATAACTAATTATCTAATTATTATTAATTAAAAACTATTTTTAACTATTTAATATTAACCTAAAATACAAGAAAATATGAAACAAAGCTAGAAAAATAAAATTTTGACTTAGAAAAATCTAAAATAACAAAATAGAATTTTCAAAACTATTTTTATATTTTTCTGATTATTTTTCTATTTTTTAGGAATTAAAAACTATTTAAAATTACTTAAATTATTTAAAAATACAAATTTAACTAAGAAAAATCTAGAAAAATATTTTTTTGTCTTTTTGTATTTATCTTAACTTAAGAAAAATGAAAAATTATTTTTTTGAGACTTTTCTGAATTATTTGTATTAAATGCTAATTAAAAAGGGCTAAAAATTGATTTAAATTCAGAAAAATAGCAAACAAGCTTGGAAAAATCTGAAAATTTCAGGAAAACTCTAAAATTATATTTGGAATCTAGGAAAAATGGAAAAACATGTGCTTATGTGTAGGAATTTGAAACTGATGTGTCAAGTGCTTAGAAATAAGCACTTGAAATAAGCAAATGAGCACAAAAAGCTACTAAACTAACACAGAAGCTGTATAATGATAAAACTACTCAAATGCAACTTAAAACAACAAGTCTTAACCTCTAATAAGCTGATTGAACAAATTTGGCTTATTTGAGCTTTATAACTAAAAACAGTCTTGGAGTGCTCAGTTGCAGCCACAAAATAAGCACTCAAATAAGCTAGAAATCTAAAACAAAAACTTGGAACCTACACTAGACCTGGGTGGGAACTTGTAAAACAAAAACCAAGCTTAGACAAGCTCTTGTGAGCTCTGTGCAAAGGCTGCAAGAACTGCACAAAACCTGTGCAGTTCAATGCCCTGTGCACAGGGCATTTGAGACCATTTTGATGAGCATATTTGAGACTTATAAAAATTTCACAAAATTGTATAAAAATGCTAATAACAAAATAGACCAGCTGAGCTTTTTAAATCCAAAATTTCACTTGATGTGACTTAAAAATGAACCCAAGAAAAATCAGTTCAGTTGGGTGAAAACAAGGTTTTGTCCACTTTGACTTTTGATATAAAACTGAAAGTTTGACTTATTTGGACTTTGAGCTAGATTTCCCAACTGAAATTGATGTAATAAGATTAAATGAAGCTATTGCAAGCTTTGTCTATGATATTTGAACACAAAATGAGTTTTTGATTTTGCAAAAATCCAACAGTTAACTGATTTAAGAAGAATGAAATGGAATTTTGACTTTGGTGATGTGCAGGTACAAAATGAAGACAGATTTGAGTGTAAATAAACTTGACAAGTATGAACCAACAGATTTAAACCATTGAGCTAGCCCCTACAACATATTAAACAGCAATGCCAAACACACCTTTAATTGTTAAATTGCAATAAAAAATGAGTTAAGAACTGAACAAGCCCAATTTATTGATCAAACTGAATCCATATATCCTAAATACAACTTAATGAGCAAACTTAAACCAGTTATAACTACAAATTAAGATAATGCAAAGACCTTGAAAATCACTTACAAATTGTCCTTAGCCACTATGGCTTGAAACAACTGTGAAACCAGAACTCTAACTTATATTATCCAACCCAATAACTTTCAATCAACCCAATTCCATGGCTGCTTCAACCCATGTCCATTTCCATTACCAAATTGACCCAGTTTGACTTTTTGTTGACCAAGAACCAAAATGAATGGAAACTTAAATGTAAACTTGTGAAAAGATGTAATAAGCTTATACAAGCTTATTTGAGCTTGAAATAAACTACTAAACACTTGTACTCAAGATTTTGAAGTTGCAATTTGAAACAGTGAACATGAAACTTGAATTGTAAACATAAACTGAAATTGATGCTTGAAATGAGTTTCAATACACTTAAACACTTTAAATTGATACAAACTAACAAAAGATTACAGGATTTATGCTAAATTAAGAACTTTAAGATAAAAACGACATTTAGAGAAAACTAAAAACTAGTAGACTACTCCTTGCTTCTTCTCTTGCTTCCTTTTTATACCCAAACTCTTTCTCTCTCTATTCTGATTAGTTCCCACCATTTTCTCAGCCATTGGATTGATAAAACTGGTCTTGGCCATTGAATCAAGTTTTGGCGCCAAAAAAAGAGTTTTTGACAGTTAGGTTGAGTGTTTGGTGGAAGAAGGCATTAAATGATCCTTGGCTTTGAGTGTTTGGAGAGATAAGGAGTAGGGGTGATGATGGAAAAAGGAGAGCAGTTGCAGGTGTTGCAGGGGGAGGGAAATGATGGAGATGGGTAACCCGTGAGTTTGGAGGGAAATGGGGAAGTCAAAGGTGTTTGACTGGGCTTATAATATTGGAGGGGGTTCAAATGGCAATTGGCAGGGGTCATATGGGTTAGTGGCAGGGTCCAAAATAGGAATGACAAGGGCCAAGGGTGTATAAAAGGTTTAATAACACAAGGGCCTAATTGCAATTTTCTGAAATTGAAGGACCTATTCTGCCAATTCTGAAAAGTTGCACCAAGGACTAAAAGTGACAAGTTTTAATAATACAAGGACCAAACTTGCCATTTTCCAATTTCCAGGGGCCATTTTTGCCAATTTTCAAACTTGAAGGACCAATTTTGTAATTTCTCAAAACTTTTTATATTTTTCACCAAAGGACTAATTTTGACAAATTATGATTTAAAAAGGACCTTTGGTGATTTTTCTTTTGAAATTAGGGCTCAGGGACTATTTCTGACAATTTTTGAAACTTGGGGGACTGAAACTGCCAATTATGCAAACTTTGCTCATTTTTCATCTGATTTTGAACATTTTGCATCTGAAACATATAAAATGCAATTTTGAGATATTTTCAGTATTTTGATGCATTTCTGAGCATTTTTAAACGTTTTGCAGTTCAGATTGACCCAAAAATGATGAGTATTTACACACTCATCAATCCCCCACACTAAACTATTGCTAGTCCCTAGCAATATTTTGAGAAAAACTTAATGGATTTGAATCTCTTTACCAAAAGCCATTACTTCTGGAGTAGCCAAATGTTTCAGTTCAAGTAAGAACCATGGTACACCGATAACCATGTGATTTTGAGCAAACCACCAGCTTTCAACGGATTTGGTTTGTCTTTACCAGAAGCCGTTTGCTCTGGACTAGCCAACTCTTAGATAAATTATCAGTATTATCTTTGGTGAGCTGATTACCAATTATGGTTTTTCCACTGCCTTTACCACAAGCCATAAACTTGCGGGCTAGCCAACTCTTCACTATTAAGGATATGGTGAGCTGAATACCATACAATTTTGGGCAAATTGCAAGCCGTCAACGGATTTGAGATATCTTTACCAAGAGCCGTTTGCTCCTGGATTAGCCAATCCTTTTGTTTATTAGACAAGGCGGACTGATAACCATAAGATGAGTCAGTGTAAAATACTTACTCCAAAAAAAAATTTTGGCCAAAAACGGGGGAATTAGGCGGTATAATTACATGATAAAATTCGTGAGAATTCCCCCCACACTTAGAAATGAATATTGCCCTCAATATTCAAAGTACCGGCGGTTATGCCGAAACAAAGAACGTAAAAGGGAAATACTACGGCCATTTTTTTTTTTTTTTTTTTTTTTTTTTTTTTTTTTTTTTAGAAAACTTATATACAACAGTGGGGGGCAACTCCCCCACACTAGGGTGGTACACATGGGTGAAAACCCATGTTTAACTACTGTTTTTGATTACCGAGTCGCTAGCTTGACTCGACCCCGAATTCATTGGTTCATGGGGAAGCAAAGTGGAAGAAACAATCTCCATCGGACTTTCATTCAAGATGTTTGGACAAACATTTGAAGCACGTGAAAGTTCCACACCGATGAGATATATATAGAACCGGCTCAAAAAATGATAAATGAAAATGCCGGGATCAAAGATAATGTCTTCATTCCCGAAGGAGTGAAGAACAGGAGAAGTGACAGAATATATGAAGAAAAGAAAGAAAATCATGATAGAAATCATGACTAACTCTTCATCCTCAATAGGAGAATTCATAGTTTCATGAATCTCATCAGTTAAGCTCAATTGGTCTAGACATATCCCGGGTGTGTCTAGATCAAAGTAGAAGTTATCATACTCCGGCGGAGATATGATATGAGTGAGTTCATCTGAGAACTCCATGAAGGCGAATGAATCATATTCAGAATTGATATGAGTGGGTTCGCTGGCGAACTCCTCAAAAGTAAATGATTCATGATCGAGGAGAGAATTATGAGAATGAGAAGTGGTACTGCCACTAATCTTCTCTCCCATATTATCAAAACAGAAGGCTTTCATTTCCGGATTAGAATCATCGGAAAGAATGTCACTACCCTTAATGGGGATAGGAGATGAAATTGGTTTCTCTTTGAAAGCCTCGATTTTAGAAATGAGAAGACTGACATTCAATAATGTAAGACGAAGAGCTTCATCTTTGATTTCAGTTTCAGTAACTTCATCATTCTCTTCTTCTAAGCTAACAAGCTCAGAAGGTAAATCTTCTACATAAGCGATGTCTCCACAAGATAACGAATCATCATCATCAGAATCGGAGAACATCTCAACATGATCTGTAGGGAAGACAAGAGGAGGAGGGATATCACACACATGATCAAGAATTCCCTGTGACTCTCTTGGGATTGGGACAAGGTTCTCAACACTAGACTTTATGAATTCGTCCGATTCCTTTTCAGGAACAGTGTCGAGATGCTCGTCCCCCATAATAAGAGAGTGAGTGTGAACCTCGGGTGTGATAGCAGTTGTTTGAGATGGAATCTCAACTGCTGGGATCTCAACTGACTGAGGGAGTTGAGAAATATTATCTTTAAAAGGATAAAAACTCTCCTCGTCATCGTCATATAGAGCTGCCTTGAGAAATTGGGAACGCCTTAGAGCTGCTTGCTCTAGGACTAATAATTCTTCCCTAGATTTACGGGCCTCTCGTTCTTCTCGTTCTTCGGCCAGCAATTCTCCTATGGTCTTTTCACCACTCACTTGATTCTTAAAGTTACTAATCATATCATCAAGTGTTTTCATTGTGGTTTCAAAATCTTGGGAGATTTCTTGAGATAACGGTTCAGGTGGAGTTTGAACCGTATGGTGCTGTGGAGGTTGGAAATTGTCAAACCTGTAAGAGTCATGATTGTTACAAGGAAATGGGTTCCCTATTTGACAATCAGAGCTGAAATGGGGACCTCCACAGTACTTACAACAGTAAAACTGTTGAGTCTGGACAGGTGAATCATATGGATTTTGGTCATAACCAAAGTTCTGAGCATCACCGGAAAACTGTTCATAGACAAACGTGTTTCCGGATTGACACTCAAATCCTTGGTGACGACCTCCACAATATTCACAGCAGGTATATTGATTATATGAAGATAAGTCGGGCTGTGGTGGGTAATTGGAAAAGTTTGAGGGGTCGTTAAATGAGTTCGGATTAGGATCATAATCAAATGAATTCCTCGAACCACAAAACAAACAACTCCCGTTATGGATATCATTACCACATTGTACACAAGTACACCAACGACAGGGTGAACCAAAGAGAGGCTCACCACAACCGACACAAGGAATACACGATTGCATTTGAGAGTTATGAGAAAGAATCGGTTCATTCAAAGAATCAACAAAACCAACATGGTGATCCGAATGACTATCAAGTCTCGAAGAACATTTTGAAAAATCAGGAGGTGGGACAAGTGGTGTGCTCTGAGAGCTAGCAATTTCCACCACTTCCGTTATGGTCTCCGGTTCTTGAACGGGTTCATCGGGTTGTGGCGGATGGTTGGAAAAACTTGGAGAATCATCGAGAGAGTTATCAGATAATTCGCACCAATAACAATATTTGCTTGCACCCATCCTTCCACATCGCTTGCATAAACAATCCGGATTCTGACAACAGAGCTGATCCTCTTCCATACGGCTTTTGCAGTGGAAACAACGAGGATAATCGAACATCGCCATGAGAATTAAACATGTAGAGGGTTAAAGAAATAGAATTAAACGGTTTTGAGGTTAAAGAAGAGTAGAATCAAACGGTACGAGGGGGTAAGAGAAATAGAATCATACGGATAAGAGGAATGAGAAGAGTATTTTTGGATTTTTGGATTTTTATACGAAAATATAAACATATATAGATGGTATGAACAATGAGTGAATATTCAAATCACTAATCTGCTAGACGGAAGATAATCAGCACAGCTCCCCGGCAGCGGCGCCAAAAATTTGATCCGTGCCAAACCGTCAAGTTTTTCTCACTCAAGCCAGCCACTTGTGAATGGCCGACCGTAAGAAACTTAAAACGGTTAAGACACGAACTCAATGAAGATCTGGGGAGTATAGTGTTTCCCCGGGTCGTTATGTCCCAGCGAGCTATGCAATGGATCACCAAACGAATAGTGATCGAGAGATTTGAACGGAAAAGAGAGATTTGATTTATTATAACTACAGAAAAAGCCAACAAATTACAGGGGCTTAAATGCAAATTAAAGAAAGTTAAAAAGATAAAAAATATTAAATAAACGCTATCACTATATTTAAAATGATGTTTTTGTTTTTATGTTTTTATAAAACTGAATTTAAAAACTACGCGACGTACAAATAAAAATGCGAAACTTAAGCAGTATAAATCCTAAAAATATGAAAATTACATTTTTACAATCCTAATGATGAAAGAAAATTATTAGAAAAAGAAAATTATTTTTATAACTAATTATCTAATTATTATTAATTAAAAACTATTTTTAACTATTTAATATTAACCTAAAATACAAGAAAATATGAAACAAAGCTAGAAAAATAAAATTTTGACTTAGAAAAATCTAAAATAACAAAATAGAATTTTCAAAACTATTTTTATATTTTTCTGATTATTTTTCTATTTTTTAGGAATTAAAAACTATTTAAAATTACTTAAATTATTTAAAAATACAAATTTAACTAAGAAAAATCTAGAAAAATATTTTTTTGTCTTTTTGTATTTATCTTAACTTAAGAAAAATGAAAAATTATTTTTTTGAGACTTTTCTGAATTATTTGTATTAAATGCTAATTAAAAAGGGCTAAAAATTGATTTAAATTCAGAAAAATAGCAAACAAGCTTGGAAAAATCTGAAAATTTCAGGAAAACTCTAAAATTATATTTGGAATCTAGGAAAAATGGAAAAACAGGTGCTTATGTGTAGGAATTTGAAACTGATGTGTCAAGTGCTTAGAAATAAGCACTTGAAATAAGCAAATGAGCACAAAAAGCTACTAAACTAACACAGAAGCTGTATAATGATAAAACTACTCAAATGCAACTTAAAACAACAAGTCTTAACCTCTAATAAGCTGATTGAACAGATTTGGCTTATTTGAGCTTTATAACTAAAAACAGTCTTGGAGTGCTCAGTTGCAGCCACAAAATAAGCACTCAAATAAGCTAGAAATCTAAAACAAAAACTTGGAACCTACACTAGACCTGGGTGGGAACTTGTAAAACAAAAACCAAGCTTAGACAAGCTCTTGTGAGCTCTGTGCAAAGGCTGCAAGAACTGCACAAAACCTGTGCAGTTCAATGCCCTGTGCACAGGGCATTTGAGACCATTTTGATGAGCATATTTGAGACTTATAAAAATTTCACAAAATTGTATAAAAATGCTAATAACAAAATAGACCAGCTGAGCTTTTTAAATCCAAAATTTCACTTGATGTGACTTAAAAATGAACCCAAGAAAAATCAGTTCAGTTGGGTGAAAACAAGGTTTTGTCCACTTTGACTTTTGATATAAAACTGAAAGTTTGACTTATTTGGACTTTGAGCTAGATTTCCCAACTGAAATTGATGTAATAAGATTAAATGAAGCTATTGCAAGCTTTGTCTATGATATTTGAACACAAAATGAGTTTTTGATTTTGCAAAAATCCAACAGTTAACTGATTTAAGAAGAATGAAATGGAATTTTGACTTTGGTGATGTGCAGGTACAAAATGAAGACAGATTTGAGTGTAAATAAACTTGACAAGTATGAACCAACAGATTTAAACCATTGAGCTAGCCCCTACAACATATTAAACAGCAATGCCAAACACACCTTTAATTGTTAAATTGCAATAAAAAATGAGTTAAGAACTGAACAAGCCCAATTTATTGATCAAACTGAATCCATATATCCTAAATACAACTTAATGAGCAAACTTAAACCAGTTATAACTACAAATTAAGATAATGCAAAGACCTTGAAAATCACTTACAAATTGTCCTTAGCCACTATGGCTTGAAACAACTGTGAAACCAGAACTCTAACTTATATTATCCAACCCAATAACTTTCAATCAACCCAATTCCATGGCTGCTTCAACCCATGTCCATTTCCATTACCAAATTGACCCAGTTTGACTTTTTGTTGACCAAGAACCAAAATGAATGGAAACTTAAATGTAAACTTGTGAAAAGATGTAATAAGCTTATACAAGCTTATTTGAGCTTGAAATAAACTACTAAACACTTGTACTCAAGATTTTGAAGTTGCAATTTGAAACAGTGAACATGAAACTTGAATTGTAAACATAAACTGAAATTGATGCTTGAAATGAGTTTCAATACACTTAAACACTTTAAATTGATACAAACTAACAAAAGATTACAGGATTTATGCTAAATTAAGAACTTTAAGATAAAAACGACATTTAGAGAAAACTAAAAACTAGTAGACTACTCCTTGCTTCTTCTCTTGCTTCCTTTTTATACCCAAACTCTTTCTCTCTCTATTCTGATTAGTTCCCACCATTTTCTCAGCCATTGGATTGATAAAACTGGTCTTGGCCATTGAATCAAGTTTTGGCGCCAAAAAAAGAGTTTTTGACAGTTAGGTTGAGTGTTTGGTGGAAGAAGGCATTAAATGATCCTTGGCTTTGAGTGTTTGGAGAGATAAGGAGTAGGGGTGATGATGGAAAAAGGAGAGCAGTTGCAGGTGTTGCAGGGGGAGGGAAATGATGGAGATGGGTAACCCGTGAGTTTGGAGGGAAATGGGGAAGTCAAAGGTGTTTGACTGGGCTTATAATATTGGAGGGGGTTCAAATGGCAATTGGCAGGGGTCATATGGGTTAGTGGCAGGGTCCAAAATAGGAATGACAAGGGCCAAGGGTGTATAAAAGGTTTAATAACACAAGGGCCTAATTGCAATTTTCTGAAATTGAAGGACCTATTCTGCCAATTCTGAAAAGTTGCACCAAGGACTAAAAGTGACAAGTTTTAATAATACAAGGACCAAACTTGCCATTTTCCAATTTCCAGGGGCCATTTTTGCCAATTTTCAAACTTGAAGGACCAATTATCATGTAATTATACCGCCTAATTCCCCCGTTTTTGGCCAAAATTTTCAAACTTGAAGGACCAATTTTGTAATTTCTCAAAACTTTTTATATTTTTCACCAAAGGACTAATTTTGACAAGTTATGATTTAAAAAGGACCTTTGGTGATTTTTCTTTTGAAATTAGGGCTCAGGGACTATTTCTGACAATTTTTGAAACTTGGGGGACTGAAACTGCCAATTATGCAAAATTTGCTCATTTTTCATCTGATTTTGAACATTTTGCATCTGAAACATATAAAATGCAATTTTGAGATATTTTCAGTATTTTGATGCATTTCTGAGCATTTTTAAACGTTTTGCAGTTCAGATTGACCCAAAAATGATGAGTATTTACACACTCATCAGCATCATATAAACCCAAATCCGTACCTAGTTCGGAAGCAAGGTTGCATATGTTGCACATGGACTTATGTGGCCCAATGAGAGTTGAAAGCATTAATGGGAAAAAGTATATTCTTGTTATCGTCGATGATTATTCAAGATATACATGGGTTAGGTTTTTGAGATCAAAAGACGAAGCACCAGGCATCATCATCACCTTCCTGAAACGTATTCAAGTACTTCTTCAAGCTCCTATAAGAGTTGTAAGAACAGACAACGGCACAGAATTCACAAATCAGGAGTTAAGAGCTTATTTTGAAGATGTTGGAATAACACATCAGACATCAGTTGTTAGAACTCCACAGCAGAATGGGGTAGTTGAAAGAAGAAATCGTACTCTTGTGGAAGCTGCTCGCACAATGCTAATCTATTCTAGTGCACCGTTATTTCTATGGGCTGATGTTGTTGCCACTGCTTGTTTCACTCAGAACCGATCCCTCATCCATCCAAGATTCAATAAAACCCCATATGAGCTAGTGAACAACAGAAAACCAGATATCTCTTACTTTCACGTGTTTGGCGCTTTGTGCTATCCGACGAACGACAGAGAAGATCTAGGTAAATTGAAAGCTAAAGGTGATATTGGAATCTTCATTGGATATTCAGATAACTCGAGGGCATTCAGGGTGTATAACAGAAGAACTAGGAGGATCATGGAGACGATGAATGTGAAATTTGATGAACTTTCACATATGGCTTCTGAGAGACTCGCTCTAGAACCCGCACTAAACCAACAGACTTCTGGACACATCAGTTCAGGACTCGTACCTCAAAGAGCTCAATCAACTTCGTTTGACAATCCTAAAGAACAAGAATGGGAGAATTTCTTCGAGTTAATGTTCGATGAATACTATGGTGGAACTTCGACAAATGCATCAAACCATCATTCCGCTGCACCCGCTCAAAATCATCCTCCACCACCAACAGAAGATGCATTTACAACGGTCGAAACCAATGCACCAACTCCATCTACATCATCTACATCTACTACAGTTATTGCACCCGTTCTACAAGCAGTTGATGAGCAAAACCAACACCAGAACGATGCAACGTTAGATGAAGACTTATTTGAAAACCCGTTTGCTACGGAATCAGCTGAATCATCCTCAAGCTTACGAGAACCATCTAACTCGCATACGTTTAACCAACGGTATCCTTCTACTCTGAAGTGGACAAAAGACCACCCAATTGAACAAGTTATTGGTGAACCTTCAAGGCCAATTCAGACGAGACGCCAACTTGCCACCGATTGCGACTTATGCATTTACCTTTGCTCAATTAGCAATATAGAGCCAAAGAACATTCGTGAGGCAATGGCAAAACCCGCATGGATAGAAGCGATGCAGGAGGAACTTCTCCAATACCGTCTTCATGACTCTTGGGAAATGGTTCCAAGACCAATTGACATTCGCGTCATTGATCTCAAATGGTTATGGAAGAACAAAAGGGATGAAGAGATGACTGTAATTCGCAACAAAGCTCGTCTTGTGGCCAAAGGATACAGACAAGAGGAAGGGATAGACTTTGAAGAGTCATTCGCGCCGGTAGCTAGACTTGAAGCAGTCAGGATATTCTTAGACTATGCAGCTCACAAAAACATCACGGTTTATCAGATGGACATTAAGACCGCGTTCTTGAATGGAACTCTGAAAGAAGAAGTGTACGTGAGTCAGCCAGAAGGCTTCATCGACTTGGAACATCCAGACTACGTCTACAAACTCAAAAAGGCAATCTATGGTTTGAAACAAGCTCCGAGAGCGTGGTATGATGAACTGTCCTCTTTCCTTATCCAAAACAATTTCACCAAAGGAACAGTTGATCCTACCTTGTTTACACAAAAATGCAAAAACGACATTTTGATTGTTCAGATTTACGTGGACGACATCATCTTTGGGTCCACTAATCCGAATCTTTCAAAACATTTTGAAAATCTCATGAAAAGCAAATTTGAAATGTCCATGATGGGGGAACTAAAATTCTTTCTTGGTTTACAAATACATCAGTCCCCTCGTGGAATTTTTATAAATCAAGCTAAATACACAACTGAGATTTTGAAAAATCATGGTATGGACAATTGTGACTCGGTCGGAACACCAATGGTAACTTCACCAAAAATTGGAGCCGATTTGTTTGGGAAACCTATTGATCCGAAGAAATATCGGAGCATTATTGGTTCTCTCATGTATCTTACTGCTAGTCGACCCGATATTCATTTTGCTGTTTGCTTATTAGCGCGGTTTCAGGCAAAGTCTACCGAACTGCACCTCAAAGAGGTTAAACGGATCTTTCGGTACCTGAAGACATCCATTCACATGGGACTTTGGTATCCGAAGGAATCCGGATTTGATCTAATTGCCTTTTCAGATGCGGACCACGCAGGTGATCAAGTTACAGCAAAAAGTACATCAGGAGGAGCACAATTCTTGGGAGAAAAGTTAGTAAGCTGGTCTTCAAAGAAACAAGATTGCACTGCACTTTCAACCGCTGAAGCTGAGTATGTGTCTCTATCTGCGTGTTGTGCTCAAGTTCTATGGATGAGAACACAACTCACAGATTATGGCTTTACTTTCGATAAAATACATATGTATTGTGACTCGAAAAGTGCCATAGCCATATCATGCAATCCTGTTCATCACTCAAAGTCTAAGCATATCAGAGTCCGCTATCACTTCATCAAAGAGTACGTCGAAAATGGTACTGTTGAATTATTCTTCGTGAAGACTGATTACCAACTCGCCGATCTATTAACTAAAGCCCTTCCAAAAGAAATGTTTGAGTATTTAGTTCGACGAATTGGAATGCGAAGCCTAACCCCTGAGGAGTTAGAACGTCTTCTCGAATCTTCTTGAAAATGATTTTCCAAAAAGCTTCGCTGTAAATATTTTTGAAAAACAAAATACAAAATTTGAAAAACCAACAAAAGCAAAATATAAAAATATAAAACTTTCAAAAAATACAAAAACAATAGAAAATAAAAAATCCAAAAATATTCTTCTACGACATGTCTCTTGTATAATCGATATTCTGTACGTTTCTAGAAATGTCATTCAACAATTATACGGGCATGTACAGATGCTTGAGCGAGAGTTCTTTAATATGTTTTCTAAAACATGTCGTTTCTCAAAATTTCTTCATAAAATGGCTTTCGTATACATCAGTACGAAACCCGGACCGAAATGATGACTTTTGATTATTTTCAAATCAAAACTCGTGCTTTTTAATGAAAATCACAAGTGTACGCTTCAGTGCACTACATTTAAAAATGGTGAGAAATCATCATCCTCCTTGAGCACCTTTTCAAGATTGTTCAAAAAGATTTTTCTAAATCTTTCAAATATTTTGTGCTTAAGATAACTCCCTCTAAACCCTTTAATTGATTATGCTTTATTAAAGGGGGAGTATAAAACAAACATATTCCAAATTCATGCTTAAATCAAATCCGTTTGTCTCCCCAAAAGATTCTAAAATGTTGTTTAATCCGTTGATATCAAAAATATCACGAATATGCTATTTTTTAGGGGGAGGAGACGTGATTAAAATGTGATCAAAAAGTTTTAATGATCGTTGTTTGAATCTCAAAATGAGCTCGACTCAGACGGAACCAATGAATTGACGGGAATCAAAGTCAGAATCATGTACCATCTCGAGAAACTTTCTATGGACTTGACCAGGACGGGTAATAATTTCAAGCTAGTTCTCTAGTGATGTAAACGTGTCTCGAATCGGTCTAGCTCATTTAAAGTCGATCAATTCAAAAGTGCGAACTCTACTCTCTATGTGCAGATTTCTGTCAAAACTTATAAGCACATGTGAAGGGGGAGTGTTTCTGAAAATATAAAACTCACGGAGTGTTTCAAACATGTTTTCTATCATAAACACTCTGAGAGATTTTCAAGAAAAATGGTTTTATGGCAACAATAGGACAGTCATGGAGTTATAAGGTGACTAAGGATGGGAAATCCGTCCTATGATCCGCCAGAGCCGGAGGGATCTACCCAAGGACATCACAAATAGTTAGTATTAGAAGTCCTTAGGAATGATTGAAAAAATGAGTAATGTGAGAAAGGAGAAAGAAGGGGTTGAAGAATTAAAAAGAAATGTAAAAGAAAGGGTGAAAAGAAATAGCCCTCCATATTCAACCTTAGGGCAGAAACCGGGTTCAATACATATGCTACTGGTTGTCACTAGATGACACTGGTATTAAAGACAAAGACATCATGGACCCAGTGACGTACTACACTAAACCTTCTAGCTACTCAATTCCTCTTAAAAGGATTTGTTTCATTCTCACTGGGAACCCTACATAATCTATCGACTTTCTCTTAGAGATCGTTGGTATTGAAGAAGGAGACCCTCTCCCTAGTCTCCGCTCAGGAAAACCAAAACGCACTATTGAGTCTAGAGCCACGAGATTCATCAAAAGATCTCATAGGAA
Source organism: Chrysanthemum seticuspe (assembly GCA_019973895.1). Lineage (NCBI taxonomy): Eukaryota > Viridiplantae > Streptophyta > Magnoliopsida > Asterales > Asteraceae > Chrysanthemum > Chrysanthemum seticuspe. The sequence continues at coordinate 263,088,906 of BPTQ01000009.1, forward strand.
CACTTGACATGACATCGCTTGTTGTTCATCAATAAGGACACAAGTGATATATTCTAGAGTCCTACGCAGATCTTAGCAATCTGCCAGAACATTTATGAGAAGTTTTACATATGTGATATTCAGTGATTGAATGGAAACTCTTGCCAGGGTCAACATCAAGCAGCCCTGACAGCAGGTCACTTCGGTAACTCCCCGTGGATTACGCTTAGTGTGTCTCAAACGGTCTACAGTCGTGGGGTGATGCTTCGGTGTACCTCAGCGACTCATCTGAACTGTAGATGTACTTCGGTAGATCGTGTTATCTCACTTGTGGGACTCCAGTTCAGGAACGGCCCTTGTAAGAATTAGAGACGTGTTTTCACACTATGCTGTTAACACCCTCGAAATTCAAACTTGTAAGTGCCGGAATCCGCTTATTACTAAACTGTTTTTATGTTTTATTCTTATGGAAGCTCCGGAGCGGATTGATCGTGCAGATTTTCCACATGCTCATACCAACAACACATGAAAAGTTCTCATCAAAATCAAAGGCAACAAAAGTTTAAGATGATTCTTCGTCAATGTCAAAGAATCTACAAAGTTTAAAGACTCGAGAACTACATCATTGGTAACCAAAAGACAAATAGAAGTGTGAGCATGGAGGAGAAAGACGTGGAGACACCTAACCAACGAAGTTGACAACGGCAGACAACACCATTGACTGATCACAAAGCATGAAGGAACAAAGAATCAAGACTATTCTATATCTACGCACAAAGTTCAAGCTCGAGAAAAGTAAAGACCAAATCAAGTGGAGCATCTTTTGAATGACCACCCTTAGGGGGAGATTGTTAGCCTTAATAGTTTTATTAGAAGTGATGGTCATTCACGTTTAGGAACTTTGTAACGTGTGTTAGATATCGTGCTAGAATAGTCAACGGGCTCGTGGACTTGGGCTAAGCTAATTGGTTATAAGTTAAGTTAAGCTAGCCTTATGTATGATGTAATCCAACCCAAGCCCAATCGAGCCCATGGAAAGCCCTTTAGGGCATCTTGTATTTAGACTATAAATACCCCTCAAATGGTCATTTGAGGGGTGTGCTTGAAAGTGTGTGTGTGTGTGTTTTTCCTTTGGAATATACAACTTATTGTGTTCATCCTTTATCTCTTCACATACACGATTTATAAACATCAAGTCACCATCTTTCTCACCTTATTTCTAAGCTTTGTTTGTGTTTGTGTTGAACGTGTTCTACGCGTAGCGTGGTTTCACGTGGTGATACTTGTGTTTGTTAAGTGGGTTTGTGATAAGGTTGATAAAAGTAAGGTCCTACATACATCAAAAGAGACTGATGTAAAAAAGGATAGTTCGGCGTCAGCATACTTATTTCAAGGGTTACCAGAAGATTTGCAAATGCAAGTTGCGGGATGTGAAACAGCAAAAGAAATTTGGGACTCTCTAAAGTCCAGATTTATTGGAACAGAAGATGTACAACAGACACACTCGCAACAACTTAAATCAGAATTTGAGAGACTTGTGATGAAAGAAGATGAATCAATAGATTCATTTGCTGGGAGGTTGATGAGTATTATTACAAAGGCTGCTACATGTGGATTGACGTTTGATGAACAAACAAAAGTACGAAAATTACTGAATGCAGTGCCAGATAAGTTTGTACCAATAGTAGCAACCATTGAAATGGTTGTTGATTTTAAGAAAGCAAAATTAGAGGAGGTTATTGGGAAACTTAAGATTTATGAAGAAAGGTTTAAGTTTAGAAAAGGAAGTGAGGAAGATAATAGTGAGAAATTGTTGTTCACACGTCAAGGGAATAATAGAAATTATGAACGCAACTATGGAAATGATAGACGAGGAGGTGGTAATCAGACACGAGGAAGAGGCCAAGGAAGATTCACAAGAGATAGTAAGAATGGAGATAGTTATGATAGAAACAAGAGAAACCATGGAGATCAAAACTACCATAGGAGAGACTTTAGAGAAATAGAGTGTTATAATTGTCATGAGTTTGGACACTTTGCTGCAAATTGTCCTAAACCAAACCGTAGAGAAGAAAAAGCAAACCTTGTGTTCGAAGATGATGAACCAGCACTATTAATGGTTACTAGTAAAGATGAAAAAGAAATAACATCCTTAAAGGAAGAACCGAGATGGAAAGGAATTATCATTGAGAATGATGAAATTCCAAAAGAAAAGTTAGAAGATATGCGGTCAGAGATAGAAATTGATTTGAAGAGTAAATTAGAGTTTTGGAAGTTTGAAATGCTTCAAGAGTTAGAGATGGAAAAACAAGAGTTTGAGAAGAAATTAAGAAATAGAGAAATGGCATTTGAGAAACAAATGCAGATAGAGTTAGAGAACCTCAAGAAGCTGAGAGATTGCACAAGCAAAGAGATGAAAGAGTTAAAGATAGTAAGAGAACAGTTTGAGAAAGAGAACCATGAAGTCGTCTCAGATGAGAAACATCTAGAAGAAGAAAGAGTTGACAAAGGCGAATGCAACAAGCATCAAGAGACGCCATCAAGAGTTCCAAAGGAAAGCCAGATTGAGAAAGACATTAAATCATGCAACAAGAAAGTTGAACCAGAAGATCGTGATACGAGAAACAGATTATTGGAGACGCAAGATTATGAAATGATACAAATGAAGGAAGATAGTGACAAAAGTGACAAAGATGATCGAGATGAAATTAAAGACAAGGAAGAAAGAAGTCAGACCAAAAAGAAAGTTCAAGACATATTTCGCGTTGAAGATCAAGACAAAGGAAGTGGAAACAAGCCAAAGTTCAAAGATAAAGATGATGGAGCTTAAAGATATCGAAGACATGGATTAATAAATTAGGGAGAAGTATTGGATACTAATTTATCTAATCCATGAAGGTCAAACATGAAAGTCAAGTATTTAGAGTAGTTTATGTAAAGTGTAAAGTATAGGGTCCTAGTATGTCAAAAACAAAGCCTATAACCGAATGACAGTTATTTTCGGTTATGGCAGTTATTGTGAATGGTTGTGTCGGTTGGTGGGTTATAAGTACCCATGTAAACCCAAGTTTGTAAACTAATGATTGATTATATAATAAAAACTTAGTATACCTTTCATAACCGATAGTTCATAGAAGATTAGACCAACAATAACCATAACCATCCTGTTTCTGTAAAACACCGTAACCATAAACAGGTTGAAATCCTTTGACTTTTTAGGTCAAAGATGTAACTTTTCATTTCATATCTAAAGGTTTATATGGGTTCGGGTAAATTTAAAAAAAAAAATAAAAGTTGACTTTTAGGCTGAAAGAAGTTATTTTTAGCTTTTTATGTCCAAGACAAGATCTATATGGGTTCTAAGAGTGAATTGCAAAAATCGTCCTTTTGGTTTGGTCAAATCACATGTTTTGTCTGTAAGGTTTGGAAAGTGCAAGCGGCATCTTTGTGGGGATACTTTGGTCAGATTTTGTCTTTCTCTAAACTGAAATTACTAAAATACCCTCATCATCTTCGTTTTTAAATAGGCAGAACAAAAGGATATTTTGGTAATTTCAGTTTAGGGAGGACCAAATCGGATCTAAAGTTTCCCCACAAAGATGCCACGTGCACTTCTCGAACCATACGGACGAAACATGCACTTCCTGAATTCAAAAGTTGGTATGACTTTTAGGGTCAAATCACCACTGTGATAACAATTTCTGATGGATACAGCCTACAGGTGGCATAATACCATTATAAATTAAAAGGGGGCAACATTTATGTAGTATGGGATTTCTCAATTTCCCATAAATATATAAAAATAATCAAAAAAGTTCAGAAAAAAACAGAATGATAAGTTAGAATTGCGAAAAAGGAAAAACCACCATTTTTGAGCTCAACAAAGAACTATCTTCCAATGATGTGTTCTTCAAGCTACTTGGTGATATTGATGTTATCATGTAGTGTTAGCAGTATGTATGCTAATGGATGTTATAAGTCTATCATAAGCTTTGGTGACTCACTTGCTGATACTGGTAACTTAAAACAACTTGCTTCCATTTCTGGTCGAGTTATTTCGTTTGTTTTGCCGCCGTATGGTGAATCCCTTCCTGATCAGTCCCCTGGCCGCTGCTCCAATGGACGCCTTATTATCGATTTCCTAGGTAAGTTTGTCACTGGTTGTTACGCCATTTGCTAAGTTTGTCCCATAAGATCATTACTTTGTATTATGAACATTTGATCCTAGTAACTTTTAGAATGTTATGTTAACTTTAGGAAAATATATTCTTTTGTAAAAGACTTGAGGTTTTGTCTTGGTTATGTAGCTGAGAGCCTAGGGTTGCCATTGGTACCACCATATGTACATGTGCACGAAAAAGAGACTGACAATGCTGTGGTATTCAGACAAGGAGTAAATTACGCGGTGGCAGGTGCAACAGCATTGAATTCACAAGTTCTTGAAGCAAGAGGGATTGTGAATCCTATGACAAATGCTTCTTTGGAAGTTCAGTTGGAATGGTTTAAACAGTCATTGCCTTCTATTTGTGGCAACGTTTCAGGTTAGCAAGTGTGTTTATTTACCTCTAAAACTATACGGGTATGTAAAACACAATTTCCGTTTTTTATCATCCACATTAATCTACCTACGATTTTATCTTTCTAGTCTCTTTTTGAAACATTGACCATATATGGGAGTTGAGAAACTAGGTCTAATACAATTCTGTGATACAAACAGTTCGAGTAAGTTCTCAAAAACATTGACTAGCAATATCATGTGCAGATTGTAGGAACTTCATTGGACATTCTTTGATCCTAATGGGAGAGATTGGAGGAAACGATTTCAATTTTCCAATGTTAGAAGGAAAACCAATCGATGAGTTCAAACCATTAGTTCCTTTTGTTATTAATACCATCGTCTCAACTATCAATGTAAGAAGCGACTCAGATCATACACAATAGTTCAATACATTTTAAACAACATAGTGTAAACCATCACAGTATCACTACCAAAACTTTATCACACATACCCTTTAAAATTAAACGCATCGTCACCAAAAAAAAATGTATTTTTTAGGAGAGTGTATAATATTACGTTATTTATAAGTGCAGGAGTTGATTGAGATGGGGGCTCAGACACTAGTTGTGCCAGGAAACTTTCCAATTGGATGCTTATCGATATACTTGACAGTGTATGGTTCTGAAGTTGAAGAGTATGATCCCACAACTGGTTGCCTTATTCGGTTAAATGAGCTTGCTGAATATGAAAATGAACTCCTGCAAACGAAACTAAATCACATTAGAGAGTTTCATCCTGATGTCAACGTCATCTACGCTGACTACTACAATGCTGCCATGAAAATCTACCAATCGCCTGATAAATTTGGTGCGTAACATGTTAATAGGTTTTTGTATGAATTATTATGACCAACGAAGTTCTATTAACTATAAAGGGTCTTCATTATAGTAAACAATCTTGACTCGTATACCTTTAAATTGATCGACCGATTAAATGGTTCATGCTAAAAGACCAAACTGAACAGGGAACGGATCAAATGGGTCATTACAACAAAGTGTATTTAAATTGGTTTATCGTGGTTGCCAAATAAATATCATTACAATGTAGGTTTTAATCATATTTTGATCATCAAAAAGTTATGGATTATTCAAATGATAGGTAAGGAAAAGTTGCTTAACAGTCGCCGTAAGCAGACATGTTTTCACCTGCAATAAAGTTACTGTTTTACCCTAATATGTAATTTCATGCGTACATATAATCCATTCATGAATGTGTTGTATTGGAATTTACATTTTGCAGGATTCACAAACGGGGCCCTAAAGGCGTGTTGTGGAGGTGGAGGGCCATATAATTACAACTTATCGGCAGAATGTGGGCTTGCATCAGCAACCTTGTGCGATCAACCAGATACATATGTTAATTGGGATGGAGTTCACTTAACTGAAGCGGCTTACCGACTAATTTCAGAGAATTTATTTCACGGGCCATATACTACACCCCGTTTCACTTCATTTTGTACCACATCAAGATTACAATTGGGAGCCGGTTTATCGAGTTCTATTTAAATAAATGCAAGCTAGGCTATATACGTTGAGCTATGAGAGCTAGAGGTATTATTAACACCGGAACTGTATTTGGTTCTTTGTTTCTTAGCGACAAAGTATTATTTTTATCTATTATTCGTAGAAGCATTTCCTTATGGAAAAGGTTGAGATTATGTCTAAATGACTCATGTTAAACAACAAACTAATCTAAACACTAACTCGTAATCAATTGATAACAAAGGACAATTACACACAACGATTTGATACACAAACGAGTGAGAACAACTCACGAGTTCTAATCACACGTACAAGAACCACTTGTGAATTCAACAAGCAGATTTGTAACAAGAGGGGGTGGTGGTATTTGATCACCTTCAATACATGTTTCTAACAGTTTCACCTGCAGATATAAACACAAAATCAACTAACAGTTTTTCTGTGGTAGAAGATATTGACTATCCATGTCCAAAGATGTATATGGTTTTCGGATAAAAACAAGAGCAGTTTGACTTATAAGGTCAAAGGTACTACTGCTATTAGAATTTCAAGTTCAAGATTGATATGGGTTCTAATAAAAAAAAACTGAGAAAAATTAGTTGACTTTCTGGGTCAATAGTCTTACTTCACAAGTTCCCTGTAATAAAACCTTTCAAATGAATACACGTAGCAAAATGCTATTTATAAGTTAAAAGGTGCCTGACAAAATTTGGATGATGATAAGTACATATTTAAAGTACATCCAAACTCTCCATTTCCCATAAAATAAAATGAAAATCTATAAATAACACTACACATTTTGAAGTGTAGAACAAACAAACGACCATTTTTAAGCTCAACAACAACTGTTTTCCAATGAGGTGTTCTTCAAATTACTTGGTGATATTGATGTTGTTATGTAGTGTTAGCAGCTTGTATGCTAATGGATGTTATACATCAATTATCAGCTTTGGTGACTCACTTGCTGATACTGGTAACTTAAAACAACTTGCTAAATTTAGTAATCGAGTTATTTCGTTCCTTATGCCACCCTATGGTGAATCCTTGCCTGATCATTCCACTGGCCGTTGCTCCAATGGTCGCCTTGTTATCGATTTCTTAGGTGACTTATTTACTATTTAATGTAACTATGTTTATTCTTACCCATGGCTGTTAAGATCCGGATTTTAGGATCTTACGTGTTGGCCCATCCGGATCATCTCGGGATCGAATCAAACATGTCTATGAACAAAACTCACGACACGCAAACTCACACTTTTTATATAATGAATTATGTTAAGTTTTACAATACATAGACACTTCTATTTATAGTCATACATACGAACCATCGTGACTTTTCCCAAGAGTCACAACTTTCCATAAATAACTACCTATAACCGAAATTAACTACCATTCGGTTATTAACTTTATTCTTGACATACTATACCCGTTAACTTATACACTTTACATACACGACTCTAAATACATAAACTAATTACACAACGACCCCTATACATGGATTAATGAATTAACATCCAATACTCCCCCTTAATTTATTAATCCATGTTTTCAATATCTTCATGTCTTCAACTCGATCATCTCTATCTTTGAACATGTTGTAACGGGTCTTCTCATCTTTGTCTTCAAATACAACAAGTCAGACCCTCTAGCTTTTAGTCCTTTATAAAAAGTCTGCCCACTTTTCTTTTGAACCAAAAAGCCCACAAGTCTTTGGCCACAAACAAGTTGCATTGTACGCCCACTGCCCCTCTTTTATTTTTTTCACTATAGTGTTCGAACAACAATTTAGGGCAATCGGTTTCCTCTTCACTCTTTGATGTTTCTGGACTCTGGTAAACAATTAACACAACAACAATCTCCTCCAATCTCTAATTCACGACCACCCAACAACTATGGGTTTCTGCTGCTTCTGGTTTTCGCTGCGAGTGCACGATGGTAGTTCCTTTTCCTCTGGCGATTGATCCTGTGTCCCGTCCCCTTCTTCTCTGATGTTGTAACGCAACCGGTAAGTTCTCTTTTTCTCTTTCTCTTTCTCTTTCCTTTCTCCGATTACGTTTTGCATTATTTCTCGATTTGTTCTCCTCTTGTAATGATCCCCAATTTCTTAATCGATTTTCTTCTTTATTGAATTCAAAAACCAAGTTGTTCTTCCTTTTCTCTCTTTCTTTTTAAAAATGATCTACTCCCGATCAATTTTCTTTTCTTAATCGATTCTTCTAAGTCGATTTGTCTCTTCTCTGAATTGTCAAGAACTCAAGAACATTCCTAGTTCTACTCTTGTTCCTAACATGCAATCGGTTTCTTCTCTGCGTTGTCAAGAACTCAAGAACATTCCTAGTTCTACTCTTGTTCCTAACATGCAATCTGTCTTTTCTCTGTGTTGTCAAGAACTCAAGAACATTCCTAGTTCTACGCTTGTTCCTAACATGCAATCTGTCTCTTTTCTTTGGAACGATTCCTCTGAATCGCTGGTCAATTTGATACTCCTGATCAAATTGTTCTTCTCTCTGATTAGTGTTGCGGTTTAGTTTCTTGCAATCTGCAAAGCATATTCCTCTTGAATTGTTGCACTCCTCTGATCGCCTTTGATGAAACACAAACTGAAACACCGGGTTTGATTCGAACATCTGACGCTATGATACCATTGTTGGCCCATCCGGATCATCTCGGGCTCGAATCAAACATGTCTATGAACAACACTCACGACACACAAACTCACACTTTGTATATAATGAATTCTGTTAAGTTTTACAATACATAGACACTTCTATTTATAGTCATACATACGAACCATCGTGACTTTTCCCAAGAGTCACAACTTTTCATAAATAACTACCTATAACCGAAATTAACTACCATTCGGTTATTAACTTTATTCTTGACATACTAGACCCCTTAACTTATACACTTTACATACACGACTCTAAATACATAAACTAATTACACAACGACCCCTAAACATGGAATAATGAATTAACATCCAATATTACGATTTTACGATACACAAAGCAAAAACGATCCCAGTCTTACGTGCGACATAGGATGTTAATAGGATCCCGATTTTGACCATGAGATCTTAAGCTTTTGATCCGATCCTATCTTACTTTTAATCGATAAAATTTAAAAATTAAGAGTTTAATCTTTTTAAACACTTCATAGTCCATACAATTTTTTGTTTGATATATACTAATTTGTAGATTTGCGTAATTTTACAACACCTATTAAGAAAATGACATTTTAAGATCTCGATCCGATCTTACGATCTCGATCTTGCAAAGACGAAAATAATCATAGGTAGGATCCCGATCTTGAAAACCTTGCAAGGCCGGAGGTCCTTTTTTACCTTTGGTAGAACCGGAAGCAGCCTCTCTACCTTAAGTAGGGGTATGAGGTATGCTTGTCTACGTCTCAACCTCCCCCATACATTGTGGAAGACGGTATTGGGACCCATAACCTGTCGAAGACGGTATTAGGAGTTATTTTACTTTACTTTTTTTTGTTTATTCATTATTTGATCCTGTTACTATGTGTCTGTGTGTTAGTTTAGACATTGTATTCCTATAAGCGTATAGAATTTCAGTAAACGATTTCTATATTTATTTTACGTTATGCAGCTGAGAGTCTAGGATTGCCATTGATACCACCGTATGTGCAAGATAAGGAAAATGACAATGATGTGGCACTTAAACAAGGAGTAAATTATGCGGTAGCGGGTGCAACTGCATTAAATTCATCAGTTCTTGAAGCAAGAGGGATCGCAAATCCTCTGACAAACGCATCGTTAGGAGTTCAGTTGGACTGGTTTAAGCAATCATTGCCTTCTATATGTGACAACTTTGCAGGTAAATAAGTGTGTGTATTTGCTACTACATGTGCACTGTTAATGCAATTTTGTGTTTCAAATAGTACTTGGTAATTTTTTTAAAATTTATTGATTGGTTATATTGTGGGCAGATTGTAGAAACTTAATTGGACGGTCTTTGATCCTAGTGGGAGAGATTGGAGGAAACGATTACAATTTTCCAATATTAGCAGGAAAACCAATCGATGAGTTCAAATCATTAGTTCCTCTTGTTATTGATGCCATTATCTCAGCAGTCGATGTAAGAAGCTACTCAAATCATACAAAATATGCTCTGAGCTATCAATTATACATTATTACTGTCAAAATCTATATTACACATCACCCTTTAGATTGCATTTATTATTGTAAACAAGATGTTAATTTCTAGGTAGCATATGACATATTTATAGTTATAAGTACAGGAGTTGATTGAGATGGGTGCTCGAACACTAGTTGTTCCAGGAAACTTACCAATTGGATGCTCAGAGGCGTATTTGACAGTTTGTGGTTCTGAAACTGAAGAGTATGATCCGACAACTGGTTGCCTTGTTCAATTAAACGAGTTTGCCGAATATCACAATGAGCTCTTGCAAACGAACCTGAATCGGATTCAAGAGCTTCATGCTAATGTCAATGTCATCTATGCTGACTACTACAATGCTGCCATGCAAATCTACCGCTCACCAGATAAATTTGGTACATAATACGTTAATATGTTATAGATCCAGATAAATTTGGTACATAATAGGTTAATGTGTTTTAGATCGTAATATGAATCTACTCAAATCATGTACCTATAAATTGATCAAAATGGGTCATGTTTTATCTCTAAGGGATGGGTTAAGCTATAGGATACAACTATATAGAAAGCATGCCAAATGGGTCAGACAGTCTTCTGAAGTGTATTCATGTGTATAAAAACCTCCTAATCCGCTATATACATATTACTAATAAAATTGAAAGTTTTGGAACTGGATGGAAAAGGTTGTAATTATCCAAATTTCTTACTATTCGAATATGCCGTTTCATGCTTACATTAGCGATTCAGGTTTCCTGTTGTGTTTAAATTCACATTTTGCAGGATTTACAAACGGGGCTCTAGATGCATGTTGTGGAGGTCATAGGTCATTTAACTTCGACACATCAGAAGCTTGTGGATCTGCATTTGCACCCGTGTGTGATAACCCGGATACATATGTTAGTTGGGATGGAATACACTTAACTGAAGCAGCTTACAGATTAATTTTCAAGAATACATTTCAAGGGCCATATACTACACCCCAGTTTAATTCATTGTGTCCTACATCAACATTACATTCCGGTTTATCGAGTTCTATATAAGAAAACGCTAGCTTCGATATATACATCTGAGCTATCAGAACCTGCATATAACATAACTGTTGTAAAATTTGTGACTCTAATACAATATATCAATTTCATTGTATGTGTATGCATGTATTCTATTTTCATATAAACCACCAAACTCTCACTTACATTCTAAAACATAAACAATTTACAACATAACATTCCTTATCTGTAGATAGTGTCTATTGCTGGACTCCTAGAATTTCTTTACAAGATCTCATCAGATTCAAAAGAATCGGATTGATTTCTTCGTTTCTAAGCAACAAAGTATTTGTCCTATCTATTATTCGTAAGAGTGTTTCCTCCCTGAAAACGTCGGGATTATCTCTGAAACGATTTAACCATGAATTTCGGGAATATTTATGTGATTCGGTTGAAGGAAGGCATATTAGACAGGAGAAAGCAGCAGCATAATCATCCTCCTTCAGTTTTATACAAAACATTTCTTGAACAAGAGGTGGGGGTGGGATCTGATCACCTTCAATCAAATGTTTCCACGTTGTTTCTAGCAGATTCACCTGCAAATATAGACACAAAATTGATCAATCAAAAATTAATATCCCTTTTTTTAGGTCATTATGTTACTTTTCAAGTCCAAGATTATTACACGCTCTGATAAAAAGAAACCTGAAAAAACAAGGGTTTGACTGTTGAGGTCAAAGTTGATACTTTTTTAAGTCCAAGATCGATATGGGTTCGAATTAAAACTGAAAAAACGCAGTTTGACTACCAAGCACAAAGGTGTTACTTTCGAGTCCAAGATTGATATGGGCTTTTAACAGCAACTGAGAAAAGAAGATGGATTTGACTTTTGCGGTGAAAGATGTGGCTTTAATGTACAAGATCAATATGGGTTCTGACAAAAACTGAAAAAGAAGAATGGTTTGACTTTTGGGGTCAAAAGTGTTACTTTTCATGTCCAAGATTGATCTGGGTTCTAACGATTATTGGACAAAGACATTTTCAGAATGTCAAGACTATATAACCTGTATGTAATTGATACAATTCTATTTATAAGCTATAAACGTTTTATTAGTTTCATGCTCTAAGGACGTAATCTAGTTGACCTCAGAAGTCAATCTGTCTCCCTCTCCCTTTCGAACAATGGATAATAAGAACACGGAAACCATATTAGCTACCATTAAATTATTTTATTTATATAACATTTCACAGATTCACTATGAAAAAAAAAACTTATTTGACCCTCATGCGCATCAACTTAAAATAGATACTACCTTTCCAGCGTTGCAGGCTTCGAGTATCATGTGGGAGTGACGTTTTAAATTGAAGTAAAACCCATGTTCCAGCATCCTTGTGTAGACGAACTCGAAATCATCCCATTTTTTATTCACCAAACTAGCGTCTAACATTAAGTTAAATGTATGTATATCAGGTAACACCACTTGCCTATAGTCAACATTACTGGTAATATGTTTCCCATTCTCCAATAACTTATAAAACAGCTGTCTTGCTTCATCAAACTTATGGTGATCGAGGTACCCTTTGAGCATAATATTATATGTAACTAAATTCGGGGAGCAAAACTTGCGCATATGGTTAAATATGTAGGTCCCACTATCTATTTTCCTCGAGTCTAAACTAGCTTGAATTAAACCGGTATAAGTCACCACCAGTGGTTTATTTGCCACCTTACACACCTTCTCGACCTGCACAAGAACATAAGTATCACTCTCTAACCCATGTAACAGTTTAACTATTAGTCCAATTACTCTGATTCTATCTGAACTCCCAAGTCAACTTATATCGACAGAAAAATTTTAGTAGCCCATAACCTATTATAGATGTTTTGCATTGCGTTTTCAAGTCGCACATAATTAGTTTTTAGTGTTTCAATATGGTAAAACTGATGCCACTTATCTTACTAGTTAAAGGTATCTAATTATCACACATTCAATCAGCACAAGCACATCCAAACACTAGCTCACGCCTTCCATGTTGCTATCTGCTTATACTCTTATCACATAAGGAGCTCATGAAGGGTGTCTGAGATCATGTCTTATAAAGTGCTTATTTCTTATTGCCTTTTTTGAACACAAGACACTTTTGAGTGTTTGGATGGAGAAACAGCTTACGCTTATTCACTTATTCTATGCTGGAATAAAGATTTTATAATTAGATAGCATTGGATGTATCTCAAACACCCGGATAATGCAAATAAATAGAAAACTAAAAAGGCCACAGTGACGTATTTGATAATCAAAGCGTAAACAGTATTTACTTGCACAAGAGCCTCCTTGCATCTTCCTGCACTGCATAAGCATCTAGCAAGGTCATAGTAAACAGCTGCAGAACCAACTATTCCTCGTTTTTCCATATATTGAACGGTCTGTATTGCCTCATCAACTTTTCCTTCCTTCCATAGTGTATTCACAAGAACTGAAGGGAATTTTAGAAACGGTTATATAGATAATTAAAAGATCATGCAACGTGAAAGATGCAAGTATAAATAACGCATATTAACATACCCTTATATGTTAAAGAATTTGGAATGAAAGATTTACGCATCTTTTGGAAAAACTCATGTACCAAATCATACTTTTCACACGCAAGCATTACCTGCAGAAACATATAACATAAAGTAAACTGCAAAATTATCTGATAAACTAGAAAAAGGTATGAAAGATCAGAATGACTATAAATATCATTATATAACACAATACCTCCATTACAAGTCCATATGTTATGCTATTAGGTTGTTTGCCCTGTTCCTTTAGCTGCTGCAATACCCAAAACGCCCCTTCTAGATTTTTTTGGTGCACACAGGCATTTAGCACCTACAATTAATATCAAATAATACGTTCAAATTTGTTGGGAGTGGAAACTGGAATCCAATGGAACATTTGGGAAGTGGAAATACTTACAGAATTATAGACTATTATATCTGGTTCAAGACGTGGGTCCCATTTTGTGTAAACACCAGTAGATAGCTTCTTTTTGGGAGGAGATCTCATGGTATCAATCACATGAAAAAGTTCCCGCATATGACCTGCTTGTCCAAGGGTGACTGCAATGCAATGATAAGCAATCCGGTCGGGATACGAGGCCATTTGTTGCTGCAACAGGGCAAACATAAAAGTTTAATATATTCTTAGGCAAGGTCTTTGTGGACCATTTATCTTCAAACGTAGAGGTAGCACAATGGACGGGCCATGCGGGTTGAACGATGGGTCAAAACGGGTCGGTTCAGGGTGGGCCAACCAGCCAACACCTTTTGTTCATTTTCTCAAATTTTGTAAGTAGCTAATGAAAGACATCTGATTAAAACCTACTTTGTTATAAACTATTACTATAGCTTTTGCAAATAAAATGGTTTAAAACATTGTGACTAGAACCCGACTTGACCTGTTTCCATATTAATGGGTTAAAATTGCCACCTCTATTTAAAATTAAAATCTTCTCTGAAGCAAAGTGTTACCAGCATTGTGTTAAAGACATTCAACGATTCAACTGGTCTCTTTGCCTTCCCAAGTGCATCAAGTGCAGCAGTGTAAATGTTTCTGAATCAAAAATGATAAAAGACAACATTTCAGATGCATAAACTAATAATCATCATGATGTTCAAGACCTAACGACAGGCCACTTGAAATGCGGGACTTGGTCAAATAGACAGATATTCACATACCGTTATAAAGAAGTGATAAATCAAGAATCACGTATGCATCATTAACATATGGTAAATACTTCAATTTTACAAGTTATAACACCAAAACTCAAACCTTATTCTGTTAGACTTAAATCGTTCGCGTGCTTGCATCCACTCAATGACCTGAAGCACCTGCCTCCAATTGCCATAATTTCCTAAGATCTGGATAAGCCTAATTATCGAAAAATCTGCAAATCTTATTTTTGCACTTCTCATCATCTTAGAGAAATTCCACTCAGGAGAGTCGATTGACGCACCATTCAAGCTGTCAAGTTAAAATATGTCATTCTAGGAATTCAAGGATACTATATTGCAATCCAATACTATTGCCATATTGCTAGCTCTATATAAATTTAAAAGAGAGACTCCACTACAAACTACTCAGTTTTCAACTTGGGTCTAACTATTATTAATATATGCTTTTATAAACGTAATACAAGTCTCTATATGGGATAGCAAAAACTGACCAGATAAAGGTGCATTCACACCAAGGGGGTTTTTGGCATTACATTTTAAAAGCTAGTACAACTCACCACTTTGCTAACTTCTGTATTCTCTCCTCCATTTCAGCACGCGAAACCCTCGGCTGATCACAAACATCCGGATGCTCCTCAAGCGATTTAAAAGCATCTCTTTCCATCTCCACATTACCATAACCACCAAATTCCCTTCTCCCACTCACCTTCTTCACATTCACAACCCGTTCTTTACTCATCACAGAACTTACTTCCGAACCCTTAATTCTCTCTCCTTGATACTTATCATACTTTTCTTCCACTTTCCGAAAAACATTAGTATCTTTTTCTTTATCCATCACAAAACCCATTTCATATTTTTCCTCATTTCGCCGAAAAACATTAGTATCTTTTTCGCTTTCTTTATAACCCGAATCCGATTTCCTTCGAACCCATTTCTTCACAACTTCATTTTCATCAGTTTTGACCACACCATTATCCACTTTTTTCCTAACCCACACTTTTTTAACACCTACTTCCAAATGGGTATCTCCCAATTCACCACCTTTTTCACTTTCCGGCACCGGAACCACCTCCGGTGCCGGAGACTCGCCGGAATTCTGCCGTTTTTGCCGCCGGATTTTGACAGTTTCCATGGCTTTTAAGTACTCATCAAATGAAGGCTTAAAGTCTTGTTCTTTATCAATAACCATGCTTGAATTTGCTTTAATAAAGGTGGGTTTTTTGGGCTTTTTTGGGATATCAAGAAAATGAGGTGTCGGAAATTTGGGTTTTTGGGTGAAGGGGATGAAACCCAGTTGAGAATATGGGTATTGAAGTGTTGTGAGTGTCATTGTGAATCAAAACCAGTTGATATGTTTGGTTGTATTTAACAGTTGTTGGTTGCCGGAGTTTAGAGATCGTTTAATGGGTGTTTGGATATCGAGTTATCACAATTTGATTATTGTTTAAATTAAAACAAGAGTTAGTTATGAATTTAGTCCTTGTAGTTTACATAAAAATTCACTTTGCATCTTAAAACTTCAATAACTACACTATTTGTCCCTGTATTTGTCGATTTGTAACAGACTGGTCTCATTTTTTACCAAATGTCCATTAGTGATGTTACGTTAAGTCTCTGCAAACAAAGGTATTTTTGTCATTTTACGCTATTTCATCATCAACTTTCAACTTTTCTTTTCTTTTAAAAAAATCATAATGGGAGAAAACTAACTTTAAACCAAGAGAGATTCTTGGCTTCACTCCCAAAATACTTGTTTGTTTTATTCTTTTGAATTAAAAATTGGCACTAGCCTCACAAAATAGCTACTATTTCAAATACCCACAAGATAGGTGGGATTCAGAAGTTTTAGTTGGCCTGAATACTTGTTTGTTTTATTCTTTTGAATTAGAAACCGACCGAATCCCGAATCCCGTCCCGATCCCGAGTCCCGAATCATGTTAGTCGGGCTTGTCGGGGTCGGGAGTCGGTTTGTGTTTTCCGGTTAGTCGGGTTTCGGGCTTGTCGGGATCGGGTCGGGACGGGCCGAAAACCAAAAAACAACAAACAAAACCGATCAAATCCCGAATCCCGTCCCGATCCCGAGTCCCGAATCATGTTAGTCGGGCTTGTCGGGGTCGGGAGTCGGTTTGTGTTTTCCGGTTAGTCGGGTTTCGGGCTTGTCGGGATCGGGTCGGGAGGGGCCGAAAACCAAAAAACAACAAACAAAACCGATCAAATCTCGAATCCCGTCCCGATCCTGAGTCCCGAATCATGTTAGTCGGGCTTGTCGGGATTCGGGCTTGTCGGGATTCGGGTCGGGATCGGCCCGATGCTCAGCCCTAATAATTGTTTTGTGTCTACATCTCTCCGACTTTGTCATTTTATTTAATATATCAATTTTAATTTTTATCTTCTATCTCCTATATTTATCTAATATTTATACCAAATTCAAAACCAAATCCAAATCAAAATGATAATCCAAATCCAAATCCATTAACAAACCAAACGGACCCTAAATTTTAAAGAATGGAAGAGGACGGAATCGGAAAGGCATGGTAAGGGATGACATTGTGAAGAAAGTGGTTATTGCAACATGTGTTATTGTGTTTATATTTTAAGTAGAAAGGAAAGAACATGAAAGCTAACAAAATTACCAATATACCCTTAAAACTATATAAACAATAGTTCTACATGGTCGATTTCTTAACATCCATTGTACGTGCCTCACTTTATATTGAATGGTTCTCTCAAACTACAAAATACTCCACTCTGATTGAGTTGGAACCAAAAGTAGTTTATAGTCTAGCCAACTTGCTTACTTTCTTTATAAAAGAACCAAACATATTCAACGAAAATCGAATAGGAACTCACAAATGTATCGGTTCATATGCAAAAACCAAATGGGTACAATGCAATTCCACCATTTTTATTGGCGTTTAATAAAGTCGTTGATGCTATTTTTCTAGATCATGTTTTAATATTTATAAGTCTCGTTTAACTATGATCTACGTGAGCACTAACGGGCAGTGTACCCGGTCATGAGTAGTCTAGACTTTGGTAAAACTGAGGTCGTCCTCATGAACGGTTAGTTATCTCCAGTTTTCTAATTGAATTGATATTTTACCTAATAAAGGAATCATTATTTGTTGATTATATTTAGTTGTCATGGATGATCTAATGGGATGGTTTTTTGGCAAACAACTAATGGTGATGATAATCGTAATGATCTAATGTACATTCTTAGACGTGGTTATGTCATTAGGCTCAGATGGTCAAATTGCCTAACCTATAATCCTAGACTCCAACTCTTATGGTCAATTCGTCGGTAATCTAGTCTTACTCATTAAGCGCCAACTGTCTTCTAGACCCATCTAAATTTCAACAAAATCTTGGTCCACTCAAGGTTTTTCTCGTACTTCTTAAGTATTGAATCTAGTGTAGGTAGTCGTGTGGTCAATTCCTACACAAGAGTGATGTAGTCCTATGGTCAATTCTTACATACCCTCGCAACCTCCTTAGCTAGCTTTCTATGGTCAATACTAACCAGCCTAATAGGTACTACCTAGCTTCAACACTACTAAAACACGAGGATTCAACGATAGGCTAAGGGAATATCTATTGATTCGAGATATATGCTTTAGTAAACTCCTTTAACACTCATTTGCGCATTATTTATACCTATTCATACGCCTTGGTCTGGTCATACAATAGCTTGCATATGATTAATGCAAGTGTTCAAGGAAGAGTATTTCATGCTAATAAGTTATTACCTACCAACGTGGCTCGCGCTATTAGCTAGGTCTTCATACTAGGGGTTGTCCTATGGTCAATTCTAACAACTATGGAATGGTCATCACTTAGTCAATCATGCATATTGGGTTTGGATTGTCACGTACTACCAATACACAACCAACCATATTTTCTATACCTAACTTAGGAACACGATGGTCGCCAAACATACTACACAAATCAATAATTAAATCACGCAATTACTAAAATGATAATAAATCAATTAAATAACGACAAACAATGATCAAGGCACTATAAATATCAACCGCAACAAAATCTCAAATAAATAAGAGTAAACTGCAAAAAATGTCCCTAAACTTTTCGCTTTTTGCGAGAAATATCCATGAAAAAAAAATGCGAGAAATGTCCTTGACGTTTTATTTTTTTGCAAGTTATGCCCTTGAACCGTTATTATAGTTGCAAAAACCCGATTTTGGCTAACGCTCGTTAGTTTTCTTCGTTAGTAGGTCATCAAGTATGTTGCACGTGAGGGTATTTTTGTCACTTCACTTTTCCCGCCATCAAATCCACCTGACAGGCCCATTAGCACACCTAACTTTGTGTTGAGGGACATTTTTTGTAACTAAGTTTTACTTCTTTCAATCTTATATAACACGATTAATCGAACATTATTGCACACCCACACCTACTCTTACTGCTCATCATTTTATTCATTTGAAAATTTGTTCTTTGTACCTGTGGTCTTCAAGTTGTGGTTAGAACCTCGTTAACGAACAGGAATCCTGGTCATAGATTCTATTTATGTCTGACATACGTAAGTTTGACTCTTAATCAAAACAAAATAATGGTACATTTTACAAGTTACCTTTGTTTTCTTCATTATTTACATTTCTTTCATTTTACAGAACTCCAGCTGTCCGTTCATAGGTTGGGTAGATCGGCCTATGTGAGACCGATCTCTAGACATCATCCCTGTTTTACTTAGGACCAGGGATGCTTTGGAAGATGTGCTTGCGTTAGAGCAAGAGCGGGCTGACTTTGAGGAGCACAAAGCAAACGAGGATGAGACCCGAGCAAATCAGGCAGAGCTTCGGGCAAAAATGTAGGAGCAACAGGCAAACAATTTGAGGAAATACCTTATCATCAGTTGGGTGTTCTTCACTTCTTATGTGTACTTGCAAAGTTGATTGTTTGGTTTAGGTGTAATGAACAATGTCCTTTGTTGATGGTTGGTTATGTAGTTTATGTACATTATGGTATCACAACAATGGTTCAAGTATCTTTAATTATCTACTTTGATTTGTGTTATTTGTTTGTTAAGTAGGATTATGATTATTTATGATTTGTGTTATTTGTTTGTTAAGTAAGATTATGATTTGTGTTATTCATGTCATTTTGCAAGTCCATAAATGTGGTTTAAAAGTCAAAGATAAACTTTGGTTGGTCGTGGGGTGGATGGCTAACATGAGTAAAAGTTGTGGTATGTGTGTTCAGTAAGGTTGGATGGCTAACATGAGTAGAAGTTTTAATCTATTGTGTTCAGTAAGAATTGGTAGAGTAGAAGCAGTAACACTTTAGGTGATTTGGAGAATGAATCTTTAAGCATCTGTTAAAGATTCAGTTTTGATGATTTAGGTTTGGTTTTGGAGTTTTGGATGCCATGTTTGTTGTTTGAAGTTTAATCTATGGTATTGTCATACTACTTGATGACTGCATTAGTATCTATATATTTGTTAGAAGTTTAATAAATGATTAACCAAATCACCAAAAAAAGGATTGATGGAGTAGGAGTGTATTGGTTATGTGTTGAAGATGAAGAATTGTCAGTGTTAGGAGTGATTTAGATTATGTGGTATGAGATTGTTATTGAGTTCAAGGGCTGTTATTTGATTGCAGTTGAGTAAAAACGTCAAAGCCGACCCACCTCAATTTTGACTTATGTCAGTCAACATAAGTCAGTTATTACTTAACTCGACCCACATTATTGTTATAATAAATAGGAAACCAGACTCCTAAATTACCTCACCTAACTCATTTACTTAACCTTTGATTTATCCCCAACTTACCTCATAACTCAATTGGACTTTGAAAACCAGGGTGAAAAAAGGTGTTGGGTTCAGTAAATACCCAAACCCCTTAATCTAGGATTTGATTAGAAAATAACCTAAGTGCTTAATCCGTTAAACACTAATAGGTCACTGAGTGCATAGTCTCTCAGTGAGCCATCTTGAGGATACTCAGTATGAGGCGAAGAAGAAGTCTCTCCATTCAGTAAGGCGAAACTTAAAGAGTGAAGACTGAGTCAAGAAGAAGATGGTGGATTCAGTAAGTGATGACAATAACTCACTGAATCCCTCAAACTCATCACCAACTACAAACACTGAAGACAAACTGAAACTGAAGACTGAAGACTATGAAGACTGAAGAATGGGCGGGACAAAACGGTTATGCTTGAAGCGATAAAGACGGAGTGCCTATCTTCAATAAGTCAACTTTCCCTGAAAGGGCCAGCATCAGTACTGACAAGTAGAAAGTGGCTTTGTCCCTTTACCTAATATAGTCTTTGTAAACAGAGACAAAATACAACAGTATTTTGTCTTCTGCAAATTGTCAGTTTGTCACTTAGGATAGAGTTAAAACTCATACTTGTATAAATAACATAAGAGATGGAGTAATAGATTAAGCTTGTGAATTGTAAAACACACACACACACAAGCCATCTTTCACTCCTCCAAATACAACTTTGTCCCTGAGATAGCTCAGTGGTTCCGTGTAGTTGTGCTCAGACTTAGCCTGAGCTTAGTGAGGAGTTACAACACTTTGTCATTTCAATCCCTAGTACTGTTCCGCAAGTACTAGGGTAACGTATTCTTTTGATTCATTTCTAATAAGAATATGATGTTGAAAATTACTCTTTGTGTTTTACTTATATCTTTTCAGTCATTGATTCACTATTAGTTTGTTTACAATACTTAAACTATTTTTATACGATAGTGAATAGGGAACAACAAATGGTATCAGAGCAAGGCTGATTATAAAACCTTTTTAAGCCTCTCTAAAACGTTTTTAAATCAGGATCCTTATGACTGAAATTGATGTACCCCAAGTAGTCGATAAAAAGGGTGGAGCTTATTCAGCTGTTGCCCCTAGACTTGAAGTTGGTAAATTCAACAAATGGAAAAAGCGTATGCTTTGCTATTTGATTGGGATGGAACCTTATTATATCAAGTGTATAAATGAAGGTCCATTTATCCCAAAGACTGCTGAAGGTTTGCCTAAAACTGAAGCTCAGTGGACCCAGGATGAGAGAAGAGTGGTCAACCAGGACCAAAGACTCAAAAGTATCATCATATCATGTCTTCCTGATGATATTATGGAGTCAGTTATAAGCTGTAGTACATCTAAACAAACCCGGGATGACCTAGTTCATAGCCATGAAGGCCCATCTGATACCAAGGAAAACAAGATAATGGACCTGAAACTTGAGTATAACACCTTCAGGGCTAAGGACTCAGAAACTCTGTCTCAAACTTACACCCGGTACAAAACTCTTTTAAATGAACTATCTAATGATGGTGTTAAGTTATCCAAACATGAAATCAATGTTGGTTTTGTCAATAGTCTCCCTGAGAAGTGGCTGAATTTCTCTCAGGGACTTAGGAATGCTAATCATATCCAGAATCTTGAACTTCTTGAAATTTATGGGAAATTTGTCTATGAGGAAAACCTCATCAACAGACGATACCCTGACTTAAAAAAGTCTCAGGAAGTCAAGAAGTCCCTGACCACCACTTCAACACCTATTTAAACTGCTTTCTACTCTAACAATGTGGTTCAAGATTTCCAAGAAAATTCAGATGATGAGCCTGATGAGAGATCAAGTGAGGAGTACCTAAATGACCTGAACGTTGAATTTCAGGAAAGGGCACTCTCGGAGGTTTATAAAAAGAAACAAAAGTTTTTCAAATGCTAAAGCAAATGAGGACATTGAATGCTTTAAGTGTCACAAAAGAGGTCATTTTGCAAAAGACTGTTTTTCAAAAACAATTTCTGAACCCTCGTATAAACCATCAGGGTCAAATCAGTCCTCAGGCTTTAGCAAACTTCAACCAAAAATCTATCAGTCTCATCAAAATTTTCAAAACAAGTCTGATCAAAACAAAACCATTGATTATGAAGCTAAGTATAAGAAAGCAAAAGCTAAGCTTGCATTGCTTGAGGCCAGTCCCTCAGAAACAACAAAAAGTGTTCAATCTGTGCAGGGTAAAAACAAGGGTCTCGTTGCTGAAACCTTCGACTGGGATGAAGAGCCAGTCTCATCTGATGATGAAATGGTGCATGTCAGTGCACTGATGGCCCTCTCAGAAGAAGACAATCTAGCTGTTGGGAAGAATTATGCCAGAAATGGGGAATGGGTCAACATCACAATGAAGAAGGTAAATATTCTACTTTCTATAAATGATGACTCTGATTGGCAGTCTTATATGAATTATCTTAATGTTGACCTTAAGTTTGTAGAAGAGCAACGATTAAATCTTTTTTCAAAATATAACAAGCTTAGTTTTGAATTAAACAAGTGTAGAGATGAACTGCTTCTTTTAAAACAAGCCAAGCTTGAGGCTGTCACTTTGCAAATTCAGAACACTGAACTAGTTAAAAGAAATCAGGCTCTTCAAGATGAACTTAAAAAGGTATAAGATATCCTTGATAGTTGGACTGCTAAGAATCCTAGGGTCTTTGATGCTGTAGGAGCCCCCAGTAGAAAAAAGAGAGTCTTAGGTGAAGATCATCTTCCTGACTCTCACAATAAAGACCAGTCTCCCAAACCATTTGTGTCTGGTGGCATGATTACCTGTATGTTGTCAACCCCTAAGCCTAATGACTAGATTGAAAGAAAAAACCCTGAGAGTAAGCTTCCAAACTTCGATTCTGGAAGAATACTAGAGCCTGATAGCCAAGCTCTCAAGAGCATGCTTGGACTTCCTGAAGTGCCCAGTAGTACTGAACACATCTTTGAGTCTGAAGCAGAATCTAATGCACCGCTTCCACCCCTGAAACCTCTTCAGGGTGCTGCACCAAGCTCTGAGCTTACTCCTCTACAATTCAATCCTCACTCACCAAAAGAAAGGTCTGGACTTGGTAGAACCATCCTGAAAAGACCAACAAAATCAACTCAACAAGAATCTACCCCCACTAAGACTTTCACATGCTCAGTCCCCACTGAAGCTGACCAAATTCAGCAACTGACTGAACTTGTGAGGAAGCTAACTGAAAAATTGGAGTCCATTGAAAAAATTCCTGAATCTATCAAGGAGACAAAGTCAGCTTCCTCTAGTTCCTCAAAGTCTAAGTCACACATCAAACCCAAACAGAAGTGTGATCTGTGCCACTATACCAGTCATACCACTGACAACTGCTATAGAATCCTTTTTTGTATGATCTGCAAAAAGGATGATCATAGAACTTCTGATCACTTACAATATGTAGGTTCACTCAGTGAAGCAAACTATACCAAAGTTGGTCATCAGTATGCTTCATCCTCGAAATCAGCTCATAAGCATAAAGCAAAACCCTTTCCTCTTTGCCCACACTGTGGCTTCAATGATCATCATCAGGATGATTGTCTCATGAATACATGCTGTGATATTTGCGGAAATCCAGCTCATGAGACATCCCAGCATGACAGTGTCATGCATGCAAGGAGAAGTTCCAAGCAACCCAGAGTCACTGAGTCACTCTCAGTCTCCAAATGCAAAACCTGTGGTAGCACAATGCACTCAACCAGTGACCATGAGTCAATTGCCAAATTCAAACAGACCTTGAAACCCACGACCACTAGTAAGTGGGTCACTAAGCGAAACTAATTCAGTTTACTACTTGTGCAGAGACATGCCAGGGAGCCTATCTGGCATCTAGACAGTGGATGCGCAAAAAGCATGACTGGCGTTAAGGAGTATCTGCACAAGTATGTAGAGGAACCAGGACCCAAGGTAGTATTTGGTGATAACTCATCATGTCCCACTAAAGGTTATGGTTCAGTAAACTGCAATGGAATAGTTTTCTCTAGGATAGCTTATGTCAATGGTCTCAAATACAATCTCATCAGTGTCAGTCAACTGTGTGATGCTAAGTACATTGTGCAATTCAATGACAAACAAGGTACCATTCTCAATGCCAACAAAGAAGTTGTTTTGATAGCTCCTAGAAGGGATGATGTTTATGTCTTAGACATGTCAACACTCTCTAAAGATGGAACTTGTCTCTTTGCCAAAGCCACTGAAACTGTCAACTGGCTGTGGCATAAGAGACTCTCTCACTTAAACTTCAAAAATATCAACAACTTGGCAAAACAAAACAAGGTCCTTGGTTTACCATCACTGGTTTTTGCAAAAGACAAACCATGCTCAGCCTGTGAAAAAGGCAAACATCAAAGAGCATCCTTCAAAACAAAACAAAATTTCTCAATCAAAAGCTGCCTTCACCTCCTGCATATGGATCTCTTTGGACCAGTTAGTCCTAGATCAATCCAGCATGAGAAGTATACTCTTGTCATTGTTGATGAGTTTTCAAGATATACTTGGGTATACTTTCTTTCCAAAAAGAGTCAGACAGCTGACACTATAATGTCATTCATCAGGAACATTGAAAACCAGAATGACATTAGTGTTAAACAAATCAGAACTGACAATGGTACTGAGTTAAAAAATGAAGAGCTTGAGAATTTCTGTGATGAAAAGGGAATCTCCCAAAAAATTTCATCTCCTTACACCCCTGAACAAAATGGGGTAGCTGAAAGGAAAAACAGAACTCTCATTGAGGCAGCTAGAACTATGTTAAATGGCTCAGCTCTTTCATAACATTTCTGGACTGAAGCAGTCAAAATAGCCAGTTACACTCAAAACAGGTCAATCATTGTCAAAAGACATAACAAAACCCCATATGAGATATTCAAAGGTAGACTTTCTGATATCAGCTACTTTCATGTGTTTGGATGTCCTGGGTTTATTCATAACCACAAGGATCATCTAGGCAAGTTTGATGCTAAAGCTGATGATGGATACTTTCTAGGTTACTCACTGATCTCCAAAGCCTTCAGGGTATTTAACACAAGGAGACAACAAGTTGAGGAAACTTTTCATGTCACCTTTGATGAGAGTTCAGAAAGCATCAAGTTCACAAACACCTCAGTGGAGGAAATAGGAATTGATAACTCATCAAGATATCCTCCTGATGAGTATAACTCTTAAATCAATTCCTTATACCAAGCTGATGCTGACATCTTATATTATGTCTTACCTCACAACCTTCCCAGACCAACAATCAATGAATTCATTGAAAATCAATCAGTCCATGCTGGGATAGGTAACACTGAACCAAATGTTCAGGAACCTGTGATTCAAGAACCCCAACCTGAATAAGACATCTTAACAGATGTTCTTAATGATTCTGTGGCTCCTGCACCTGAACTCACTCCTGAGTTTCCAGTGACCTCTTCAAGCTTAGATCCTAGACCACAAAGTAAGTGGACAAAATCTCAGGACATTGAGCTTGTAAACATCATTGGTGAACCCACTGAAGGCATGCTCACTAGAAGCATGACTGCTAACTTAACTGCAGCTTCAGCCAATGAATGTCTATATGCTGATTACCAATCAGAAATAGAACCCAAGAGTGTCACTGAGGCTCTAAAACACCCAATTTGGGTTCAGGCCATGCAAGAAGAACTTCAACAGTTTGATAAAAACAAGGTCATGACCTTGATCAAATATCCTCAGGATGTCATAGTCATAGGAATGAAGTGGGTTTTCAGAAACAAAACTGATGGAAACGGCATTGTCATTAAAAACAAAGCCAGACTTGTAGCCAAAGGTTACAGTCAACAAGAAGGCATTGACTATGATGAGACATTTGCTCCTGTTGCAAGAATGGAAGCCATCAGGATCTTCCTTGCATTTGCTACCTACATGAACTTCAAGGTTTACCAAATGGATGTAAAAAGCGCATTCCTAAATGGTGAACTCAAGGAATATGTGTATGTTCAGCAACCTCCTGGCTTTGAGAGTAGTGAATTCCCTGACTATGTCTGCAAGCTTGACAAAGCCCTTTATGGACTTAAACAAGCTCCCAGGGCATGGTATGAAACTCTCTCAGCCTTCCTGATTCAAAACAAGTTTGTCAGAGGAAAGATAAACAACACATTGTTTATCTATAGGACAAAACAAGATATGATACTAGTCCAAGTATATATTGATGACATCATCTTTGGCTCAACAAACTACACTCTTTGCAAACAGTTTGAAAAACTGATGAAAAAGAAGTTTGAAATGAGCATGATGGGTGAACTCACATACTTCCTTGGACTACAAATCAGGAAAACTGACAAAGGAATCTCCATCAGTCAAGAGAAGTACACCAGAAATCTCTTGAAGAAATATGAGATATCTGACTGTGCCTCAGTGAAGACACCAATGGTCCCTCCTAACAACCTTGGACCTGATCTCACTG
>BPTQ01000009.1:263116109-263384136 GCA_019973895.1 Chrysanthemum seticuspe
TCGGTCAATGATTACTAAACGCCACAACAAAACACCTTTTGAGCTTATCCACAACCATAAACCGAATCTCAAACACTTTCATGTATTTAGATCCCTCTGCTACCCAAATAATGATCGTGATGACTTTGGAAAGCTCAAAGCCAAAGCTGACATTGGAGTCTTTATAGGATATTGTGAAAATTCTAAGGGTTTTCGGATCTGGAATCGTCGTACAAAGCAGGTTATGGAAACGATTCATGCTAATTTTGATGAGCTTATAGAAATGGCTTCTGAGCATAACAGCTTAGAACCCGGTCACAACCGTTTAAACTTCCCTCAAACCCCATCATCAGCTGAACTAAGCCCCCAGCTTACACGTCAACAAATGGAAAGACTATTTGCTCCTCTCTTTAGTGACGATATTGATGAACTTGCTCAAGGTGTATCCGATGTTTCCGCTGCTCAACCTGATACTACTATTATACCTGATACACCTGCTACAACGACTACTGTTGAAGAAGCACCACCAGTTGACTATACAACAACAGTTGAACAAACTGCTTCCATCGACGCTGAACCAGCTGCTGATGTTCTTAATGAAGTACCCCCACCTGCAGATTTTGATCCAAATGCGTTCTTTAACCCGTTTGCCAATGAAACTGTTGCACATGATGTCGCGGAATCATCAACAAACCATTTGAATCCTCAAAATCTGCACAATGTATACCAACATCAACCCTCTACACATCGTTGGCAACCCGAATCAACCAGTCGTTACAAGACAACGTCTTCACACAGATGGTGAACATTACATTTATGCACTCACTGTCTGCCAATCTGAGCCTAAAAACATTAAAGATGAAATGAAAAAAGACAACTGGATTGAATCCATGCAAGAAGAACTCAACCAATTCAAACGTCTTGAAGTATGGGAACTGGTTGAAAGACCAACAGGGGTCTACGTCATTGGTCTCAAATGGATTTGGAAGAACAAATTGGATGCTGAAGGGAACGTAATTAGAAATAAGTCACGTCTGGTGGCTAAGGGTTATAGACAGGAAGAGGGTATTGACTTTGAAGAATCATTCGCTCCAGTTGCTCTTCTTGAGGCTGTTCGGATCTTTCTCGCGTTCGCGGCTCATATGAATATAACGGTCTTTCAAATGGACGTCAAAACTGCTTTTCTGAATGGACAACTGAAAGAAACAGTTTATGTCAGCCAGCCAGAAGGATTCGTTGATCCCGAGTTCCCGAAGCATGTCTACAAACTGAACAAAGCTCTGTATGGTCTCAAACAAGCTCCTCGGGCGTGGTACGATAAGTTATCATCCTTCCTAATTGCCAATAAATTCACCAAAGGTTCGGTCGATCCCACACTTTTCATACAATATCACGGGGCTCACATCTTAATCGTTCAAATCTATGTGGATGACATCATTTTTGGGTCAACACATTTAAAATACTCAAATGCTTTTGCAAAATTAATGACAAAACATTTTGAAATGTCAATGATGGGTGAACTCACATTCTTTCTAGGAATGCAAGTTCATCAATCACCTCGTGGTATTTTCTTGAGTCAGTCCAAATATGCCCTTGAATTGTTAAACAAATTTGGAATGCAAAACTGTGACACCTATGCCACACCAATGGCTCATACCAAGAAGCTAGATGCTGATTTTCATGGGAAATTGGTGGACCCTACCAAATACCGTAGTATTATTGGGTCTCTCATGTATCTAACAGCTAGCAGGCCTGATATTGTGTTTGCCGTATATCTTTGCTCCCGTTATCAGTCGAGACCAACTGAAACCCACCTCTCTGAGACTAAAAGAATCCTCCGATACATCAAGGGAACCATTAACTTGGGGATCTGGTATCCGAAGGATTCTGGTTTTAAACTAATAGTTTTTTCAGACGCTGATCACGCAGGATGCTTAGATTCATGGAAAAGTACTTCAGGAGCATTACAATTTCTTGGTGATAAACTGGTGTCATGGCAATCGAAGAAGCAGGATTGTAAATCGTTGTCATCAACCGAAGCTGAATATGTAGCCATGTCTGCGTGTTGTGCTCAAGTCATTTGGATGAGAACACAACTCAAAGACTATGGTTACGTGTTTGACAAAATCCCGATGTACTGCGACAATCGGA
The DNA here is from genome assembly GCA_019973895.1 of Chrysanthemum seticuspe. Taxonomy (NCBI): domain Eukaryota; kingdom Viridiplantae; phylum Streptophyta; class Magnoliopsida; order Asterales; family Asteraceae; genus Chrysanthemum; species Chrysanthemum seticuspe. The sequence continues at coordinate 263,118,240 of BPTQ01000009.1, forward strand.
GTGCTATTGCGATCTCGTGCAACTCAGTACAACATTCGAAATCAAAGCACATCGATCTTCGATATCATTTCATCAAGGACCACGTGGAACAGGGTACTGTTGAATTATACTTTGTGGGTACAGAATACCAATTGGCATATCTTCTCACCAAAGCCTTAGCTCCTGCTAGGTTTAATGAGTTGGTCCACCGGATTGGTATGCGGTGTTTGACTCAAGAGGAACTGGATGAACACTTAAAACATTCTTAAAAACCAGTCAAACACCAAAACCTCTTTTGTAAATATTTTTTTTCAAAAACAAAATACAAAATTATAAAATCAGATAAAACAACAAAAATATTATTCTTTTCTTTTAACATGGCAAGTACAAATCTTCCGTCAACACTCTAATCTTTCAAAATTAAGTATTTTTTCGATCAAGTGTTGAGGGGGAGAAAACTAATACTTTTCAGTTTCATAAAACCTTGTACTTGCATGTTACCTTATCCCGGTTGTTTCTTTAATAATGATGGTCACATTTCTGGTTTTCTGACACTCCTCGAACTAAAATTTATAAACTTTCATTATTTCTTAAGTCAAGGGGGAGTGTCGTCAAAATTCTTTCCAAATATTCTTCGTTTGATAACCAAAATGGAAGTTATGGACATTGGATGTAAATGGTAAAGGTGGAGGGACTGAAAGTGTCAAATGCTCAAAGTATTTTTTATCAAAATACTTCACCTAACTTTTCAAAAACATTAACTCTTCACATTTACTTCTACACCTACCATATCCTACGCCTATAACTCGTTCCACTAATCCGTGTTTTGGATCATCATTTTGTAAGTGTTTTTGTGTCCCTAACATGATTATAAACAATGATTTTGAATTGTTTTGAAAACCAACGGTTAGTTTTTCATCTAAGAGTGATTTCGTGTTCTACGCATAAGCGTATGAACACATAATCAAGAATGAGTATTTGGGGTTGAAATGGTTGTGTCAAAATGTTTGTATAATATCTATGATACCATTTTTATCCTCAAAACTCACCCAAAAACACGAATTGAATGTGATGAGTGTGTAAATACTCATCATTTTTGGTTAATTCTGAACTGCAAAACGTTTAAAAACGCTCAGAAATGCATCAAAATACTGAAAATATCCAAAAATTGCATTTTATATGTTGCAGATGCAAAATGTTTAAAATCAGATGAAAAACGAACAAAGTTTGCATAATTGGCAGTTTCAGTCCCCCAACTTTCAAAAAAATGGCAAAACAAGTCCCCGGGATTTTCAAAGATGGAAAATATTATTTATGGCCCTTGGTTAATAAAGTTTGTCATTTATGGTCCTTATAATAATCTTTGTAAAATTACATTTTTGGTCCCTCAAGAATTGGTGAATTACAAATATGGTCCTTGGAATTTTCAAAGATTACAAGATTGACCCTTGGAAGATATTTTCAGAATTTACAACCTTGGACCCTGAAGTTTCAGTTTATGCAGGATTGGTCCTTAATATGATAAATGGGTACAAGTTAAGTCCTAAATCTAATACACTTATAAAGCCCAAGTCCATTTCTTAAACCCTTGGCCCAAACACAAACCCACAGCCCAAGCTAAACTATATACCGGTTTGACCACTTCCCTCTCCCATCAAAACTGAAACCAGGAACACAAAAGCATTCACCCTGCACGCCTGTCCCTCTCTTTTGCCCATCACTTACCCTACTCCCAACACACTAGTCCCATCATTGTCGGGCTTTGGAAGCAGCAACCTTACAACAGAAGCAGACAAGAGAAAAGAGAAGAAAGAGACCAAGACCTTAGTATAAATAGCAATGACTTGTAGCCTTCAAGGGCATTAGGTTCTTAGATTTTTAAAATAGCTTTTAGTTTCTTTTAGTATTGTAACTTGTTTTTAATTAATGAAAAGTTTTCTTGTTTGAAATTCTGTCTCAAATTTACTTATTTGGAAGTCTGTCCTAGATAAATACTTAAGTGCTTATCATAGTTTTAGCTTATTCTGAGATTCAACATGATTTTTTGTTCATTAGTTTTAATATAAAAGCTTTTACAAAAAGTCCTTGAGTTTGTTTTTGAAGAAAAATCAGTTTTTAAAGGGTGTTTGGCTTAAGCTTATTTGAGGGCCAAAACACATTTCTACCCACTTTGACTTTACAAGTCAAAGTGGTTTTGAGTTTTCAAAATAGTTTAAGTAGGCTTGAAGCAGTTTCAACTCCTTTTGCTAAGTTTTGAAGAGAAAAAAATCCATATCTGTTTCTGGTTCAGCAGCAAAATGGCCCAAGTGGCTTATCTTTTAGATGTTTCACTTGCTTAATATGAGTCCTTATGATCCCAAATTTGGTATGCATGAACCTTGGTTGCTTTCCTACTTATACCTTATTTTTACGGTTTTTTGTGACAGCTTATTCATAGCTTATTGTGCCCTTGAAAGTACCCCCTTGCACCATTTATGCTCTGTGTTGTTGTCACTTAAGCAGCCCACTGGTCCTTTTTAGGCCTTTGTGAGAGTTTGTTAAAAGCTTCAAAAGTTGCTATAGTTTGTTTTTGTTTGTCATTAGATGTATTAGCTTCTTATGTCTTAGCCTATTTAGGATTTTAGAGGCCATTAAAGTGCTCATTTATAAGCAAATATACTCATGCGTGGGGTTGTTTGGGACTGCTTAGTCCAACAGCAATCTGTAGTTTTTTTTTGCTTCTTTCCTTTTTATTATTGCTTATTCATGCTCCCCTAGTAGCCTTTTAAGTTTAGTGTATTAAGTTTAGTCTAGTTTGTAGCTTATAGTGCTTTTTAGTAGTTTTTAAATACCTTAGCTGCCATTTTTCCCAAACAGGCCCTGTCCTCTTTTTTTTATGTATTAGTGTTCTCATTTTTCTTTATTTTAAGTGGCCTTAAGCATTTTTAGATGTGGTAGATTAAAATTCATTAAGATAGGCTTTTTCACAAGCTTTTTGAAAGCTTTTTGTTGCTTCTTTTTCATGTCCCAAACCATCCCTTTGTTTTTTTTTTTGTTGTTCACTGCTGCTGTTGTGAAGCTACTCTTAACAAGCCTATTTTGTACTCTAAAATCTTTTGTCTTGTTGAAGGTTGTCATTTTCAAATTTATAAAAGAGGATCCAAAAGAAAAATTGAGAAGAAAAATGTTTTACAAAAAATAGAAGCTGCCCAGATTCGAACCTGGGTCTGTCTCCTTTCTGTACCACGTCCCAACAGCAACAGCATCAACCAACTGTGCTAGGGACTTTTTCTTGTTTTAGTTTACACCATTTAATATATTACTAACCTTTCAGTTTAATAGCTTATTTACTTACTTGCTTTTTAATTGCTTATTTCCAAAAGTAGTAGTGTAGCTTTTTATTTTTCCTCAATTCAGTAGTTTCTAAAGTAGTTTTTGTAATTTTTTTAGAATTCTCTAAAAATGTTTAGTATTTTTAATTAATTAATTAGTTTAAAATTAGTTTTTAATTCGTAATAAATAATATAAAAGTCGAAAAAATACTCGGCTTTTTCCTAAAATTATTTTTAATCATTTAGAATGTAGGAAAATTGTTTTTACATTCGTAGGACTTTTATTTCACAAATTTTACGTTTTATCTTGCGCTCCAGCGTAATTTTCGTACATAACGTACGTTTTCATTTTAGGCCACGTTTTTAGATATTTTAAGTTTACGTTTTAATTAAAATAGTTTATTTAAGTCATTTTGTTTTATAAAATCACAAAAACATCATTTTAAGAATAGTGATAGCGTTCATTTAATATTTTTTTATCTTTTTAACTTTCTTTAATTTGCATTTTAGCCCTTGTAGTTTATGTCCTTCTCCTTAGTTATAATAATTCACAATCCTCTTTTCCGTTCAAATCTCCCGATCACTATACGTTTGATAATTCCATCGCACAGCTCGCTGGGACATAACGACCCGGGGAAACACTATACTCCCCAGATCTTCATTGATTTCGTGCTTAGGCTGTTTTAAGTTTCTTACGCTTGCGTGAGAGAACTTGACGGTTTTGCGCGCATCAAATTTTTGGCGCCGCTGCCGGGGAGCTGTGCTGATTATCTTCCGTCTAGCAGATTAGTGATTTGAATATTCACTCCTTGTTTATACCATCTGTATGTGTTTATACTTTCTTTTAAAAATCAAAAACCCAAAAAGATTTTTATTCTTTGTTTTTGCAAAATGTTTATCCAAAAATCCAAAAATATCCATCTTTTATCCTCTAATCCGTTTAATTCTCCATTCCTTTCCCTCTTATCTGTTTAATTCTTGATGTCATGGTTTTCGACATGTTCCTGGTGTGGAGGTCCATTTAACGGTGGAAATTGTCGGCGATGTACCAATGTGAGTTTCGGGGACAAATTTGTCGGTAATTTCGATCCCATTTCAAATGAAACACCCGATTTTTCCTACCTACCTCCACAGCCCCAATACGAATCCTACTCATACGAGTTTTGTGAGAATGATTCTCGTTACGGTTTTGATTGTCCACCACAGGTCCCGCTTGTCTATGAGCCGGAACCATGTTACAATCAGAACTTTGGTGAAAGTTATTTTCCCAATTATCTCTGTTGTGAGAATTGTGGGGGTCCTCATGCGACTTTTGAATGTCAGCCGGTGAATCAAAATTTTCAAAATTCCAATTCTCCCGGTTTTGACAAATTCCAACCCCCACAGTATTCCATCAGTCATCAGACTTCCGAGCCTTCACATCATTTCAATGATTACAAGGAGTGTAATCTTCCTCAAAGTTCTGAAGAAATACGCATTCGAAAGAAACTGCAAATGAAAAGAATGGTGTGTAAGCTTCAGCAGATGAATATAAGAATCAGATATGATGACGATGATGATGAGGATAGTATTCAGATGAAGGAATATTATGAGAACGACGATGAGAGTGTTATTCAATTGAACGATCTTATTTCTCAACTCCCTCAGTCTATTGCTATCACACCTATCTTACCTATTATTGCTTCCAAAGACTCTCTCATAATGGAGGATGATCATCTCAGCACTATTTCGGAAACGGAATCGTCTAGTGTTGAGGATCTTGTCCCAATCCCAAGTGAGTCTGAGGATATATCCGATAGTGATTGTGATTTGCCTTTTTGTGATTCTCTCGACATTTCTGAGGTTACTTCCGGGATTTTCTCAAATCCTCTTTTCGAATTTAATAATGACTACACTTTTGGGAAAGTAAATCCTCTTTTCGATGAAATGTCTGAGGCCGATACAGAGACCATCACGGAAGTGGTGGAAATTGCTAGCTCTCAGAGCACACCACTTGTCCCACCTCTGTGTTATAACTTATCTCTTCCATCATGTGATGACGATTCTATCCTCACTGATGAGATTCATGATCCAAAAATCATGAATTCCCCTTCTGATAATGAGGAGTTAGTCATGATCATCATCATGATTTTCCTTATTTTCTTCACATATGGTGTGACTTCTCGTTCCCTTTTCTCCTTCGGGAATGAGGACACTATTTTTGACCCCGGCATTTTCATTTATCATTTTTGAGCTGGTTCTATGTATATCTCGTCGGTGTGGAACTTTCACGTACTTCAACGTTTATCCAAACATCTTGAATGAAAGTCCGATGGAGATTGTTTCTTCCACTTTGCTTCCCCATGAACCAATTAATTCGGGGTCGAGTCAAGCTAGCGACTCGGTAATCAAAAACAGTAGCTTAACATGGGTTTTCACCCATGTGTACCACCCTAGTGTGGGGGAGTTACCCCACATGTTATATATATATATATATATATATATAAGTTTTCTAAAAAAAAAAAAAAAAAATCTTTCTAAATAATGGCCGTAGTATTTCCCTTTTACGTTCTTTGTTTCGGCATAACCGCCGGTACTCTGAATATTGAGGGCAATATTAATTTCTAAGTGTGGGGGGGATTCTCACGAATTTTATCATATAATTATACCAATTCCCCCGTTTTTGGCCAAAATTTTTTTTTGGAGTAAGTGTTCTGCACTTACTCATCTTATGGTTATCAGTCCGCCATGTCTAATAAACAAAAGGATTGGCTAATCCAGGAGCAAACGGCTCTTGGTAAAGATATATCAAATCCGTTGACGGCTTGCAATTTGCCCAAAATTGTATGGTGTTCAGCTCACCATATCTTTAATTAGTAAAGAGTTGGCTAGCCCGCAAGTTTATGGCTTGTGGTAAAGGCAGTTGGAAAACCATAATTGGTAATCGACTCACCGAAGATATTTTATCTAAGAGTTGGCTAGTCCAGAAGCAAACGGCTTCTGGTAAAGACAAATCAAATCCGTTGGAAGCTGGTGGTTTGCTCAAAATCATTTGGTTATCAGTGTACCAAGGTTCTTACTTGAACTGAAACATTTGGCTACTCCAGAAGTAATGGCTTTTGGTAAAGAGATTCAAATCCATTAAGTTTTTCTCAAAAGATTGCTAGGGACTAGCAATAGTTTAGTGTGGGGGATTGATGAGTGTGTAAATACTCATCATTTTTGGTTAATTCTGAACTGCAAAACGTTTAAAAACGCTCAGAAATGCATCAAAATACTGAAAATATCCAAAAATTGCATTTTATATGTTGCAGATGCAAAATGTTTAAAATCAGATGAAAAACGAACAAAGTTTGCATAATTGGCAGTTTCAGTCCCCCAACTTTCAAAAAAATGGCAAAACAAGTCCCCGGGATTTTCAAAGATGGAAAATATTATTTATGGCCCTTGGTTAATAAAGTTTGTCATTTATGGTCCTTATAATAATCTTTGTAAAATTACATTTTTGGTCCCTCAAGAATTGGTGAATTACAAATATGGTCCTTGGAATTTTCAAAGATTACAAGATTGACCCTTGGAAGATATTTTCAGAATTTACAACCTTGGACCCTGAAGTTTCAGTTTATGCAGGATTGGTCCTTAATATGATAAATGGGTACAAGTTAAGTCCTAAATCTAATACACTTATAAAGCCCAAGTCCATTTCTTAAACCCTTGGCCCAAACACAAACCCACAGCCCAAGCTAAACTATATACCGGTTTGACCACTTCCCTCTCCCATCAAAACTGAAACCAGGAACACAAAAGCATTCACCCTGCACGCCTGTCCCTCTCTTTTGCCCATCACTTACCCTACTCCCAACACACTAGTCCCATCATTGTCGGGCTTTGGAAGCAGCAACCTTACAACAGAAGCAGACAAGAGAAAAGAGAAGAAAGAGACCAAGACCTTAGTATAAATAGCAATGACTTGTAGCCTTCAAGGGCATTAGGTTCTTAGATTTTTAAAATAGCTTTTAGTTTCTTTTAGTATTGTAACTTGTTTTTAATTAATGAAAAGTTTTCTTGTTTGAAATTCTGTCTCAAATTTACTTATTTGGAAGTCTGTCCTAGATAAATACTTAAGTGCTTATCATAGTTTTAGCTTATTCTGAGATTCAACATGATTTTTTGTTCATTAGTTTTAATATAAAAGCTTTTACAAAAAGTCCTTGAGTTTGTTTTTGAAGAAAAATCAGTTTTTAAAGGGTGTTTGGCTTAAGCTTATTTGAGGGCCAAAACACATTTCTACCCACTTTGACTTTACAAGTCAAAGTGGTTTTGAGTTTTCAAAATAGTTTAAGTAGGCTTGAAGCAGTTTCAACTCCTTTTGCTAAGTTTTGAAGAGAAAAAAATCCATATCTGTTTCTGGTTCAGCAGCAAAATGGCCCAAGTGGCTTATCTTTTAGATGTTTCACTTGCTTAATATGAGTCCTTATGATCCCAAATTTGGTATGCATGAACCTTGGTTGCTTTCCTACTTATACCTTATTTTTACGGTTTTTTGTGACAGCTTATTCATAGCTTATTGTGCCCTTGAAAGTACCCCCTTGCACCATTTATGCTCTGTGTTGTTGTCACTTAAGCAGCCCACTGGTCCTTTTTAGGCCTTTGTGAGAGTTTGTTAAAAGCTTCAAAAGTTGCTATAGTTTGTTTTTGTTTGTCATTAGATGTATTAGCTTCTTATGTCTTAGCCTATTTAGGATTTTAGAGGCCATTAAAGTGCTCATTTATAAGCAAATATACTCATGCGTGGGGTTGTTTGGGACTGCTTAGTCCAACAGCAATCTGTAGTTTTTTTTTGCTTCTTTCCTTTTTATTATTGCTTATTCATGCTCCCCTAGTAGCCTTTTAAGTTTAGTGTATTAAGTTTAGTCTAGTTTGTAGCTTATAGTGCTTTTTAGTAGTTTTTAAATACCTTAGCTGCCATTTTTCCCAAACAGGCCCTGTCCTCTTTTTTTTTATGTATTAGTGTTCTCATTTTTCTTTATTTTAAGTGGCCTTAAGCATTTTTAGATGTGGTAGATTAAAATTCATTAAGATAGGCTTTTTCACAAGCTTTTTGAAAGCTTTTTGTTGCTTCTTTTTCATGTCCCAAACCATCCCTTTGTTTTTTTTTTGTTGTTCACTGCTGCTGTTGTGAAGCTACTCTTAACAAGCCTATTTTGTACTCTAAAATCTTTTGTCTTGTTGAAGGTTGTCATTTTCAAATTTATAAAAGAGGATCCAAAAGAAAAATTGAGAAGAAAAATGTTTTACAAAAAATAGAAGCTGCCCAGATTCGAACCTGGGTCTGTCTCCTTTCTGTACCACGTCCCAACAGCAACAGCATCAACCAACTGTGCTAGGGACTTTTTCTTGTTTTAGTTTACACCATTTAATATATTACTAACCTTTCAGTTTAATAGCTTATTTACTTACTTGCTTTTTAATTGCTTATTTCCAAAAGTAGTAGTGTAGCTTTTTATTTTTCCTCAATTCAGTAGTTTCTAAAGTAGTTTTTGTAATTTTTTTAGAATTCTCTAAAAATGTTTAGTATTTTTAATTAATTAATTAGTTTAAAATTAGTTTTTAATTCGTAATAAATAATATAAAAGTCGAAAAAATACTCGGCTTTTTCCTAAAATTATTTTTAATCATTTAGAATGTAGGAAAATTGTTTTTACATTCGTAGGACTTTTATTTCACAAATTTTACGTTTTATCTTGCGCTCCAGCGTAATTTTCGTACATAACGTACGTTTTCATTTTAGGCCACGTTTTTAGATATTTTAAGTTTACGTTTTAATTAAAATAGTTTATTTAAGTCATTTTGTTTTATAAAATCACAAAAACATCATTTTAAGAATAGTGATAGCGTTCATTTAATATTTTTTATCTTTTTAACTTTCTTTAATTTGCATTTTAGCCCTTGTAGTTTATGTCCTTCTCCTTAGTTATAATAATTCACAATCCTCTTTTCCGTTCAAATCTCCCGATCACTATACGTTTGATAAATCCATCGCACAGCTCGCTGGGACATAACGACCCGGGGAAACACTATACTCCCCAGATCTTCATTGATTTCGTGCTTAGGCTGTTTTAAGTTTCTTACGCTTGCGTGAGAGAACTTGACGGTTTTGCGCGCATCAGAATGATTTATGAAAACTAGGGTTTAGGCGTTCAAATTGGGTATTTTCTTGTGTGAGTGTTTCTGGTTAATTAGCTGCTTATAAGATGTTGTTTATATGATGAATTGACTATATCCATGCTTAGAACTTTCCCAAAAACATCAAATATGAAAGAATTGAAATTTAGGGTTTTAGTTCATACGAATTGGGTATTTTTGATTCATAGCATGTTTGATGTTAAAATTTGTATAGAACATCTCATTAGGCACCTAAGACATCCCAGAAAACCTTTAGTGCATTTCCTGTGGCTAGAATTCTTAGTCATAATTCTTGAACTTTAGGGTTTAGGTTTACGCGTAATATGTATTCTACGCATAACTGTTTTATGAAATTTCATGATTTAATCTGAAAATAACTGAATGTATATGCTAATATTGGTGCTATGATGAAATTATTTCAGATTTATTACGCGTGAAAATTCAGAATCAAGGGTATTTGCCATCTACGCATAAGGATCATCTTACGCCTAGCATGTTATGCGTAAGAGAAATCTTACGCGTAACGTTTATGCGTAAGGTTCTACATAAGAGACTACGCGTATCCTGTGAAGGATATGCGTAAACAGTGACCTCTACGCATAAGGTTGACTCTTACGAGTAAGCCTTACGCGTAAGGTTCCATATACGCTTAGGCGTAAGCTCTACGCATAAGGTCCCCTTTTCCTACGCGTAATATTTCTTACGCGTAAGTCAAGAACCTACGCATAAGCTTGCGTTTACGCGTATATCTTTCCTGTTTACGCATAAGCTTGCCATTTCTACGCCTAAGCCTATTTTAACCTTAATTATGAATTGTTACGCGTGCAAACTTGTAAATAATTATATCATAACGCCACGAAACCAATAATGTCACTATAAGCTTAAATATTTAAACAAGTTGTGAATAATAAGTGAAAACATGGACTCTAAAACTTAAAGTTAATCAACTCACGAAATTTATCACGACGTCATTGGACTATTGGACAAATAAGTGACATTGGACTCGTAACAATCATCGACATATCACATTCAATAATTAGACAATAAAACCATCTATTGACTAACATAATGTCTTTCGATATGTTGGTTCTTTTGGCTAAACATCTTTCAGATCACGACATGGACACTCAAATGCAGAATGTGGATGCACCAAATGTTCTCACCATTGCTGATATCTTCCCTAATGGCTATCCGATGAAGATTGGAAAGAACAACCTCCGTGTTGATTTTGATACCCTCACATGCTCAGAGTCTTCTTGCTTGATAGCAGTGGACATTCTGAAGAACCATTCTTATCAGAATATGCTCACCAACTCTGCCACAGTTCCGGAGATCTACATACAGCAATTCTGGCACATAATGAAGCAGATCAAAGGGCAAAATGTTGTGACTGTGACTCTCAATCACAAGCAAGTCACCATCACACCAGCAGACTTGCGGGCTATTCTCCTCATTCCTGTCATTGAACCAACTGAGTACAACGCTACACCTTCTGAAGAGGTCGTTCTGCAATTCATGATCGACATCAGTTATGACGAAGCTACAGGGGTAATCACCAAGAACTCTTACGTTGATCGGAAGAATATCCCTCAGCCCTGGAGAACCCTCTTCATCATCATCACAAAATCTGTTTCTGGACGGGATAGTGGTTATGAGCATCCCAAGCTCATGGAACTACAGATATTTTGGGCTTTGGTCAACATGAAACATATCGAAGTTGAAGCTCTGATATGGGATGACATGATGTCTTTCCTCAAAAAGCAAGGCACCAAGATCCCATACATCAGATAAACAAAACTGCTGATCCAGAGAGCTCTTGGGTTAAATCCCGATATTCCCTTGAGACTCGATGACCCAAACAATCACTCCATGTTGTATGAACCTACTCTAACAGTCAGATTTAAGGAATCAACAACAAAGAAACAAGGTGCTGTGCTGCCGGATCACCTTCTCTCTGATGAAATCAAACAGCTTTACTCATACAAAAGGTATCAGGTAGCAGTTGATGAAGGCAAAGTTGGTTTTCTCGATGACAAGTCTTCTGGCACACCTACTAGGAACACCAGGAGAGGCAGTGCAGGAAGTGTTGCAAGCACTGAGAGTCAAAGAAAGTTCCCTAAGAGGAAACCTCCACTCAAAAGGAAAGTTCCCTCTAAGGAAGTTGTTCCTATTCCCATTCCTAAGTCTGAGCCGCAAAGAAAGCTAGTGGATGAAAGCTCTGATGAAACCGAATCAGACGAGGAGGTCACCTACTCTGAAACTGCAACCGATGTCACTCAAACAGTGGCTAAACCTCCCAATCTAAAAGCTGACCATGGCAAAGGGAAGACTCCAATACTTGAGCATGAAGAAGAAGGCTCAGATGAAGAGCCACTGGACACTGACTACAAGAAGAAGTTCAAAATCATTAGACTCCAACACAAGGCAAAAGAGTTTGAACAGGAACAAATGCGTGGCCCTAGAGGGTCAAGTGGTGGTGTCCAAACTACACCAACTCCTGATGCGGTTAATCAACTCGATAAGGGAGCTGGTGCCACCACTCTTGAGCAACAACAACAAAAGCCCCTGGAGGATTCTATTGATTATGACTTTAAGGAACCTGAAAAGGAAAAGTCTGAGAAAGAAAAAGTTGATGAAGAGGCTGCAGTTCAAGCCAAAGCAGAGGAAGAGGCTCGGATTCAGGCTGAAGTAAAGGCTAAATCTGGACACGATGACAAAGTGAGTTATGATGATTATCTTCTTGACAGTCCTACTCGCTCTAAGGAGGAAACTTCTGAACCTCCTAAGGACCCTGAATCACCTCACGACTCTTCATCATCAGATTCGTCTTCTCACTCCTCACCTCCACCATCCAAAGGAACAACCAGATCCACATCCAAATCTGTGAAGAAACCTATAGACTCTTGGATATCTCGGGCAAAGACAAGGATCGTTAAATTTGTCAAGCAGGTCAGGAAGAAAGACGTGCTTTACAAAAAGCTGAATTTTCTCGCTGACCAGGTCCAGTATCTTCATGACGAGAATGACAAGATGTCAGATGAAAGGGAGTACATCCAGAAGTTCATGCAACGTGATCTTCAAGGGGAAATGAACGAGATGATCAAAGGTTACACTCACAAGTTCCTTCTTGACATCGTTCCTGGTGTGACAAGAGAAATGTACACCAAACAACTCTATCCGAATCTATTGCATTTGGCCAAGCAAACTATGAGATCAACACCTATGACAGTAAACATCAACCCAACTGATCCCATAATATTCTCAGATGCTGAATTGGTTTCCAGGCTGGTATCTCAAATGTCTAAACGATCTGCAACATTTACTTCTTACGAAGGTAAATTGTTTGAAGCATTGCTGGAATACCAACTCAAATCAGCATGCCGAGAAGAAGCTCAAAGGCCTAAACGTCCAAGAGACGATGAAGACAAGGATAAGGATAAAAATGACCAGCCTAAACATCCAAAGTAGTCTGGTGAACCATCATCTATTCCACCACCACCCCGAAGGACTTCACCACCAAGACGATCTCCTCCTCGCTCTTCTACTGACAAACCTCAGGACTCTGAGTTACCACCCCAGACTGAGAAAACCGGTGATCACTTCGAGTATACTGGTGGTGACGATGAGGACGACACTGAGCCCCAACAACAACCCACCTCTCCCGGTTCAACAAAGAAACCATCATCCTCATCAAAGCCAAAAAAGAAGAAGAAATCTCCTAAGGCTGATGTCGTCTCATGGCTAGACGAAGATGACACCGAGTTTGAATGGTTCTCTACACTTGTTGATACCACTCCCACTCTCACTGATGATCCAGATATGGTAGAAGGTCGTACATTGGAGCATGCTAAGTTTCTGCAAGAGAAGTTCCATGTGAAGAAGATGACGAAATCAGAGTTGAAACGAATCAAGAATGAAGCATTTCAACTACTCAAAAACAGCTCGGAAAGTGCTATTGAAGTTGAATATCACCTTGAAAATATAGCACGAGCCATGTCTAACAACATTGATTGGCTCAACCCTGAAGCAAACATCGACTTCACCGAAAGAGACAACCCTCCATACTACACCGACTGGTCTAAACCTCTACCAACAATTGGCCAACCAGATCAACCTAGGATTCCATTTAGCTACTTCTTCAACAAAGATTTGGATTTTATTCTACACGGTAGCGATGGTTCAAAGAAATACGCTACATCACTTACACTTCCGTTCCCGGCAGCCATATACTCCAACTGCATAGACATCGAAGAAAAGGCTACCCACATGTTTTCCAACAGCGTGGAACGGTATGATATTGATGCAATGTACGGGATTCACCATTGGCCAGAACGCCGACGAATCTACTACAAAATCTGCCAGGTTCGAAAGTCTCCACATGAAGTGTACAGTGATAAAGGGATCGTTGCTGTTAAGCATGTCACTCTTTCGTCTAAATGGGACTACACCTTCCTCAAGACTATCGTGGTCAAGAGACAAGACGAAAGGGACTATGAATTCTGTGAAGCGGACTTTCAGAACTTGTCTCTCAACGACATTGAAGATCTGTATCTTGCCAAGATACAGGGAAGAATGAGACAATTCTCGACTGAAATTCAACGTGAATACATCAAGTCCTTACTCATCTTCATCAGAAGCATAGTGATCCAGGAACGTGTAGAAGATTTACAACTTGCTGTTGAATCATATCAGACTCATGTCAACTTCACCAGACCTCAGCTAGAACTTCCTGACATCAACCAGCTTCCACAATACACTCTCGTCAGCAAACCATTCAGACTAGTTTACCGTAGTGAACTACAACGCAACTGCTTGATGGCGTGTAGAGATCTTCACAAGTTTGGGGATCACACACTGAAGAAGGTTAGGGACGGCTTAGCTTATCGGTTAAAGGAGATACATGAAGGCATTGGGTCTCCAAAGCGATGGAATTCTAAGGACAGACGGGATGTTAAGAGGATCATCACTCAGATAGATGAAAGGTTGTACAGAAGGGACCAGTTCAGAACTCTGGAAAGCTTCGTAGGCGGTCGTCCCAGGATTACTCTCACAGGCTATCAACGCCCTGTTTGCATTCCTGGAAAGATTGATGGACTACCTGGTACCCTTTAAAGTATTTTCTATTTCATATTAATTTGGATGTGTGATTTTATATTGACAATGGCTTGTGCATATATAACAGTGTATAACCCGTTCTTGTAATGAAAGGACCCTGTGGTACGCTTCAGTGCCACAATCCTATAAAAGGAGCGAAAGCTTCTTACTTTTGAGTAAAACTTATCAAAACTTTCATTTTTTTCAAAGTTTTGCTCAAAAGAACAAGTACTTCCCCTTACGTTTTCAAAACCTCAAAAGTTAGTATTACTTGTTGAGGGGGAGTATTTGCTAAAACTTTGTTCACAAAATTGTTCTTCGTGATAATCTTCCCACAAAACTCGAAATGGTCATATTTAATATCAAAACGTTATCAAAAATAACATTTATATGCCATTTTTGAGGGGGAGAAAATTATTGTGATAAGAAATATGTTGATTTGCTATTGAATCGTCGTGTGAAAAGACTTAACCCATGAATTGACGGGATCTGAACAGTCATACATTGAAAAGATTTGTCTTCCAAAGACTTATCCAAGTAAATTGTACCTATTCGAGAAGCTCTTGATAGACATGAACTTTGACGGGTTTGACAACCTTTCGAGGTTTGTCCACACCTTCAAGGTAGTTATTAGAGCTAGTTGTCACCTAGAAACTGACAATGTAACTCTTTAACTATGCAACGTAACCGTGTCCCTCGGGGAATTGTCTATCTTGAGTCGATCAATTCAAAAGTGCGCACTCTTCTCTCACCGTGCAGATTTCTGTCTAAACACTTAAGCACGTGTGGAGGGGGAGTATTTCTGCAAATGATCAAACTCTTACAGTGGTACAAAACATTTTTCAATCATAACCACTTTGAGAGATTTTCAAGAAAATGGTTTTATGGCAACGTAGGTTAGTCCTGGAGATATAAGGTGACTAAGGTTAGGAATAACCGTCCTATGATCCGCCAGAGCCGGAGGGATCTACCCAAGGACATCACAAATAGTTAGTACTTAGAAGTGTTGTTCCCTATTCACTATAGTTTAAAAAACAATTAAGTACTTAAAACAATTAAGTAGTGAATAATGACTGAAATTAACGTAAGTAAAACACACTAAGTAATTTTCAACATCATATTCTTATTAGAAATAAATCAAAAGAATACGTTACCCAAGTACTTGCGGAATAGTACTTGGGATTCAAATGACAAAGTTTGGGTGACTCCTCTCTAAGCTCAGGCTAAGTCTGAGCACAACTCTTAGAACCCACTGAGCGAGCTCAAGGATAAAGTTGTATTTGGAAGAGTGAAAAGTTGGCTTGTGTGTGTGTGTTTTTACAATTCACAAGCTTAAACTTTTCACTCATTCTCTTATGCTATTTATACAAGTATGATTTTAACTTTAACCTAGAAGACAAACACATTGATCACAGTAATCACGAATATAGATATATTCGATTACTGTTTACTTTGCTATTAGTAGTCAGGCGGCGAATCTTCTTTCCTTAACAGAGAATCCTTTAGTATCGTCGCTTACTATAAATGGGAAGATATGGCTTTAGTAGATAGGGACTTAGTTTTATCTGGGTAAAGCACTTGGGGACTTAGTTTTATCTGGGTAAACTTTTCCCGCCTAGTCCCGCTCATTCTTCAGTCTTCAAAGCCTTCAGTCTCTTCCTTCAGTTTGTCTCTAGTGCTAACAGTTGGAGAGGAGTCTTAGGGATTCAGTGAGTTATTGTCATCACTCACTGAATCCACCATCTTCTTCTTGACTTAGTCTTCACCCATTAAGTTCCGCCTTGCTGAGTGGAGAGGCTTCTTCTTCGCCTCGTACTGAGTATCCTGAAGATGGCTCACTGAGAGTCTATGCACTCAGTGACCTGATAGTGTTTAACGGATTAAACACTTAGGTTATTTTCTATTCAAATCCTAGATTAAGGGGTTTGGGTATTTACTGAACCCAACAGTCTCCCCCTATTTGGATATACAAATAGCCTAAGTGTTTGATCAGTGTAAGTGAGCAAATGGCTTCTTCTTACACTGAATGTACTAATGAATACAATATGGAACACTGAGTATTTTAACAAAAACATACATCTTTATTAATCATCTTACATGGTTCCTATCACTAGTACAAAGAAAAGATAACATGATGTCAGTCCAGATGGATTCCCAGTGCTTCAAGCTTCACTTTCTTGGTGATGAGTGTTTCCCTGTCAGGATGGTCTCTTATCTTAGCATTCAGGTCTTGACAAAACCTGATGTTTGCTGGGGATTGGATCTGAGAGGCCACTGGAATATAGCTGATCATAGTAGCCACTCCTGCCTGATCGATATCACTCCACCTTTGGAACGCTGGGTTCCCGTAGACATCAATGAAAAATAGCCCTCTTTCAGGCTTTTCAATTACTAGACAGTTCACAAATTTCACACCCTCAGGCAGCTCTCTGTTGCATTCTAAGCCAGGCACTTTGATCTCAGGCTGGAACTCAACTCTTTTCCTTTTGCCAGTGGATGCTTGTGGTTGAGATCCTTGAGGTGCAGTCAAGGCAGGCTGAATTCCCAGTTGGGCTGGTGCATCTCTCAGCCTTTCATATCTTTTGCTGAGCATCTTCATCAGGTCCTTGACCACCTTATTTTGCTTCTTTTCAATGATTGGACCAAGCTCATCGAGTTCAGTGATCCCAAAATCAACGAAAGTTAAGGGATCATGAATCTCGAAATGTCTCTTATCACCCCCTTATAGACATTCATTGCTAGTGGTTTGGAGTTGGGGATGATTTTGACATCAGTGATTTTCTCAGGCTTCCTTCGGCTTGTCATTGTCCAGTTGTAATGATCAATTCGTTCTTGCCTGACAGCTTCAGCTTTCTTTTTCTTTGCTTCAAACTGCTTTCTCATTGCAGCCATCTGAGCAGCCTGAGCATCCTTGAACTTTTGCCCTGCCTGACCCTTTTGAAGCTTGCTTGGATCTAATCACATGTTCTCAGCTTCTTCGGCGACAACCTTTGCCAGTGCTTCTCTGTTCCTTTTCTCTTCCTCAGCTAGTTTCATTCTTCTTTCTTCTTTAGCAAGATGTTTACTCAGCTGTTAAGGTGTGAGCAGGTATTCAGTGTCGCCGATTTTATAGGGAATCTTCTCAGGCTCAGAAGTTGTCATTTTGCCTTTGCCTTTGTCCTGGCCTGAGGAAGATGATGCAACTAAGGGTGGTGTTGTTGTTGTGACCGTCAGTGTTGTTGTTGTTGATGTTTGTGGTGGTAGTGAGGATATGGGTATTGCTAAGACTGGTGCAGATGATGTTGGAGATACTGATACTGGAGGTGTTTGCTCCCCCTCAGTGTGAAGAGGAGTTTCTTCAGCAGTATTCTCCCCCTCAACTATTGCCAGAACTTCAGTGAGGGCAAGAGTTGGAGTTGGTGCTGAGGGGGACGGAGCTGCTTGACCCTTGAAGGCCTGATATATTTCAGTGATCATAGCCTTAATCTCTGAAGTATCTGCTTGAAGACCAATGACCTTTGTATCCAAGTTAGCCTGAGAAAGCTCCAAAGCAGTCATCCGGGGACCAAGATTCCAGGCCATGGAAGATGAGGCCTGAGCCATAGCAGCTACCTGGGTGTTCAATGTGTCCACTGAGGTCTGAAGAGACTGAACCGAAGATTGGAGACCCTGAACATTGGCAGATTGGAGCATTTCAATCAGTTCAGTTAGTCAAGATGAATTTTTCACATACACCTCAGTGGCTTCCAGTACTGTGGCATTGATTGCTGGGTCCTCTTTAACAGCATCCCTGATTTCATCAATTATAACTCCACATGACTGAAGATGCTTAAGAAACTTAACCAGGTTTTCATCCAGTCTGATAAGGTGTTGGTACATGAGATCTCTATGCTCATGAACATTTTCATTGAAGGTGAGCACATCAGATCGAAGATCAGCGTAGCTGGCTGCCGCTTCAGTGTGTTGATCCCAAAATTGTTCAGTAACCCCAGTGTACAGTCTCCTTGAGGCTTTAGTGATCCACTGAACCAGCTGTCTTTCAGTGACTGGAAGAATGTTGTCAAAACGGTTAAATTCCCCAGAGCTGGATGATGAGGAGTCTGAGTCATTATCTTCTGGATGAAATGGTGACTCAGTATGCTCCTATGGATCAGGCTGAGGCTCTTGTTCAGATTGAACCTCAGCGTCCATTTCTTCTCCAGCTGATAAAATTTCATCTTCAGTTTCAGCAAGTTTATCCTCTGAGAATAGAATACCAATGACATCAGCAATTGTGAGTAAGGGGTTGGTGATGGGTTCCATATCAGCGGGTGGTATATATCCCTCTGAGTCTTTGTCCCCCGTTGACCCCTCAGACACTGGTGGGAGTTTCCTAGTGCCTTCTCCGGAGTCAGGATTGGTTTTGGGTTCTGTATCGGCGGGTTGTTTCTTCCCCTCCGAGTCTTTGTCCCCCAGTGACCCCTGAGACACTGGTGGGTGTTTCCCAATGCCTTTGGCGGAGTCAGTGATTGTTGTATCCCTATCAGTGGGTTGTTTGTTTCCCCCTGAGTCTTTGGGATCGATCAGTGTGCCCTCAGACAAAGACTTGGATTTGTTAATGTCATCATCAGGCGTAGTGGAAGGCGCTCCCCTACCAGCGAGTTGTTTGTTTCCCTCTGGATCTTGGGGAGTAGTAGGTGTGACCAAGGGCACTAACTGTGATGTATCAGTGTCCTTTGTTGTCACGGGGGTGGTTGTTGCCTGGTCAGTGGGCGTCTGTTTAGTCTCGGGCTTTTTGTGCCTCTTAGGCTGTGCTCCGGAAGCCTCAGGGCCCTGAGACTTTGGTTTAGTCTTAGTCCGAGTCTGAGACTTCCCCTTTCTCTTTTTAGGAGCAGGGTTTGGAGACACTGATCCACTTTGATTGTTTACAGCAATCATGTGGGCCGTCAATTCAATGGGAGTGACAAGGGATGGGTCCTTTTGAAAATTTGATAGGCTCAGGATGCCAGGTAAATTTCCAAAATTTTCATCCTGAGTATAATTTGAACCCAATAACGATTACAAAGCACAAGAGACAAAACTAGGATACGAAACATACTTCGTCCTAGTTTTGCTCTGTAGCTTCGTTATGAGATCACTGTAAATGATCTCCCCTATGTCGACAGTGACCCCATTCATCAGGCAGTATGCCATCATCAACTGAATAGAGTTAACTTGTTCAATGGATGAGTGGTTCCCGCTGAGGACCTGAATCACAAAAGTGAAGAGGATCCTCCAAGCCACGGGTAATGAGCTTTTAGTGACTGGGGTCTTGTCCAAAAAAGTTGGATCTAAAACAATTTTTTTTAACCCATCCTTCACTGTGGAGGGTTCAGGATGGGCGACATAAATACCTTTGTTATAATCTAACCTTGTTGAAGTGCAAAACGTTTTGTAATCCAGGGTGCATTGTTGCCCCCCATTAAGACTGAACCTGATGAGATACTCCCTGAGTGGTCTAAGGTTATTCTCATCAGTAGAAGGTGTCGGGTCAAAGGCTTTAGCTGAAGCCCAAAACTCCCTGAGGTAGTTTGGGTACAGTACGGAGGGACATTTTACAAAGGCCTTTTGAGTGGGCAGTTGAATAAAAATTTTATAATGTCTTTATAGGTTGGGACATTTTCAGGGTATTCAAAATTTCCTATGACATTATTTGTTTTAAATTCAACGTTAGTAAGATCCCCTACCCACTGAGAAGCAAACTGTAGAGATTGTGTTCTAGCCATTTCCAAAGAAGATTTTAGGGTTAAAAAAAATGTTTTGACTAGAAGAATCAAAGTATTTAGATCTCACAAGTTTGTGATGAAAAACTTTTGTAAATGTTTACAAGGAGGGTTTTCCAAAAGAGGTTTTAAAGATTTTGAAAACACACAAATTTTTCTGGATTTGAGAAAGGATTTTGACAGAGTTTAGTTGCAGAAAATAATTTGTGTGTGTTTTGTGGTTTTTGAAGAGGGTATTTATAGAATAGTGAGAGGGGTGGTTTTTGTATAAACGTGGATATGTAAAGACCATTTTTGAAATCGTTTGATATTCTACATTTAATGCCACCCACCACTTCACGCAGTAAAATCCCGTCTTTCAAGGAAAACAGTTGCAATGCACAGTAAAAGTGCACTTTAGCAGTAATAAAATATCCATAGGATATTTTATGTGAGAGAAGGCATTTAATGCCAAGTGGGTGAGGTAAATGATGATTCTCCTGACAGTAAGACATGTATTCCTATATTAAATTGGTGGGATTACCAACCTAGGACATTTAAGTAACTAATACTTGGAGCATTTAGTTACTCATTCAATGCTTTCTGTCAGGGACCCTAAGTGAGTCTTACTCATTCAGTGAGAGGTTTGTTTTGGATGTTCAGGGAGAATGAACCATTTCAGAGAACTTACTGAGATTGGTTTTCAGATACCTGACTTTCAATGTCAAGCATTCCCAATTCAGCTTTCAGTCTCCTGAAGGTAGGTTCATCCAAGGGTTTTGTGAAGATATCAGCCAGTTGATATTCAGTAGGGATGAAATGAAGTTCAATGTCTCCCTTCATTATGTGATCCCTGATGAAGTGATATCTGATATCAATGTGTTTGGTTCTTTGGTGGAGGACAGGGTTGTTGGAGATTGCAATAGCACTGGTGTTATCACAGAAGATGGGCACCATTTTGTAATGGATGTCATAGTCACTGAGTTGACTTTTCATCCATAATACATTGGCACAACATCCTGCTGCAGCTACATATTCAGCTTCAGCTGAGGACATAGCCACTGATTGTTGCTTTTTAGCACTCCAACAAACTAGTTTTCCTCCAAGAAATTGACAGGACCCTGAGGTACTTTTTCTGTCCATGTTACAGCCAGCATAATCAGAATCAGAGTAACCCTTGAGATCAAACCCTGAGCATTTTGAATAATAGAGTCCAAGGTTTGGGGTTCCCTTCAGGTACCTGAGTATTCTTTTGGCTGCTGTGAGATGAGATTCTTTAGGATTGGACTGATATCTTGCTATTAGACAGACTGAGAATTGAATGTCTGGTCTGGAAGCAGTTAGATACATCAGTGAGCCCACAATCCCTCTGAAATGAGTTTGATTGACTGATTTGCCAGTGAGATCAGGTCCAAGGTTGTTAGGTGGGACCATTGGAGTCTTCACTGAGGCACAGTCAGATATCTCATATTTCTTCAAGAGATTTCTGGTGTATTTCTCTTGACTGATGGATATTCCTTTATCAGTTTGCCTGATTTGTAGTCCAAGAAAGTATGTGAGTTCCCCCATCATGCTCATTTCAAACTTCTTTGTCATCAGTTTTTCAAACTGTTTGCAAAGTTTGTAGTTTGTTGAGCCAAAGATGATGTCATCAACATACACTTGGACTAGAATCACATCCTGTTGAGTTCTATAGACAAACAGAGTGTTGTCTATCTTTCCTCTGACAAACTTGTTTTGTATCAGGAAGGCTAAGAGAGTTTCATACCATGCCCTGGGAGCTTGTTTAAGTCCATAAAGGGCTTTCTTAAGCTTGCAGACATAGTCAGGGAATTCACTGCTCTCAAATCCTGGAGGTTGCTGAACATATACATCTTCCTTGAGATCACCATTTAAGAATGCACTTTTAACATCCATTTGGTAGACCCTGAAGTTCATGCATGTTGCATATGCAAGAAAGATCCTGATGGCTTCCATTCTTGCAACAGGAGCAAATGTTTCATCATAGTCAATGCCTTCTTGTTGACTGTAACCTTTGGCTACAAGTCTGGCTTTGTTTTTAATGACAGTGCCATTTTCATCACTTTTGTTTCTGAAAACCCACTTCATTCCTATGACTACTACATCCTGAGGACATTTGATCAAGGTCATGACCTTGTTTTTTTCAAACTGTTGCAGTTCTTCTTGCATAGCCTGAACCCAGCGTGGGTATGTTAGAGCCTCAGTGACACTTTTGGGTTCTATCTCTGATAGGTAATCAGCATATAGACATTCATTGGCTGAAGTTGCAGTTAAGTTAGCAGCCATGCTTCTAGTGAGCATGCCCTCAGTGGGTTCACCAATGATGTTTACAAGCTCAATGTCCTGAGATCTTGTCCACTTACTTTGTGGTCTGGGATCTGAGCTTGAAGATGTCACTGGGAGTTCAGGTGTGAGATCAGGTGCAAGACCCACAGGATCATTTAGATCATCTGTTGAGGTGTCTTGTTCTGGTAGAGGTTCTTGAGTTATAGGATCCTGATCATTTGGATCAGTGTTACCTATCCCAGTAGGGACTGACTGATTATCAATGAATTCACTGATAGTTGGTTGTGACAGGTTGTGAGGCAAGACATAATATGAGATGTCAGCATCAGCTTGGTATGAGGAATTGGTTTCAGTGTTGTACTCATCAGGAGGATATCTTGATGAGTTATCAATTCCTATTTCTTCCACTGAAGTGTTGGTGAACCTGATGCTTTCTATACTTTCATCAAAGGTGACATGATAGGTTTCCTCAACGTGTTGTCTCCTTGTGTTAAATACCCTGAAGGCTTTGGAGATCAGTGAGTAACCTAGAAAGTATCCATCATCAGCTTTAGCATCGAACTTTCCTAGATGATCCTTGTGGTTATGAATAAACACAGGACATCCAAACACATGGAAGTAGCTGATGTTAGGAAGTCTACCTTTGAATATCTCATATGGAGTTTTATTATGTCTTTTGACAATGATTGACCTGTTTTGAGTGTAACAGGCTGTTTTAACTGCTTCAGTCCAGAAATGCTTTGAAAGGGCTGAGCCATTTAACATGGTTCTTGCAGCCTCAATGAGAGTTCTGTTTTTCCTTTCAGCTACCCCATTTTGTTTAGGGGTATAAGGAGATGAGAAATTTTGGGAGATTCCCTTCTCATCACAGAAACTCTCAAGCTCAGCATTTCTAAATTCAGTACCATTGTCAGTTCTGATTTGTTTCACTGTAATGTCATTCTGGTTTTCAATGTTCCTGATGAATGACATTATAGTATCAGCTGCCTGACTCTTTTTGGAAAGAAAGTATACCCAAGTGTATCTTGAATACTCATCAACAATGACAAGTGTATACTTCTCATGCTGGATTGATCTAGGACTGACTGGTCCAAAGAGATCCATATGCAAGAGGTGAAGGCAGCTTTTGATAGAGAAGTTTTGCTTGGTTTTGAAAGATGCTCTTTTATGTTTGCCTTTTTCACAGGCTGAGCATGGTTTATCTTTTGCAAAAACCAGTGATGGTAAGCCAAGGACCTTGTTTTGTTTTGCCAAGTTGTTGATGTTTTTGAAGTTTAAGTGTGAGAGTCTCTTGTGCCACAGCCAATTGATAGTTTCAGTGGCTTTGGCAAAGAGACAGGTTCCATCTTTAGAGAGAGTTGACATGTCTAAGACATAAACATCGTCTCTCCTAGGAGCAATCAACACAACTTCCTTGTTGGCATTGAAAATGGTACCTTGTTTGTCATTGAATTGTACAATGTACTTAGCATCACATAGCTGACTGACACTGATGAGATTGTATTTGAGACCATTGACATAAGCAATCCTAGAGAAAACTATTCCATTGCAGTTTACTGAACCATAACCTTCTGTGGGACATGATGAGTTATCACCAAATACTACCTTTGGCCCTGGTTCCTTTACATACTTGTGCAAATATTCCTTCACACCAGTCATGCTTCTTGAGCATCCACTGTCTAGATGCCAGATAGGCTCCCTGGCATGCCTCTGCACAAGTAGTAAACTGAATTAGTTTCTCTTCGTGACCCACTTACTAGTGGGCTTGGGTCTCATGGTCTCTTTGAATTGAGCAATCGATTCATGGTCAGTGGTGGAGTGCAATGAGCTACCACAGGTTTTGCATTTAGAGACTGAGGATGACTCAGTGGATTTTGGTTGTTTTGAACTTCTCCTTGCATGGATGACATTGTCATGCTGAGATGTCTTATGAGCCGTGTTACCGCAAATATCATAGCATATGTTCATAAGACAATCATCAGGGCGATGATCATTAAAGCCACAGTGTGGGCAAGGAGGAAAAGACTTTGCTCTCAACTTTTGAGCTTTGGATGAAGAAGCATACTGATGACCAACTTTGGTGTAGTTTTCTTGACTCAGAGAGCTCACATATTGCAAGTGGTCAGCAGTCCTGTGATCATCCTTTTTACAGATCATGCAAAAAAGGATTCTATAACAATTGTCAGTGGTATGACTGGTATAGTGGCATAGATCACACTTCTGCTTGTTTTTGGTGGTGGCTTTTGACTTTGAGGAACTAGAGGAAGCTGACTTTGTCTCCTTGATTGGTTCAGGGACCTTTTCAATAGATTCCATTTTGTCAGTTAGCTTCCTCACAAGTTCAGTCAGTTGCTGAATCTGATCAGCTTCAATGGGGACTGAGGATGTGGAATTTTCAGTGGGGGTGGATTCTTGTTGAGTTGGTTTTGATGGTCTTTTCAAAATGGTTCTACCAAGTCCAGACTTTTCTTTAGGAGAGTGTGGATTGTAATGTAATGGAGTAAGCTCAGAGCTAGGATCCGCACCCTGAAGAGGTTCCAAAGGTGGAAGTGGTGCTTGAGATTCATCTTCAGACTCAGAGATGTGTTCAGTGCTACTGGGCACATCTGGGAGTCCAAGCATGCTCTTTAGAGCTTGACTTTCAGGCTCTAGAATTCTTCCAGAGTCAAAGTTAGGAAGCTTACTCTCAGGATTAAGTCTTTCAATCCAATCACTGGGCTTGGGAACAGACAACATATTAGTAATCATGCCACCAAACACAAATGGTTTAGGACTCTAGTCTTTGTTGTGAGAGTCAGAAAGATGATGTTCACCTATGACTCTCTTTTTGCTACTGGGAGCACCCACAGCATCAAAGACTCTTGGATTCTTGTTGGTCCAACTATCAATGATTTTTTTTTCTTTCTTAAGTTCATCTTGAAGAGCCTGATTTCTTTTAACTAATTAAGTGTTTTGAATTTGAAAGGTGATAGCCTCAAGCTTGTTTTGTTTTAACACAAGTAACTCATCCCTACACTTATTCAATTCAAAACTTAACTTGTTGTACTTAGAAAAAAGATTTAGTCTTTGCTCCTCTACAAACTTAAGATCAACATTGATATAGTTCATATAGGACTGCCAATCAGAATCATCATCCATAGAAAGTAGAATATTTACCTTCTTCATTGTGATGTTGACCCATTCTTCATTTCTGGCATGATTCTTTCCAACAGCTAGCTTGTCTTCCTCTGAGAGGGCCATCAGTGCGCTGACATGCACCATTTCATCATCTGATGAGACTGGCTCTTCATCCCAGTCGAAGGTTTCAGCAACAAGACCTTTGTTTTTACCCTGCACAGATTGAACACTTTTTGGTTCTGAGGGACTGGCCTCAAGTAATGCAAGCTTAGCTTTGATCTTCCTATACTTGGCTTCAAAATCTATTGTTTTGTTCTGGTCAGATTTATTCTGAAAGTTTTGATGAGACTGATAGATTTTAGGTTGAAATTTGCTAAAGCCTGAGGACTGATTTGACCCTGATGGTCTGTAAGAGGGTTCATAAATTGTTTTTGAAAAACAATCCTTTGCAAAATGGCCTCTTTTGTGACACTTAAAGCATTCAGTGTCCTCATTTGCTTTAGCAGTTGAAAAACCTTTGTTTCTTTTAATAAACCTTCGAGAGTTTGCAAGGAGTGCCCTTTCTTGAAATTCAACGTTCAGGTCATTTAGGTACTCCTCACTTGATCTCTCATCAGGCTCATCATCTGAATTTTCTTGAAAATCTTGAACCACATTGTTAGAAAAGAAGGCAGTTGATATAGGTGAGGTGATGGTCAGGGACTTCTTGACTTCCTGAGACTTCTTTAAGTCAGGGTATCGTCTGTTGATGAGGTTTTCCTCATAGACAAATTTCCCATAAATTTCAGGAAGTTCAAGAGTTTGGATGTGATTTGCATTTCTAAGTCCCTGAGAGAAGTTCAACCATTTCTCAGGGAGACAATTAACAAAACCAACATTTATCTCATGTTTGGATAACTTAACACCATCATTAGCCAGTTCATTTAAAAGAGTTTTGTAACGGGTGTAAGTTTGAGAGAGAGTTTCAGAATCCCTAGCCTTGAAGGTATTATACTCAAGTTTCAGGTCTATTATCCTGTTTTCCTTGGTATCAGATGGACCTTCATGGCTGAGGACCAGGTCATCCCAGGTTTGTTTAGCCGTGTTATAGCTTATAAGTGACTCCATTATATCATCAGGAAGACATGATATGATGATACTTTTGAGTCTTTGGTCCTGGTTGACCACTCTCCTTTCATCCTGAGTCCACTGAGCTTCAGGTTTGGGCAAACCTTCAGCAGTCTTTGGGACAAATGGACCCTCATTAATACACTTGATATAATAAGGTTCCATCCCAATCAAATAGCAAAGCATACGCTTTTTCCATTTGTTGAATTTGCCAACTTCAAGTCTAGGGACAACAGCTGAATAAGCTCCACCCTTTTTATCGACTAGTTGGGGTACATCAATTTTAGCCATAGGAATCCTGATTTAAAAACTTCTTAGAGCGGCTTGAAAGGTTTTATAATCAGCCTTGCTCTGATACCACTTGTTGTTCCCTATTCACTATAGTTTAAAAAACAATTAAGTACTTAAAACAATTAAGTAGTGAATAATGACTGAAATTAACGTAAGTAAAACACACTAAGTAATTTTCAACATCATATTCTTATTAGAAATAAATCAAAAGAATACGTTACCCAAGTACTTGCAGAATAGTACTTGGGATTGAAATGACAAAGTTTGGGTGACTCCTCTCTAAGCTCAGGCTAAGTCTGAGCACAACTCTTAGAACCCACTGAGCGAGCTCAAGGATAAAGTTGTATTTGGAATAGTGAAAAGTTGGCTTGTGTGTGTGTGTTTTTACAATTCACAAGCTTAAACTTTTCACTCATTCTCTTATGTTATTTATACAAGTATGATTTTAACTTTAACCTAGAAGACAAACACATTGATCACAGTAATCACGAATATAGATATATTCGATTACTGTTTACTTTGCTATTAGTAGTCAGGCGGCGAAGCTTCTTTCCTTAACAGAGAATCCTTTATTATCGCCGCTTACTATAAATGGGAAGATATGGCTTTAGTAGATAGGGACTTAGTTTTATCTGGGTAAAGCACTTGGGGACTTAGTTTTATCTGGGTAAACTTTTCCCGCCTAGTCCAGCTCATTCTTTAGTCTTCAAAGCCTTCAGTCTCTTCCTTCAGTTTGTCTTCAGTGCTAACAGTTGGAGAGGAGTCTTAGGGATTCAGTGAGTTATTGTCATCACTCACTGAATCCACCATCTTCTTCTTGGCTTAGCCTTCACCCATTAAGTTCTGCCTTGCTGAGTGGATAGGCTTCTTCTTCGCCTCGTACTGAGTATCCTGAAGATGGCTCACTGAGAGTCTATGCACTCAGTGACCTGATAATGTTTAATGGATTGAACACTTAGGTTATTTTCTATTCAAATCCTAGATTAAGGGGTTTGGGTATTTACTGAACCCAACAAGAAGTCCTTAGGTATGATTATAAAAAGGAGAAAATGAGAATCGGAAAAAGAAGGAGTTGAAGAATTAAAAGGAAAAGCAAAGAAAAGGGTGAAAAGAAATAGCCCTCCAGATTATTCAACTTAGGACAGACACTGGGTTCAATTCATATGCTACTGGTTGTCACTTAGTGACACCGGTATTGAAGATTAAAAGTCGTCATGGACCCAGTGACGCATGCACTAAACCTTCTTAGCCACTCAAGTTTCTCCCAACAAAAACTTGTTTCATTCTCACAGGGAACCCTACGTAAACTATCGGCCTTCTCTTAGAGATTGCTGGTATTGAAGAAGGAGACCCTCTCCCTAGTCTTCGCTCAGGAAAACCAAAGTGTACTATTGAGTCTAAAGCCACGAGATTCATCAAAAGATCTCTTAGGTACACTTGACAATTCATCGCTTGTCGTTCAACAATAAGAACGCAAGTGATATATTATCGTGTCCTTCATAGATCTTAGCAATCTGTCGAGAACATTTATGAGAGGTTCACATATGTGATCCTCGGTGATTGAATGGAAACTCCTGCCAGGGTCAACATCAAACAGCCCTGATAGCAGGTCACTTCGGTAACTCCCCGTAGATTACGCTTAGTGTGTCTCAAACGGTCTACAGTCATGAGGTGATTCTTTGGTGTACCTCAGCGACTCATCTGAACTGTAGATGTACTTCGGTACATCGTGTTATCTCACTTGTGGGACTCCAGTTCAGGAACGGCCTTTGTGAGAATTAGAGATGTGTTTTCACACTATGATGTTAACACCCTCGAAATTCAAACTTGTAAGTGCCGGAATCTGCTTATTACTAACCGTGTGTATGTTTTCTTCTTATGGAAGCTCTGGAGCGGACTGATCGTGCAGATTCTTCACATGCTCATACCAACATCATCACTAATGCAAGTTCTCTCAAAAGGCAACACAAAAGTCAGAATGATTCTACGTCAAATCAAAGAATCTACAAAGTTTAAAGACTAAGAGAACTTCATCAGTACTGTAATCCAACGATTAAAAAGAGCGTGTGAGCATGTTGGAGAAAGACGTAGAGACACTGGAGCAACGAAGCAGACCTGATGCAGACAACAACAACATACTATCACTTTCACCACAAAGAACAAGGAACTAAAGAACAAAGAAAAAGATGACGTCAAAGCAGAACTCTTCAAAGGAAACAATTTCTCTACACTGGGGAGATTGTTCGAATCAAGACACTCCTTCTCACAAGAAAAAAGAATGTCAGAAGACGTCAAAGCTACTATTACATCAACACCTACAAAGTTTATCACTCTTTAATTCATCACTATCACTTAGGGGGAGATTGTTGGAATCACTCCTAAACCATATTTCAAGTGTTAGTGATTCATATGTAATAGTTAGCTTAATATGGCCTTTATGTTAGTTATTAAGCTAAGGCTTATGTAGAAGGCCCATAAGCCTTGGCCCAAGTCCAATAAGGAAAGGAAGGGACTAGGAGTGTTGCCCTAGCTCCCTCTCCTATAAATACCTTTGTAATACCCTCACTTGAGGGTTGGTTGTTCATTTTATCACTTCACCTTACGCATAACCTTTCTATTATTCTTATACGTGTGTTTGTGATTGTGTTCATCCGATCTCTTCTTATCTCTTTCTTATATTGATGCTTGTGTTACTAATATGGTGACCTAACATAAGGTATTTAGAGTGTTAAAGATTCTAGTTTTTGGAAAAAGTTCGAAGCTTTACGC
Organism: Chrysanthemum seticuspe; assembly: GCA_019973895.1. NCBI lineage: Eukaryota > Viridiplantae > Streptophyta > Magnoliopsida > Asterales > Asteraceae > Chrysanthemum > Chrysanthemum seticuspe. Next base: position 263,148,079 of record BPTQ01000009.1, read on the forward strand.
GTTTTTCCTTCATTTTTAAACTCGTGAATATTGGTTGTTCGTTTCTACGCATAAGCTGAAAAAGCATTTTGGGTGATAAAGGTCAAAACTTTTGTGTTATTTGAGTGTTTTGGAAGCTGTTTGTGCAATAGAAATCGTTTGGAAAACTGGTCATTTTTTACGCGTAAGAACAGAAAGTCAAAACCCTCTTTTTACGTGTAAGAAAAGTCAAAACCTTTTTCTACGCATAAGGTTTTACGCATATGCATTTGGTTAAGAATCTTCGTGCAACAACGGTGACTCAGTGCTTCCCTCACTTGGATAAGTTTGTGGAACACTTCGACTTGGGAAATCTCACAAGCTTGGATAAGTTAGAGAGATACGATTCGTGTTTTACGCGTAAGCGAGTTTTTACGCCTAAGATTTAAATCTTACGCTTAAGACTGTGTTTTACGCATAAACATTAATACTTACGAGTAAGATATTGTTTACGCCTAAGAGTAACATCTTACGCGTAAGAATATTTCTATGCATAAGCATTAATTATTACGCGTAAGGTCACTATCTACGCCTAAGGTTCAACTCTTACGCCTAAGGAACACAACTTACGCCTAAGCAACCAAAGCTTACGCATAAGCTTCACGATTACGAGTAAGAACTTCAAACGGCTATAACTTTTGAACCGTAACTCCGTTTTCAGCGTTCTACCCATCAAAACGACCGTTAGAACGAGGAGATTCGCACGCCAAATGAACTAAACTTTCAAGTCCTAAAAACGCTCCGAAAAGAAGTTATTGAGGTTTTTAAGTTTTTAGACCAAATTTTCACTACAACAACCGAGCTTAATCTTCATCAAACATAACTCCTTTATCATTGAATCGATCCTACATCAACTTTATCATAACATACCTTCATCAATTACAACTCAACAAGACATTCATGCAGCCGGTGCCGAAAACAGTCCTCCTATGTTGGAAAAAGGTGGTTATCTTCAATGGACAAGTCGTATGCTTCGTTACATTAAGACCAAACCTAATGGAAAATTGATGATTCAATCCATTACGAATGGACCCTTCATACCTCGACAAGTCCAAGACCCTGGAAATGCTGATGCAACACCTCCCGTCCCACCATCTTTTCGTACTAAAAAAGAATCAGAATACACTGAAGAGGATCAGAAGCAAGTCGAAGCAGATGACATGGCAATTCATATTGTCCAACTGGGTTTACCAAGAGACATCTTTGCTGCTGTCGACAGTTGTGAAACTGCTTTCGATATGTGGGAACGTATTAGACGGCTTTGTCATGGAACATAAATTGGTCAACAAGATACGGAGAACAAGCTGCTAACTGCATGGGAGAAGTTTACATCTACTCCTGGAGAATCCATTGAATCCTACTATGGAAGGTTCTGCACTTTAATGAATGAGCTGATCAGAAACAAGCTGACACCCAGAACTATCGTGAGCAACATCAAGTTCCTGAACAATCTACCAGAAGAATGGGGACGATATGTCACTATTGTCAACCAAACAAAGGACTAACATCAAGTGAACTTTGATCAACTCAACGATTTTCTGAAACAAAACCAAGCTGAAGTCAATGAAGTTAGGAAAGAAAGATTGGCAAAGAATCATGATCCATTGGCACTAATTGCAAAGACTCCAACTCCAGTGAACTCACAACAACAAGCTTCATCATCTTCCACTAACAACAACTTGCAGCAATACATTCTACAACCACAAGCTGTTATCCCTCAACAACAATTCTACTCTCAAGAACAACAAGTCAATCAACAACAACAATATCCACAATACCAGGAAGAAGGAATCACTGATCTCGAAACTGAACAAGAACAAACTTTGTCAAATGCATTTGCTTTTTTGACTAAAGCATTCATAGGTCGCTATTCCACACCAACTAACAGCAACCAAAGGATTTCATCAAACACTCGCAACAGGCAAATTGCACAGTCGGGTGTGAATATGGGTCATCAAGGACAAATGGTTGGAGTTATTGGGAATCGGCAGGGATATGCTATTGGATTTCACATGGGTAATCAGACGGTTCCATATCAGGGTAATCAGTTGGGTCAGAATGTTGGAAATCAGATGGGTCAGAATGTTGGGAATAAAGCAATGGGTAATCAGAATGGGAATGTTGCAGCTCCAGTCGTTGGGAATTATGGAAATGTGAATCAGGGTAATCAGGGTAATCAGGGTAATCAGGTTATGTGTTATAACTGTAAAGGAGTGGGTCACATGGCAAGGAATTGTCCTACTAAGCCGAAAAACAAGGATCTTGCGTATCTTCAGAAAGCTATCATGTTGGTACAAAAAGAAAAAGCAGGACTTCAATTGAGTGCTGAGGAACATGACTTTATGGCTATTATGGATGATTTGGAAGACCTAGAGGAAATCAATGCGAACTGCATCTTCATGGCAAACCTTCAGGAGACTAAGTATGACACTGACTCTGACGCACCTCCTGTCTATGACGCCAATGCAGTATCTGAGGTACCAATCACTGATCCATGCTATAACAATGTCATATTTGATGTGTTTACTCATGACGAACAGCATTCTGTGACATCAGCACCTACGTATGATACATACCTGGACAATCCGAGTTGTAGCAATACTAACTCTGAGACTCCAGATGTGGATCCTAGTGGAGACTGTGTGGCACAAAATACTGAGACTGATGAGGAAACACGTGCTTATTTTGAATCATTAATCAATAACTGTGGCATTGAAATCGAGAAAGTTAGAACGGTCAATCGCGAAGTTAAGGCCGCGAATGCTAAATTGACCGCTGAGCTTGAGAGTTACAAGGAGAATGCAAAAGCCTTTGAATTTCATAAAAACAAAGAATCAGAATTAGAAATTGGTTATCGAAATTTGGTTTCTAAAGAACAACTATTGCAAATCAAGTATAACACACTTGATGTGAATTTGAACTTGAAAATTAAATCTTTAAACAAGGAAATTTCTGATTTAAATGACCAACTGTCTAAACAAAAAGAAATGTTTTCTGATCTTGAAAAAGAGAAGAAGCAGTTGATTACTGTTTTTTCAAAACGAGAAGATTCTCTTCTTGATGAAATTCTTGATAAAAATGAAAAAATCAAAACTTTGGAAAATTTGCTTCTTACAACGGGTCATTCTGCTCAAACAAACAAGATGCTTTCTAATCAAGTAAATTCGCGTTTTCATACTAATCATAGAATGGCACTTGGTAACGACCCTTCTTCGTTCCTCAAGAAAGCTCAGAAACCTCAGAATGTGGTAAACAATGGAAATGTTTTACATGCACCCATTATTGTTCGTGATTCTCTTGAAACGTTAGAACTATCTAAGGAGAGTAGAGAAAGAATGAAACAAAAACATCCGGAAATCAAACCAATCGACTATAACAAATGGAACAAAATTTCTGGAATTACTTTTGTTAATCAAAAAGAAAAGACAAAGTTTTCCATCACACCAAGTGTTTCAAACAAAGAGTCAACACCCGTTTCAAAATCTGTTTCAAAACCAGTTGTTGTCTCAAATTCTCTTTCGAACATTGAACAAATGTCTTCAAACAATCCTTTTAACACAAGTGATGCGAGAAGTATTTTAGAAAATGTGGAAACTAGAATTGCGGATCTTCAAGACACTGTTAAAACTAAAACCAATATTACAACAAACATCTGATTTAATAGTTTTGAAAATGAAAATAAAATTGAAACTCAAATTGCCCCTCAGCTGAATAACATCAACTCAAGGGTAATTTATTTTGAACAAGCGTTTTTGAAAGAAACAGCTGACTTTGTCAAGGACCATAAATCCCTGGTAAAGCAAGCTAACGATTGTGTCGAACACATCAAATTTTTGGAAAATTTAAATGACTCTCTCTTCGAAGATGTTCTGACTACCGATATTATGTCCATTATTTTACAAATATATTATGTTGAAGATCATGAAAGACTCCAGTCTGAGACCTCCAAAATTGTTTCAAAATATGAAAAAGCACTTGAGAAACTTGAAAACGAAAATGTCTCATATTTTAAACAACTTGATCGAAAAACTGAGGAATGCAAGTATGACAAACTGTCGTATGAGCGTGCCTACAATGACATGCAAGCAAAAAATGATCTTTTGAGGGCTCAGCTGGAATGTCAAAAAGGAAAGGCAGTGGATACTAAGATTTCAAAACCATTGACTGAGGAGAAAGCAAATGTTCCCAAACCGGTTTTAAAACCAAAAATGTCGGTTTCAATGCCTCCTCCAAAAGTCAAGGAGAAAAATGATTTATCAAAACCAGTCACTCCACCTGCCTTGCCTATTCATAATGTTGAAAAAGGAAAAGTGGTTATTGAGAAACCAAAAGTTTTAGCTCCTGGCCTTTTTAAGATGAGTACCACTAATGCGTCTGCCTCCACATCTAAAACATATGGAACAAACGACATAAGTTTAGAAAAGCACCTTAAAGAGACTAGGAAAGCTGAAACCACTTCTCTAGATAAAATTGTGAATCCTAATGAGTGTGCCTTACCTTCTACAGGACTAGGAAGCACCTCTAGTAGCAGCAGACTAAAGCCTAAGAGCAATACAAGGAACAATAGAGTCTCGCATTCCTCTAAGAGTAGTCGCTTGAATAATGAGAAGAAAGTAGAAGAACACCCTAGGAATTTACCGCTTTGTAATAAGAAAGACATTTCATCTGAATGTAATGAACCTGTGAACTCTGCTAAGTTTAATGAATCTGTTGAATCTGTTTGTTTAACTTGCAAGAAATCTTTAACTAATGTTCATGATGATTGTGTTTCTATGAATGAGATTATTAAGCCTGTTTAGAAGAACATTCCTAAAAGAACTTATGCTAAACCAATAGGACGCCTAGTTTCAAGACTTAGGTTTTACACTACTGATAAGAAGCATAGCCTTTACTATAGGGATGACATTTGGAAACCAACGGGTAGAACTTTCACACTTCAGAATGGAAGAATGAGTGATGAACCTGCTTTCCCAGTAGATAATTTCTATGAGTGTGATCAGGACTTTACCTCTAACCCAAAGGAACCAAAACCAAAACGGTTTCCAAAATCTTCTTCTTCTGTTATTGGCAGGTTATCGAAATCTGTCTTTGGATCGTCGACTCGGGTTGCTCCAAGCACATGACCGAGAATCTGAAGATGCTGATCAATTTTTTCTGGAAATTCATGGGAACCGTACGTTTTGGAAATGATCATGTAGCAGCTATCATGGGTTATGGAGATCTACCTTTTGGAAATTATTTGATCACTCGGGTTTACTATGTCGAAGGGTTGAGACACAATGTTTTTTCAGTCGGGCAGTTCTGTGATGCAGATTTAGAGGTTGCTTTTAGGAAAAATGCTTGGTTCGTTAGAAACTTGAATGGCACTAATCTCTTAACTGGGAATCGTGATACAAACTTGTATGCTATCGACATTAACCAAATGGCCTCTTCATCACCAATATGTCTTATGACACGAGCATCTGGAACAAAGTCCTGGTTGTGGCATAGACGGTTATCCCATCTCAATTTCGACACCATCAACAAACTGACCAAAGACAACATCGTCAATGGACTTCCAAAGTTCAAATACACCAAGGATCACTTATGTCCATCATGCGAACAAGGAAAAAGCAAAAGAGCATCATATAAACCCAAATCCGTACCTAGTTCTGAAGCAAAGTTGCATATGTTGCACATGGACTTATGTGGCCCAATGAGAGTTGAAAGCATTAATGGGAAAAAGTATATTCTTGTTATCGTCGATGATTATTCAAGATATAAATGGGTTAGGTTTCTGAGGTCAAAAGACGAAGCACCAGGGATCATCATCGCCTTTCTGAAACGTATCAAGTACTTCTTCAAACTCCGGTAAGGGTTGTAAGAACAGACAACGACACTGAATTCACAAATCAGGAGTTAAGAGCTTACTTTGAAGATGTTGGAATCACACATCAGACATCAGTTGTTAGAACTCCACAGCAGAATGGGGTAGTTGAAAGAAGAAATCGTACTCTTGTGGAAGCTGCTCGCACAATGCTAATCTATTCTATTGCACCGTTATTTCTATGGGCTGATGCTGTTGCCACTGCTTGTTTCACTCAGAACCGATCCCTAATGCATCCAAGATTCAATAAAATCCCATATGAAATAGTGAACAACAGAAAACCTAACATCTCTTACTTTCACGTGTTTGGCGCTTTGTGCTATCTGACAAACGAAAAAGAAGATCTAGGGAAACTGAAAGCTAAAGGTGATATTGGAATCTTCATTGGATATTCAGATAGCTCGAGGGCATTCAGGGTGTATAACCGGAGAACTAGGAGGATCATGGAGACGATGAATGTGAATTTTGACGAACTTTCACAGATGGCTTCTGAGAGACTCGCTCTAGAACCCGCACCAAACCCGCAAACTTCTGGACACATCAGTTCCAAACTCGTACATCAAAGAGCTCCATCAACTTTTGTTGGCACTCCTCATGAACATGAATGGGAGAATTTCTTTGAGTTAATGTTCGATGAATATTATGGTGGAACTTTGACAAATGCATAAAACCATCATTCCGCTGCACCCACTCAAAATCATCCATCACCACCAACAGAAGATGCATCTACAAAGGTCGAAACCAATGCACCAACTCCATCAACATCATCTACATCTACTCCAGCAACTCCAATTCTTCAAACAGTTTTACCAGCAGTTGATGAGCAAAACCAAAACATACCATTTCAAGAAGAACCTACTCAAAACCAGAACGATACAACGTTAGATGAAGACTTATTTGAAAACCCGTTTGCTACGGAATCAGCTGAATCATCTTTAAGCTTACGAGAACCATCTAACTCGCATACGTTTAACATACGGTATCCTTTTACTCTGAAGTGGACAAAAGACCACCCACTTGAACAAGTTATTGGTGAACCTTCAAGGCCAATTCAGACGAGACGCCAACTTGCCACCGATTGCGACTTGTGCATTTACCTTTGCTCAATTAGCAATATTGAACCGAAGAACATTCGGGAGGCAATGGCAGAACCCGCATGGATAGAAGCGATGCAGGAAGAACTTCTCCAATACCGTCTACATGACTCTTGGGAAATGGTTCCAAGACCAATTGACATTCGAGTCATTGATCTCAAATGGTTATGGAAGAACAAAAGGGATAAAGAGATGACTGTAATTTGCAATAAAGCTCTTCTTGTGGCCAAAGGATACAGACAGGAAGAAGGGATAGACTTTGAAGAGTCATTCGCGCCGGTAGCTAGACTAGAAGCAGTCAGGATTTTCTTAGCCTATGCAGCTCACAAAAACATCACGGTTTATCAGATGGACATTAAGACCGCGTTCTTGAATGGAACTCTGAAAGAAGAAGTGTACGTGAGTCAGCCAGAAGGCTTCATAGACATGGAACATGCAGACTACGTCTACAAACTCAAAAAGGTAATCTATGGATTAAAGCAAGCTCCGAGAGCGTGGTATGACGAACTGTCTTCTTTCCTTATCCTAAAAAATTTCACCAAAGGAACGTTTGATCCTACCTTGTTTACACAAAAATGCAAAAATGACATTTTGATTGTTCAGATTTACGTGGACGACATCATCTTTGGGTCCACTAATCCGAATCTTTCAAAACATTTTGAAAATCTCATGAAAAGCAAATTTGAAATGTCCGTGATGGGGGAACTAAATTGTTTTCTTGGTTTACAAATACATCAATCCCCACGTGGAATTTTTATCAATCAAGCTAAATATACAACTGAGATTTTGAAAAATCATGGTATGGATAATTGTGACTCGGTCAGAACACCAATGGTAACATCACCAAAAATTGGAGCCGATTTGTTTGGGAAACCTATCAATCCGAAGAAATATCGGAGCATGATTGGTTCTCTCATGTACCTTACTGCTAGTCGACCCGATATTCATTTTGCTGTTTGCTTATTAGCACGGTTTCAGGCAAAGCCTACCGAACTGAACCTCAAAGAGGTTAAAAGGATCTTTCGGTACCTAAAGACATCCATTCACAAGGGTCTTTTGTATCCGAAGGAATCCGGATTTGATCTAATTGCCTTTTCAGATGCAGACCACGCAGGTGATCAAGTTACAGTAAAAAGTACATCCGGAGGAGCACAATTTTTGGGTGAAAAGTTAGTAAGCTGGTCTGCAAAGAAACAAGATTGCACTGCACTTTCAACCGCTGAAGCTGAGTATGTGTCTCTATCTGCGTGTTGTGCTCAAGTTCTATGGATGAGAACACAACTCACAGATTATGGCTTTACTTTCGATAAAATACCTATGTATTGTGACTCGAAAAGTGCCATAGCCATATCATGAAATCCTGTTCATCACTCAAAGACTAAGCATATCAGAGTCCGCTATCACTTCATAAAAGAACATGTGGAAGAAGGTAATGTTGACTTATTTTTCGTGAAGACAGATTACCAACTCGCCGATATATTTACTAAAGCCCTTCCAAAAGAAAGGTTTGACGATTTAGTTCGACGAATTGGAATGCGAAGCCTAACCCCTGAGGAGTTAGAACTTCTTCTCGAATCTTCTTGAAAATGATTTTTACAAAAAGCTTCGCTGTAAACATTTTTGAAAAACAAAATACAAAATTTGAAAAACCAACAAAAGCAAAATATAAAAATATAAAATTTCAAAAAATACAAAAACAATACAAAATCAAAAATCCAAAAATATTCTTCTCACGACATGTCTCTCGTATAATCGATATTCTGTACGTTTCTAGAAATGTCATTCAACAATGATACGGGCATGTACAGATGCTTGAGCGAGAGTTCTTTAAATGTTTTCTAAAACATGTCGTTTCTCAAAAATTTCTTCAAAAATGGCTTTCGTATACTTATGTACGAAACCCGGACTAAAATGATGACTTTTGATTATTTTCAAATCAAAACTCGTGTTTTTAAAGAAAAAATCAAGTGTACGCTTCAGTGCACTACATCTTGAGCACATTTTTTCAAGATTGTTCAAAAAGATTGTCAAAATCTTTCAAAATATTTTACGCTCAAGATAACTCCCTCTAAACCCTTAATTGATTATGCTTTATTAAAGGGGGAGTATAAAACCAAAATTGTTCCAAATTCATGCTTAAATCAAATCCGTTTGTCTCCCCAAAAGATTCTAAATTGTTATTTAATCCGTTGATATCAAAAATATCACGAATATGCTATTTTTAAGGGGGAGGAGACGTGATTAAAATGTGATCAAAAAGTTTAATGATCGTTGTTTGAATCTCAAAATGAGCTCGACTCAGATGCAACCATTGAATTGACGAGGAATCATGTACCATCTCGAGAAACTTTCTATGGACTTGACCAGGACGGGTAATAATTTCAAGCTAGTTCTCTAGTGATGTAAACGTGTCTCGAATCGGTCTAGCTCATTTAAAGTCGATCAATTCAAAACATGCGAACTCTACCTTCTCTGTGCAGATTTCTGTTAAAACAATATAAGCACATATGAAGGGGGAGTGTTTCTGAAAAACAAAACTCTCAAGGTGTTAACAAAATGTTTTGATAATCATAAACACTTTGAGAGATTTTCAAGAAAAATGGTTTTATGGAAACATGGGACAGTCATGGAGTTATAAGGTGACTAAGGATAGGAAATCCGTCCTATGATCCGCCAGAGCCGGAGGGATCTACCCAAGGACACCACCAATAGTTTAGAACTAGAAGTCCTTAGGTATGATTGAGAAAAGGAGTAATGTGAGAAAGGAGAAAGAAGGGGTTGAAGAATTAAAAAGAAAAGTAAAAGAAAGGGTGAAAAGAAATAGCCCTCCATAATCAACCTTAGGGCAGAAACCGGGTTCAATACATATGCTACTGGTTGTCACTTAGATGACGTCGGTATTGAAGACAAAGACGTCATGGACCCAGTGACGCACTGCACTAAACCATCTAGCCACTCAATTCCCCTTAAAAGGATTTGTTTCATTCTCACTGGGAACCCTACATAATCTATCGACTTTCTCTTAGAGATCGTTGATATTGAAGAAGGAGACCCTCTCCCTAGTCTCCGCTCAGGAAAACCAAAATGCACTATTGAGTCTAGAGCCACGAGATTCATCAAAAGATCTCATAGGAACACTTGACATGACATCGCTTGATGTTCATCAATAAGGACAAAAGTGATATATTCTAGAGTCCTACGCAGATCTTAGCAATCTGCCAGAACATTTATGAGAAATTTCACATCTGTGATCTTCAATGATTGAATGGAAACTCCTGCCAGGGTCAACATCAAGCAGCCCTGACAACAGGTCACTTCGGTAACTCCCCGTGGATTATGCTTAGTATGTCTCAAACGGTCTACAGTCGTGGAGTGATGCTTCGGTGTACTTCAGCGACTCATCTGAATTGTATATGTACTTTGGTATATCGTGTTATCTCACTTGTGGGACTCCAGTTCAGGAACGGCCTTTGTGAGAATTAGAGACGTGTTTTCACACTATGTTGTTAACACACTTGAAGTTCAAACTTGTAAGCGCTGGATTATTTCTAACCCATGTTTCATGTTTTCTTCTTATGGATGCTCGCGGGAGGAAGAGATCGTGCATATTCTCCACATGCTCATACCAACAACACATGAAAGCTCTCATCAAAGGCAACACAAAGTTAAAGATGATTCTTCGTCAATGTCAAAGAATCTACAAAGTATAAAGACTCGAGAACTACATCATTGGTAATTAAAAGTCAAATAGAAGTGTGAGCATGGTGGAGAAAGGCGTGGAGACACCTAACCAACGAAGTTGACAAACGGCAGAACAACACCATTAATTGATCACAAAGCATGAAGGAACAAAGAATTAAGACTATTCTATATCTACACAAAAAGTTCAAGCTCAAGGAAAGTAAAGACCTAATCAAGTGGAGCATCTTTTGAATGACCACCCCTTAGGGGGAGATTGTTAGCCGTAACATTTTTATTAGAAGTGATGGTCATTCACGTTTAGGAACTTTGTAACGTGTGTTAGATATCGTGCTAGAATAGTCGACGGGCTCGTGGATTGGGCTAAGCTAAATGGCTAAATGTTATGTTAAGCTAGCCTTGTATAAGTTCAAGTAACCCAATCCAATCCAAGTCCATCCCACGGCCCATGGAAAGCCCATTAGGGCGTCTAGTACATGAACTATAAATACCCCTCAAAGTCTCATTTGAGGGGTGTGCTTGAGTGTGTGTGTGTGTTTTTTTCTTTCAAGTAATAAAGTTTTCTTTCATCTTATTTCATACGCATAACATAGTATTCAAGTCACCATCTTTCTCATCTTTGTTTCTCTCTTCATTTACGCATAGTGTTTGGTTTACGTGTGTTCATCTTGTGATAAGGTGGGTATACGCGTAAAGTTGGTGTAATAAAGTGGTCCTACAGGGATGATAAAAGACACTTCGAAGTTCATGATCCCCTAAAATTCACTGACTTTGGGACCACTGAACTCGATGAACTTGGTCCATTAATTGAAAAGAAGCAGAATGCGGTGGTTAAGGAGCTGATGAAGATGCTCAGTAAAAGGTATGAAAGACTGAGAGATGCACCAGCACAACTGGAGATTCAGCCTGCCTTAACTGCACCACAAGGATCTCAACCTTAGTCATCACAGGGAAAAAGAAAGAGGGTTGAGTTCCAGCCTGAGATCAAAGTGCCTGGACTCGAATGCAACAGGGAGCTGCCTGAAGGTGTAAAGTTCATGAACTTTCTGGTGATTGAAAAGCCTGAAAGAGGTCTGTTCTACATTGATGTCTATGGAAACCCAGCATTTCAAAGATGGAGTGACATTGATTAGGCAGGTGTGGCTGCAATGCTGAGCTACATACCTGTGGCCTCTCAAATTCAGACTCCTGCCAACATCAGGTCCTGTGTTGACTTAAACGCCAAGATAAGATAGCATCCTGACAGGGAAACACTCATCACCAAGAAAGTAAAACTTGAAGCACTGGGAATCCATCTGGACTGACATCATTTTGTTTTATCTTTTGTACTAGTGATAGGAACCATGTAATGTGATGAATAAAAGATGTATGTTTTGTTTAAACTCTCAGTGTTCCTGATTGTATTCATTAGTACATTCAGTGTAAGAAGAAGCCATTTGCTCACTTACACTGATCAACCACTTAGGCTATTTGTATATCCAAATAGGGGGAGACTGTTGGGTTCAGTAAATATCCAAACCCCTTAATCTAGGATTTGAATAGAAAATAACCTAAGTGCTTAATCCGTTAAACACTAACAGGTCACTGAGTGCATAGTCTCTCAGTGAGCCATCTTCATGATACTCAGTATGAGGCGAAGAAGAAGTCTCTCCACTCAGTAAGGCGGAACTTAAAGAGTGAAGACTGAGTCAAGAAGAAGATGGTGGATTCAGTGAGTGATGAAAGTAACTCACGGAATCCTCAAACTCATCACCAACTACAAACACTGAAGACAAACTAAAACTGAAGACTGAAGACTGAAGAATGGGCGAGACAAAACGGTTATGCTTGAAGCAATAAAGACGGAGTGCCTATCTTCAATAAGTCAACTTTCCCTGAAAGGGCCAGCATCAGTACTGACAAGTGGAAAGTGGCTTTGTCCCTTTACCTAATATAGTCTTTGTAAACAGAGACAAAATACATCAGTATTTTGTCTTCTGCAAATTGTCAATATGTCACTTAGGATAGAGTTAAAACTCATACTTGTATAAATAGCATAAGAGATGGAGTGATAGATTAAGCTTGTGAATTGTAAAACACACACACACACAAGCCATCTTTCACTCCTCCAAATACAACTTGGTCCCTGAGATAGCTCAGTGGTTCCGTGTAGTTGTGCTCAGACTTAGCCTGAGCTTAGTGAGGAGTTACAACACTTTGTCATTTCAATCCCTAGTACCGTTCCGCAAGTACTATGGTAACGTATTCTTTTGATTCATTTCTAATAAGAATATGATGTTGAAAATTACTCTTTGTGTTTTACTTATATCTTTTCAGTCATTGATTCACTATTAGTTTGTTTACAATACTTAAACTATTTTTATACTATAGTGAATAGGGAACAACAAAAGGTTACTCTATTTAATTGTGGTAGACAATCTGAATATTTTATTTACTGCCTATGTTACTCTAGTTTCGTATTTGTTAGTTCATGCCTATCTTTTTGTTTATGTTTGCATAAATGATTTTCATTGATTCTTCAGATACAAGTAGTGACATTGTATCATCAAGCAGTGATGATATTAGTTGTGATGAACTTAATGTTCAAGCTATCAATGGTTCAAGCCCAATCTTGAATGGTTATTCTCAAGCAGTGATGATTATGATACAAGCAGTGACATTCTATCATCAAGTAGTGATGAAATTAGCAGTAATGAACTCGATGTTGAAGCTGTTAAAGCTCTTGAAAGATGCACATTTATGTAACCACCAAAAAATATTCTTGTTAAAAAGGTTCCAGCTCAAACATGTTCCAGCTAAAAAATGTTCTACATCAAAAAATATTATTGCATACTAGCCCTTCCAGCACAACATACTTGGGATTTTATAGGTAATAAGACATTTGGAATATGAGCAATTGCAGATAATGACAGTAAAGGAAAAAAAAGGTTGAAGTTACAGGTGGAAAAAGGAAGCTTGCAAGTAAAGGAAAATGAAGAAATGACATCTTTGTGGTAGTTTAAAAAACTTTGGTTGTATTTTGGTAATATTATGTAATGTATTTGGCCAATGGATTTAGATGGAAGTTAATGGTCATATGATGTCCTAGATTGTTTACCAATTTTGACAAATGTAAATGAACATAGTAGATATTTGAGTATCCAAAGAATTAAAAAGCATAAATAAGCCAGGCACAAAACGGAATAATGCAGACCATAACAGAAATAAAGACATACCAATTGCCTTAATCACCATTGTATAATAAGCATAACAAAAATACATAAATAGCAATTGTCTTAATCTAAAACTCACAAACAACAATAAAACTTAAAGAAATTGTTTATCTCACTCATACATAAACCCATTTAAATTGCGGCTTGTTTAGAAACCTTTCTGGTACTCTTTCTCCTATGACTACCAACCTTTTGGGTTGATTATGACTTCGTTGGTTGACTTGATCCAACATCAGTTTCAATTTGTTTAATGTCTGCAATACCCTTAGATCTTGCCTTCTTCTTTTTGCCTTTCCGCTTTGCATTCTTCTGTCTTGGACATGTACATGCTCTTTTGTTGTGACCCTTTATACCACATTGACCACTAGTGACAGTCTTTCCATTTTTTGAAAGCTTCCCACCCTTACCATTTCCTTTAACGCATTCTCAGTCGTCTCATCTTTGGTTACTCTCCTCTTCTTCCTTGGTCTGCCAACGTGAACATAATGGTGTGGGGACAATAAGATACTAGGGATGCTGCACTTGGGCCAAAATTTACTATTTAGCAACACATTTAATCTTATGGATGTATGTATATTTCCATGTTCTTAGCCAATATGTTTGATATACCCAATCCTCATGTATACCTACCTCCCTACCATCACTTGCCATGCTATACATTGCTGCCACAACATGTTTGCATGGAATACCGGTTAGCTCCCATATCCTATTTGTACATGTCCTTAACCTCATATTCACTACACATTGGTCATTCCATGGTCCCTTACACTGGTAACTGTCAGCCCCATTCCAAATAACATCATAGTCATTAGTTTCTCGGTTAATAACTTCATAAATGGATGTTGCAGTTGGGGTTAAGGGACCATTATACTTTTCTATGACCTTTTGCACATTCACTATCCTCTTCATCAAATACGCTCTAATATATTCCAAACACTCTATTATTGGTTTATCTCTACCATCTACCAACTTACTGTTGAGTGACTCACATAGGTTGTTGACCAAAATTTCACACTTAGCTCTGCCTGTTTTTTGATTAAAGATTAAGGATAAGTTAATGTCCACTATATACACACTTAAAGCACACATATGAAAATGATATACCTAAAAAAAGCCTTTGTTGTTCAAACTGAGGCACAGTGGTTATGAAAATGATATACCACTCATGAGCTCTCGGGGCGTAGGATTTCAGATCCTCCATTAGTTGTTCAAAATGGGGCACAGTGGTTATTGTTGCACACTTCCACAAAAAATCCTTGTAAAGCATCCCTTTGAAAATTTGCTTCATGTTCTCATGGATATGTCTAACACATAATTTGTGTTCAGCAGAAGGAAAAAGCTCTTGAATAGCTGGTAGAATACCCTGTTACAAGTAAGATATAATGGATTAAAACATTGATTATTTGTAACGAATTATTTTGTAATCAGTGTTAATGGAATTTATTATACATTTTGTCTATCTGAAATGTAAGTGTAGTTATAGTTTGGTTATAAATCAAGGCCATCACCTAGATTTTTTAGGAACCATAATCAAGAACTCTTGCATTCGACCTTAGCAATAGCACATTTAAGAAGGTAAATACCATTGTTACCATCAATACCAACAGCCGTCAAAATTTGCCCTGTATATGGTCCTTTTACGAAAGCACCATCCAATCCCAATATCTCTTTTCTTGTAGCTCTATACCCAGTTTTAAGTGCACCAATACACACATAAATTCGTTTGAATACCCTTGAATTAAGAGTCAGATCTGTTTTGGTTTCCACCTGGATCTTGACTCTTGTATATGGGTTTTTTTATCTGAGCTCTATAACATAATTGTAAGGAGGGCATACGGTTGTTTGTGATCACCTGTCATCTTCTCCTCAGCAATTTCCTTTGCCCTGAAAGCTTTATCGAATGATATGTTTATTTGTAACATCTGTATTAATTCAATCTGTAATGCTTTAATTGAGATTTTGGAATTTCTATGAAGAATCTGGATGACATAAGTTGGCAGATGCTTAGATGTAGCAGTAGTAACATCTCTTGTTTGGATACATTTATGAGCATCAGTCAATGTTTTAACCGACCAACACTGCTCATTCCCCCATTTTGAGACGTGTAGGTCTCATGGGCAAGGGGGTTTATGATTCTTGACTTTATATCCTTTCTTGCATTTCATGTCCTTATGCTTTGTGGTTTTCTTAAATTGGCCTCGTGTCTTTGAGGTGGATGACATATCCTCTTCTCTGGCATGTGTTGGATTGAAAGAAGTTGTACCAACCACAGTGTCGTAGAACTTAGCTCTCACCCTATTGTTATCACACTGGATAACCCCAATAGCTCTCCTTGACTGCAATGCATGCATCTTCACCTTTTCAGTCACTTCTTTTCTTGTAACAAACTCCTCTCCCACCTTAAATGCACCTTCTTTGATTTTAGACTTACCCTTATAATTCCTTCTCAATAGCTTCAACCTTCTCTTTCTTTCATATATACTCTATTCAATATCTGCTTCATCAGCACTATCAAGATCATCAAAGTCAATTACAAGTGCAAGTGCATGATCAACAGACTCTTTCGGAGGAAGTTTGGCAGCAGCTTGTCTCCTACTGTCTTGAATGTTTGAATCCAGCTTAAATGAGAAACCACGCATGTGAACATCAGGTTCAGGTGTTGGCATGTCACTGATATCATGATCAAAATCACTACCACCCCCTTCTGGTTCTGGTTCTTTCCTTTGGGCAAGGGCGTCTTCAATATCAGGTTCTTCCCTTTCTACAACTTCCTTATCAACCTCTTCGACAGTATTTTGAAAAAACACACCCCCATTTTTTGGATATAACTCTTCAATCATTTCTGCAATATCTTCTCGCCTATCATCAAAGCATGTATCCTGATCCAAATTCACTGCACTATATTGCTGGAACAAGTCGTCATCAAAATATGTCTTAGCTTGTTTATGCTTCGAAGGGATAAAACCATCCATAGGGTCACAATCACTGTCTTGCATCAAATTTAAGTAACTGAATGCAGGGGATGAGGATGGTAGCTCATTTTCACAATGCAAGAGTCCTACATTAGCAACATTAACAGTACTTTCAACCTGTTGGTATGGAAACATCTTGAGCAAACCATGAATTAATGCAAAAATCATCTTGTTTGTGATTACGTCAAAAAAACTAATTACAAGGTTACTCAAGAACCCACTTGACATACTAATAATACTTGGGTAGCTTTTCAAGGGGATAGTTGTGGAATACTGTCCCCGTTGAGTGACAACTAAAACTTACAAAGATTCAAACTAGGTTTAGAATTTTAAGTGATGATGACTTCTACTATAATACTTTGTATTATCTTTTGTATAAAATCGCTCTTTGCTACTTACCTTTCTCATTTTTGTAGCGAGTATTTATAGTTGGAGAATTACTGTTGCACCACGTGGGAATAGTAATTTTGTCAACTTGATGTGGATAGGCACGTGCCTAGACTTTAAGCCTGAATGTCCTTTTGCTTTACTGGAGTTGACAGTTACGTGTAGCCATGAGTTACTTTAGTGTCTTGGAAAGAAGCAATAATTTATCTTCCCAAGGTTTATCCAGCTTAAACGATTTGGTGAGAAAGTCCCGCCTAAATCTAAGAGAACAAAAGCTATGCTATGTTGGTCTGATCAGAGATCTGAGAGGTCATCAAGGTATTGCTTTACCTTGATGAGTCATATACTTTAGCTAGAGATCCTTGTACATATTGGCTAACCCGTATCAGCTTTAGAGTATGTCTTCAAGAGATCTTAGATTCATTGATGATGTCTCTGATTTGAGCTTGATGGAGCTACTTGTTAGTTCTACCATCAGCGAGGCTTCTTGATTAGGTCGCTGCTTTATGAGAAAGGTTTTTCATAGACCAAGAGATAATTGTCAGATCCCAGTGTCCTTGATGTTACTCACTTACTTTCCTTATTGACTTCGCATCAGCGAGGTAAAGTGCGTGCATCTTCAGTTGATACGTGTCATTCTTGAAGTATGCTGTTTAAGTGTGTGCATTCTAATTTTTATCATCGAGTGACTTAGCTATTTTATGTTCAAATACTGTTTCGGAACATTTGGGTCAAATATCATCCCAACACAACCAATGGACAAACATTAGTGGTTGAAGCTTGCGTTGGTGCCATTTCATGATTATACCACTCTAACAACAACAATTTTCTTTTGTTTTTCTTAACAGGTGCATTGACCACATTCTCCTCATCAATCTCTTCAATCACTAGACCCTTTGAGGACTGAGAACCCCTAACCAGCAACATATGTTTTTCTATCATATATTTTTCAACCAAAGATACATCATTCTCTACATAAACATCTATTTCCATACCTAGGCACAAATTTTAACAATTTCAGCACGTCCTGATCCGACATCAAGGGAACTATTCCATCATCTAAAGAAAGTCCTGGGACCCTAAAATGGGTAAACAACAACTGTTTATTATCACCCAAACCCAGTTCAGCTAATTTTTTGATCATCTCGCGCATGGAGAACTTGTCAGGATCAATTAGGTCTACATGATCAACCATAGCAAACTTGTATACTCTACCAAGTGGATCAAAAAACTCATCAGTGTGGTGGATTTGAATAGTGAATAGTTTTTGGTACGAATCTAGGAAGATAAATCAACGAAACAAAAAACCCAAAATCAAAAAACAGCCACAACATTTGTCATGAATCATGGTAACATGTTTTAATTTCCAGATATATATTGCATGGTCATTCGAAACAAAAGTACCCCAAAAAAATTGTACCGTACAATGTAGCAATAACCGGAATCGGAGAACTCCAAACTCTAATTTGCTAGCCACCCATGTTGGATCTAATGTTAATTGAGGTGATTTGGAGAATATAGAAGTTGGAAGCAAGGGTTCGATCGAATATGTATTTCGGTGTGGTAAGTGGTAAGTAATGAAAGAAGAAAACTTAGTTGCAAAAAATGTCCTTCAACACAAAGGTAGGTGTGCTAGTGGGCCTCTCAGGTGGATTTGATGGCGGGAAAAGTGAAATGACGAAAATACCCTCATGTGCAATGCACGTGATGACTACTAACGAAGAAAACTAACGAGCGTTAGCCAAAATCGGGTTTTTGCAACTACAGTAACGGTTCAAGGGCAAAACTCGCAAAAAAAAAACGTTAGGGACATTTCTCTCAAAAAAAAAATTCAATGACATTTCTCCTAAAAATCGAAAAATTTAGAAATATTTTTTGCAGTTTACTCACTATTTTATATGCACGCATAATATAGCTTACAAGAATTATTAGTATTATTTATGTCAAATGGTTTAAAATATTTTTTTTACATATACACGTCCCAACTCCTAGCTCTTGTTACATTTTCGTGCTCTTTCGCATATACGCTGAACATATAGCTCACATACATCCGACCCTGCATTGCTTAGATATAACTCGACAATCCGACTCCCTCGTGTATTTTTGATGCAGGCCGGCACAAGGAACTAAATCTGGGTGTAGTGTATGACCCTTGGAACAAACTCCTGGAAATTAGTCTGTAAGCTGCTTCTGTTAAGTGAACTCCATCCCAACTGGCATATGTATTTGGATCGTCACACATTTTCACAGACTCATCTCCACATCTCACCACTGAGTCGTAGTTAAACGGCCCTCCGCCTCCACAGCACGCCTTCAAAGTGCTGTTTGTGAATCCTGAAAGTGCAAATTGCATCACAACACAAAAAATATAACACATTTTCAATGCTAGTATAGTGAGGTTGTGCCATATAATTAAATCGAGTTTATGACATTTTGCATACCAAATTCATTTGGAGAACGATAGAATTGCATTGCAGCATTGAAGTAGTCAGCATAGATGATATTGACATTTGGATGGTGTTCTCGTATCATATTTAATTTTGTTTGCAGCATTCCGTTGTGATATTCAGCGAACTCATTTAACGGGATAATGCAACCAGTTGTGGAATCAATCTCTTCGTTATTAGATGCACGTGTAGTTAAATATGATGAAGAACATCCAACTAGAAAGTTTCCTGGAATAACTAATGTGCTAGCCCCCATCTCAATTAACTCCTGTATATTTTTAAAAGCAAATTACCTAAATGACTCGTATTCATACTAATTTTACCAATCTAAACTATTTTCTGATATTTTACAAGAATAACCAAAATCTGTCACATCAAACTTTATTTTACCAAGACAAAATTCAGAAACTTTATTTCACAAGTTACATAAAAATTCAAAAAATGACCCCACAACTTGTTTAAATATATTTGACTATTAGTCAAATTAATATCCACTGATTCATGAAATGTTACTATATTAAATTTGTTTTTTTATACACATGCTTTTGTGTATTGTACATCATGCAATATTATAAGTACATGGATTATGTATTTGCAAAACTGCCTCAAAACCCACACAAAGTGCACTTGTCACTTTTGACTCGCCTATGAATCGCCTCACAAATTTAATACAAACAAATTGCCAAAGCAAATTACTTGTCACTTTTGACTCGCCTATGTAGTCACTTTTGACTCGCCTAGACACTCGCCAGAAAATAAAGCACGCCTAGACCCTCGCCTTTGTACACGCCTACACCCTAGCCCTCGCCCAGAAAATAAGCATCTCGCCTAGGCATGCCACGCCCAGGTTCACGCCCAGGGCACGCCCAGCTGCTCATGCCACGCCTAGGGCACGCCCAGCCACCCAGTTCCACGCCCAGGGCACGCCTCATGCCACGCCCAGGCACGCTTAGGTCACTCCCTCGCCCAGGACCACGCCCAGAGGAATTGGTGTACACGTGTACGGTTTAAAACGTATTACGGTACCAATCTAACGTCTAATATTGAAAAATTCATTTTAGAAAATTGTATGGGCGGGGTTTATATGTGTAAAGTAGTAAGGGAAAGTGTTCATTTCAAAAATTTTCTCTATTTTTAAAGCAAAATCAACTCATGTACCGTTTCAAATGAAATTTTAACCAGTGTACTTAAATACTATAGAATTTGAGCCAATTCAGATGTGTTTTGTATAAATGAAGTAGCTTCTTACGCTGACGACTGAGACGATGACATCAGTAACAAGAGGAACATATGTTTTGATCTCGTCAACTGGATTTCCCGCCAAAAGTGGATAACTGTAATCGTTGCCACCAATCTCTCCCATTAGAATCAGAGAACGCCCCAAAAACTTTTTACAACCTGCCAAAAGTTATATATGCCCAATCAATATTTATGAGAACATACTAAATGTTGAATCAATTACCTAAACTTCATTATTTGGTATTTTTATGCAATATGACACACTTCATTACCTGAAGCGTGACCACAAATAGAAGGCAACGATTGTTTAAACCAACCCAACTGAACTTGTAAAGAAGCATCTATCACAGAACTTTCGGTCCATTTTGATTCAATAAAAGATGAATTCAATGCTGTAGCACCCGCAACCGCATAATTCACTCCTTGTCTCAATGCCGCCACACTGTCTCTACCCTTACTGTGCAAAAATGGTGGTATCATTGGCAACCCAAGACTCTCCGCTACACAAAGCAAAAAACTCTTTAGTATTTTACCAATAACATGTGGTTCATGCCTTCACAGTTTCATAAGACCGACTAATCTAGCTTACCTGAACAATTTCCCCGTTTTGAAATATAAAACCGGACAATTATGTATTTTGTTTATAAAAGTTCATCTCCTTAGTTTTATAATTCTGATAAATAAATAATCAACCTTACTTTGCTTATTAAAATAGTTGACTTAAACAAGTTTTCTTGAAAAATGATTGTTGTGCCTTCTAATCAAGCCTACAGATGTACCTAATGGATGTACCTAATGATTTGATTGGTTGATTTCAAAAAATGATTAGTGGAAATTTGAAAAGAGAAAATACATAATTCAATTGTACAAGTGATTTATTCAATTGTACAAGTGATTTATGCATTAGGCATGTATTTAGGCTTGATTAGTAGGTCTAAATAGCACTACTCTTTTTTTAATTCATACAAACAATAACAAGAAAAAGTGATTGGAACTGGTCGTAGAGATCTATGAGTCATAAAAATATTCGAATATAAGGTTGCATTACAATTGAGATGTTGATGTGACGGTCCATTTTACTCTGTTGCGTTATATATGGATGGTGTTTGTCTAAAGAGAATTTGATTCATTTTGAATTTGGTTTTGGTTTCGGTTTTGCCTTAGAAAAATTTCAACCCGAAACCTAAACCGATGAATATATTTGGGATAATTTCATATTTAATCAGTCTAAACATGAAAATGTCATATTTACCCAAAATACAACTTTTGAATGCATGATGTACAATGCATTTAAAGCATGATTTGGGTAAATATGACATTATCATGTTTAATTTGGGTAAATATGGAATTGCCCCTATATATTTTTATTAATATTAAGTAGTGCTAATGGTCATTTAATTTAGGGATGATCATTTTTAAATATTTCCAACTAACGAATATATTCTTTTGTGTGTATCAAACTGATTTTTATTTTTTTTTCTTTTTCGTTGAGATGTAGGGATTTAAAAAATAAGTTAACTGGTCACAACTATGAACTATAGTGAAGGAACATAGTGAGTATGATTGTATGTGTGCATAGTTGCAGGCTATATGTTTCAAAATTAGGAGAAATGAACTTCACAAATTTGGCCTTGTTTCAATCCCAGTAAAAGGGCCAAGAACCCATTTAAGCATACTATCAAACACAAGATCATAAGAGTTTTTTTGTTACAAAGCATATATTACCTCAAAGTTAGAAAGACTTAAGTGGTTAGATGTAAGTTTCTGCTGCACACTTACATTTTGATGATCCAAACATTTTGTTTTGTGTCGATTTATTTTGTATATTAGACACAATCTAAAAATGGGATTATGTATCCAAAAGCCGCTCAACTATTAGGTGCAGTTTGGTTAATGGGTTTTTATGGTTAACTTTGGACTAAAAGTTAAAAAGTATTGTTTGGAAGATTAAAGTGAGCGCAGGAATTGGAGTTGAATACCTTATAACCGGGCATACACAAAAGTCACCAAGTAAGTGGGATTTCTCTCTCTTCCATCTTTCTTTTTTTTTTTCTTTTTTGTCTTCGTCCGTGTTTCTTTACTTTTTTTGTCTTTTAGTTTTCTCTTTCACTAACATGTGGGCCTATCATTAAATTATATATATATTTTTTAAATAATTATAAATTTAAATTCTAATTTATAACTCAAAAATAATTTTTTTACATTTTCTCTTTCTTACATCAAATCCAAACCCAAATCCTAATCCAAATCCAAATCCAAATCCTAATCCTAAACCCACTTGCAAACCAAACGGGCCCTTAAACATTTTACCTTTAGGTCATTCATTTTTTAAAACTAACTTATGGGCCACCCAAGTATATTTTTTGTCCTTTATACCAACCTTGTTCAAATTCTTGCCGGATATTCATACAATTTTAAGAATAAAGCTAACTTTAACATATCAACACAATAAAATTAACAATTTAAACATAAAACATTAGTTAAATTATCTCTATTCACTTTCAACTAACTCAAGTTGCACTTAAATAATAACTAAAACTGATATTTTACATTTTAATACTAGTTTGTGTTGTTTTAATATCTTATATTTAGCTTTATCTCAATTGTTTCAAAGATTTTTGAGATAAAATTATTCGAAATTGGCATAAATGAAAACAAACCAATAAATGGGCGGTTAGTTTTGATAAATGAATGACATAAAAGTAAAAAGTTTAATAGTTGAGTGGCCTCAGAATACATATAATCTCTTTAAAAATTGACATGATTATTCTTGAGATGTGGCATTCACCATAATTCAATAAAACCACACGATGTTGAAGATTTTCACACATATGTAGAGAACGAAAGAGAGATGGATACCTAAGAAATCGATAATGAGACGGCCATTGGAGCAACGACCCGTGGGCTTGTGGAAGAAAGTATCTCCATAAGGCCAAAAAAGACATGGATATAGTTGATGCGATATATGAGCCAATTCTCTTTGGCTACCGGTATCAGCGATAGAGTCACCAAAGCTAATGATCGACGTATAGCATCCATTAGCATACGCGCTGCCACACCATAACACAAACAACACTGTAAAAGACCTCAAGCTTGAAGATGATGCCATTGTATGATATTGATTGAAACTTGCTCAAAGCTGTTTTATTTATAATCCCCTCCATTATTCTACCAATCCCTTTCGTACAAACTTTTTTGTAGTATTTTATCTATTTATTTTACACTTGCTAGATTATGTTTGGCTTAAACATGCTACCTATAGCTTTATGATATAATAAGCCACGTTAGTCTTAATGATGTATATATTGAGCATAGTTATATCAGAGGTTAGGAAGATGCTCCGTATTTGGAAATTGGCCACCACCCTTGACTTTATATCACGTGTCGGTCATTGGCTACACAAAAGTAATATGAAAGCGAGTGATATGCTTAAATGGGCAAAAATGTGGTGATAACAATGCCATCTATCGTGGGTTAATTGTGCAAAGATGTAGTTTGCACTTTGCGTGTATGATATTTAATCTGACACGAAAGTTAATAGAATAAAGAATCCAAAATATCTAATGACTAACATGTTTAGCAGTAGAATGTCTAAATCGTTTAACGTATCATTGACGCGTAATGTTATGGAGCAAATAACTTATTAATAATAACTAAATTATACTTAGTTAAATAAAGTAAGAATTTGACTTAAACTAGTATTGCTTATAGTGTACAAAGTAAACAATAAAACTATGAAATTTGAATTTCATAAAGATTGTACCCGTCTTTGTAATTAGAGTTGAGAAGATACTATATGATACAAAATCATGCATAGAAGATGTGACTTGTATATTTTTCTTTGTACACCAACGTGGTAATCTTGTGTAATAAACAAGGTAACGTAGGAGGAAAATTTGCGTTGTTTTTCTTTTCTTTGACCTCTTGAGATCTTGAGGATGTCAATTTTTCTTTTGAGTTTTTAATCAATTTCGTGCTAGGTGGTTTGTTAGAGGTTTTATCCAACCGCAGAATATTGGCGTTGTTTTTCTTTTCTTTGACCTCTTGAGATCTTGAGGATGTCAATTTTTCTTTTGAGTTTTAATCAATTTCGTGCTAGGTGGTTTGTTGGAGGTTTTATCCAACCGCAAAATATTGGCGTTGTTTTTCTTTTCTTTGACCTCTTGAGATCTTGAGGATGTCAATTTTTCTTTGGAGTTTTTAATCAATTTCGTGCTAGGTGGTTTGTTGGAGGTTTTATCCAACCGCAGAATATTGGCGTTGTTTTTCTTTTCTTTGAACTCTCGAGATCTTGTGGATGTCAATTTTTTTCTTTTGAGTTTTTAATCAATTTCGTGCTAGGTGGTTTGTTGGAGGTTTTATCCAACCGCAACTGACGTATTTGTCAGAATATGGTTGAAGATATGATGGAGATAATTGATTTTGATTGATGATTACACAATAACATTGTACACATAAATAACAACCTATAGAATATTCTAGATACGGGCCAAAGCCTGATACAGATACATACCATATAACGGGCTAACACTCCCCCGCAGTGGGAGCGGGAGGACACCGGACGCTCAGAATGGTGCGAAATTCCTCAAACAGAGAGGATGGTAATCCTTTCGTGAAAATGTTTGCATACTGATAACGTGAAGGAACATGGAGAACCCGAACCTGACCAGTGGCAACCAAGTCTCGAACAAAATGAATATCAATCTCTATGTGCTTCACATGCTGATGTTGAACTGGATTACAAGATAAGTAGACTGCACTAACATTATCACAATAGACAAGCGTAGCGGAAGATAAAGGTGTGTGTAGCTCACGAAGTAAATTCCGGAACCAACAAGTCTGGGCAACAACATTGGCAACCCCACGGTACTCTGCTTTTGCACTAGAACGAGAGAGAGTCTGTTGTCACTTAGAGGACCAAGATAAAAGGTTGTTGCCAAGAAAAACACAGTAGCCTGAAGTCGATCTCCTAGTAGTAGGGCAACCAGCCCAATCCGCATCAGAATAGGCAACCAATGATGTAGTAGAAGAAGCAAACAACTGTAACCCATAGTCTAAGGTACTCCGTACATACCGCAAAATCCGTTTGAGAGTCGAGAAATGGGGCTATCGAGGGTCATGCATATGAAGGCAAACCTGTTGAACTGCATAAGATATACCTTGGCGAATAAAGGTGAGATACTGAAGAGAACCTGCAAGACTCCGATATAAAGTAGGTTTAGATACCGGATCACCATCATCCCTAAGTTTAGACTTAGTGTCAACAGGAGTCCGACTGGGATTACAATTAACCATATGTGCTCTCTCCAAAACCTCAATAGCATATTTCTTCTGAGATAAAAACAATCCTGAAGAATCACGTGTAACAGAGATACCCAGAAAATAATTAAGTGGACTCAGATCTGTCATAGCAAAATCCTGATGTAAAGATCCAATAATCCGCGGCAACAAACTCTCAGAAGAAGCCGTGAGAACAATATCATCAACATATAATAACAGGTAAGCAGTATCCATCCCATGTCTGTATATAAATAATGATGAGTCATATCGACTATGAGAAAACCCAACCCGAGTGATATAGGATGCAAATCGCTAAAACTAAGCTCTAAGGGCCTGCTTGAGCCCATACAGAGACCGCTGCAATAAACATACATACTCAGGATGCACAGAGTCCTGAAACCTTGGAGGCTGATGCATCTAAACTGCCTCAGATAAATCACCATGTAAGAAAGCATTCTTGACATCAAGCTGATGAATCGGCCAATGTCGAAAAGTAGCTAAACTCATAACAGTCTGAATAGTACCCGGTTTAACCACTGGAATAAAGGTTTCATCCACATCAACCCCCTCTAATTGAACACTACCATTCGTCACAAGACGAGCCTTGTAGCGACTAAGAGTGCCATCAACCAAATACTTGTGGCGAAAAAGCCACATACAACGAATAATGTTGGTGTCTGTGGGTCGGGGCACAAGGGTCCAAGTTCCGTTCTTTATAAGTGCAGTGTATTCATCACGCATAGCATTTTGCCAATTTGGATCATTAAATGCATCACGATAAGATTTTGTAATGGAGAAACCGAAGACACATGCATGTTGAGATGCTCTGTAGGACGATTAGTCCCGACACGATATCGTGTGACCATGGGATGAATCAAGAAAGGGTTTGGATTGTAAGGGGGATCTGGGATAATGTGTTGTTGTTGGTTCGCGGGTGGTGATTGATTTTGTGTATGTGGTTGGGCGGCGGGTGGTGATGGAGATGGTGATGGGTCATGGGCTGCGTCATGTTGGGCTGTATTGGGACTCGTGGGAATTAATGTTGTTGGCTCGTTTGTGGGTTGAGGCACAGTGGGTTGTACAATGGGGGCGGATGGAACGAATGGAGGATTTATATCGGGTGAGTCATCCAAGAAATTGTAGTTGGGTACCGATGTTGGTTTAGAAGTGCCATATGGAAAAACAGTTTCATAAAAGGTTACATGGCGAGAAATTAGAGGTGGCAAACGGGCGGGTCGGGCGGGCACGGGCACAGGCTAAACGGGCACGGGCTAGAATGGGCACGGGCTTAAACGGGCACGGGCTAAATGGGCACGAGCCAAACGGGCACATGTTATACAAATTGTTTAATAAAAGACCTAAAACGACGAAATAAATTCCTTAAACGCAATATCTTATTTATATTAAAAAACTTAAATATATTATATATAAAAAAAATTATTTAAAACGATCGTAATGTTCTACAATTGAGAAAAAAAAATGTGCCCGTTAGTGCCCATTTAAGTTTTCAATGGGCTATATGTGCCCCTTTCAAAAAAAGAATGGGGCTAAATGTGCCCAAATCTTTAAAAATGTGCCCATTTAGCCCATCTTTTTGCTTTTGGGCACATTTTGCCACCTCTACGAGAAATGATGATTTTATTGGTGTTTAATTCGAGGCAACGATACCCACGATGATTTGAAGCTTGACCAAAATATATGGAGGGTGTGGCGCTTGGTTCAAGTTTGTGATTAGGATATAAGTAGGGGTAACATAAGCAGCCAAATGTGCGTATAAGGCTATAATCCGGGTTTTGACCAAACAGTCGGGTATAAAGGATTTCTTGGCAATAGCAGTTGGGGGCAAGAAATTGAGTAAGTGAACAGCCATATTGAGAGCTTCAACCTAAAAGGTTGGTGGAAGGTTGGCTTGAAAAAGCAAGGTCCGAATGAGATTATTGATGGTGCGAACCATCCGTTCAGACTTGCCATTTTGTTGTGATATTTTGGGGCATGAAAAGCGAAACTGAATGCCATTATTGTAAAAAAGTTTATGTAGGTTACGGTTGTTAAATTCACCACCATGATCACACTGAAATGACCGGATTTCACACTTAAATTGAGTGTGAACATAATTACGAAATATTACAAATTTAGACAAAACATCATATTTGTTAATTAAAGGATAAACCCAAACAAAATGTGAATAATGATCCAAGAACAATACATAATACTGAAACCCGAAAGACTCGCAATTGGTGAAGTCCATACATCTGAATGAATGATGTCAGAACAAGCATTAACGACAATATTGGAAGTAGCAAATGGAAGTCTAACGTGTTTCCCAAGCTGGCAGGCATGACAAAGCACGAGAGGCTTCTCTTTATTACATGAAATGAAATTATTTGAAACTAGACGACATAACACTTCGCTTCCTGGATGTCCAAGACGCTGATGCCACGTATGTTGACTGACTAGGAGAGCTTGAGGAATGGGAGACGGAGCTGTTACTGGGTAAAGATCGCCCGTGCTATCACATCGGAGAAGCACCCGACGAGTCATGAAATCTTTAATTGAAAAACCAAATGCGTCAAATTCGACGGTACAATTATTATCACGAACAAATTGACGGACTAACATAATACTATCGACTAGCTTGTGTGAAAAAGAGCATTTAGCGATTCGAGTTTTAAACATCGATAAACACTACTAAAAAGAGCATTTCAATACAGACGCTAACAAGTTAGAAAAAACTAATAGTTAATCAACATAGTTAGAGTTATTTGTTACAAACTATTGAAGTAAAAAAAGAACAAAGTTGAATTAAAATTTATGGGAACTTTGAAACTATTTTTTCAATGTTTTAAAAATTGGGTGACTGGCCGATTGAACCGTGAACCGGTTGAGTAACCAAAAGTCAGTTTTTAGAAAAAACAAAATGAAGAGTTAATTGCATTTTTGGTCTTTGTGGTTTGGTCAAATTGCAGGTTTGGTCCCTAAAACTTTGAAAATACAGCGATAGTCCTCATTTTGAAGTTTGGATTGCATTTTTGGTCCTTGGATAAAGTTAAATGACTAAAATACCCTTTGTCTTCTTCAGAAAAAGACAAAGGTAATTTGGTCATTTCACACCAAAAAAAGACCAAAAATGCAACCCAAACTTCAAAATAGTGACTATCAATGCACTTTCAAAGTTTTTAGGACCAAACCTGCAATTTGACCAAACCACAAGGACCAAAAATGCAATTAACTCAAAAATGAATAAATAAATAAAATTAAACCGCCGGTTAAACTTGAACCAGAAGCTTGTTCTTGGTCAATTAGAAAACAGGTTTTCTACGACTGCTATTTTAGTAGTATTTCCTCTCTAAAAACCATCACCGTTTCTTCAAAACCTAGATCTAGGGCCGGATTTCAGCATGTGCGGGAAGTGCAACCGCACAGGGCCTTCATTTTTTAGGGGCCTCAAAATTTTTAGAACTTCAGCGTAAATATATACTCGATTTTGAATGTTTAGTTATGTTAATAGATGATTTAAGATAAGTGTATAGAAGAGTTTTATGAAAAAAGAAAAAAAAAAGCTTAACCTAGACAACAATGGTGGACTGGATTTGCGATTTGTTGGAGAAGACAAAGCCAAAAATGTTGTGTATGGTGGGGCCCTTTAAATTTGATTTGTCTTTTGCCCCTATTAGTTTTGATAGTTATCATTATTTCCTTTGTATCGTTAATATGTACCATTTTGGCCCCTTATCTTTATTACAATTACCACAATCAAAAAGAAAACTATATATCCAATTCGAAACATGTTTTAATTTTTGTTTACCTATGAAATATTTTGAAATTAAATATGAAGCATCGGACTTTATAAAACTGTTGTATTATTTTTATTGTCAACAGCCACATAGAAAAAAGATGTATTTAAAGTATAATTAGATTAGCAATTTTTTATTTGCTTGATACCAAAAATACCAAAAAGCAATGCATAATAACATTATTGTTTGGTAACTTTAAAATTATTTCGACTTTCACATTTGAAGGGCCTATTATGAAATTGTGGCACAGGGCCTCCAAATTTCATGGGACGGCCCTGCCTAGATCTCACTTAACTTTTTCACGCCTGTTGCTTCCGGTCAGCGACTACAAGCAATGGTCCGGGCAACTCACCAACGAACCAAGCTTCTTTCAACTATCAATCTCAACTTCCAAATTTAGCTCTCAAATATTTTCCCAAAATAACCAAAGCTTCTTCTAAATCTGACATCATTTCAACAGTGGTGTATCATCTAGAAAGTTTCTTGTCTACAAGTTCATCTTCGTTTTCGTTTCTATATCTCATGAAACCACCACAACACTTCGGTTGTGTCGTCATTATTGCTTCTAGGTTGGCTTCGACACTCAGTATTCAAGATTTAGTTCAAATCAATTCATTGTCGCCCGTGGGTGTTTGACCCTTATTATGTGGTCTTTTTGCGCGGTGGGGTAATATAAGAGTTTGTGTTTGTTGACATTTTTATTTATTTATTATTATTATTTTATTTTATTTTTGTGCAGGAAATTTCATTATCTTCACTTTGGGATTTATGTTCTAGCCATCAAGTCAAACCATCGACAGTCATTTGTGTCCTATATTGATGATGAAGAGTGAAGGTCTTTGATGGAAGATGATTGTGATTGAATTGTATTTTTCAATAGTCAAAATTCAAGCAGTCTAATTATTGTTTGTTTCACTTTTAACTTGAGTTTTTATTTTTCAATTGTTTTGCTTTTTGCAAACCTTTAATGTACTTACAATATCTTTTTGATCTCGTATCAATTTCAATATCAATCGCTTGTCGCTGAAAGAAAAAACCTAAATTATATGGAAATATTATACAGTATTTTCCAAACACTAATGCTACATCCACTAAAATTCATCCACAAAAAAATCTCACACGCGAGGTGACGCGGAATGATTGGTTTTTTGTGGGAGTGACTCTCACAAAAAACCAATCATCCGACGCCACCTCAGCGTGTGAGATTTTTTTGTGGATGATTTGAGTGGGTGTATCACTCCTCTTTTTCAAATAAAGAGGGTAGTAGGTAATGTTTTGTGGGACAATGGTAGAAAAATGTGAAACTTTAGTTATCTCGGGTTATGTTTGCCGGTATCATTCTAATACTTTGGAATTAAGTATGATTTGTGATTTTTAGAAAAGCATAGATTTTAATACTTCAATAAAAATGAAAAGTACATATTACATCAAAACAAGATAAACATCTTCACAATAAGCTAGTATTTGATGAGGAATCGGTCATTTCTTGAAAGAATGATATATAACCGGGGGACCTAAAAAAACTCGCTAATTATCTGCGTTACGAGTATGATTCTGATTTGACTTCCTCTTTTGGTGTAACCGGTTATTCGTTACCTCAGGACCAAATAGGCCGGTTATTAATGATACGCCATGAAGGGTTTGAGCGTTTATATATAGTTAACCCTGTTAAAGTTACGTAGTTCACGTGTGGTAAGAAAATTTGAGTAACATGAATGATGGTGCATGCAAATTTTTTAAATGCTGGTGCATATCATACGTCAAAGCTTAAGACGTTTGGTGTGAGTGCATGGGTCATGCGTGTCTTGAAGTATTGTCTTGCAACGTTTAATCTTAGTGTTGCTTGTATTACGTTAATATGTTGTTGCAACTGTTTTAGGAGATTCCTTCATATTTGTTAGGGCACTTTCAAATCTTCAAGTATGTTAGATGTTAGGATTATGTTTCTAGGTTCATCGTAAATTTGGTTCAGTTAAAAAGTTATTTAAGTCACTCCGATCCATATTTATAATTAAATTGTTTTTTTTTTTGCCGAAAGAGAAAAATGTGCGTACGATATAGTGAAACTAAAATTATCGATCTTCATCACCTCATTTATTTCTTACATGCTCTTTACATGAATTGTGACTATTATCAAATATCTATATATAAGGCTCATGATACCATTGACTTGAGATCATGTGTACATGTACTGTAATATTTATATGGATTTCATAAACCTCAACAAACAGTAAACCAAAATCCATGAAAATGATTAATTTTGGACTAAAGGCAGAAAGGTAAACGACCTATCGAAAGTACACCGACTCAGTGCACAAGAACAAATCATTATATTCGGTCGTCATCAGCATTAGAGGCCACAGTATGATAACCATTACAACAAAACAGAGCACGGGCGAAGAACTTTTGACGAGAACATATTTGCTGCAAAATGGATCAGATGCTTTTAGTGCAGACTTTTGACGAGGACAGGGCTACAGGGCTGAAAAAGTCCACGCGAATTGTGGTCATTGTTGTAGTGAACGCGCCGGCCGACATTATGCCAACGTGACAATGCGTTACTGGCCGTTATCATACCGCTTCGCTGCATTATGGCCGGCGTTATGCCGTAAGTTATTGCAGAGCTTGGGAGGAAACGCATACACAAAGAAAAAAAATTCAAATTACCACCCCCTCTCCTCCCAAAACCGGCTAGTTGGGGTTTGAATTAAAAAAAAAAAAAAAAAAAAAATTTTTATTTATTTATTTATTCATTTTTATTTCTTTTAACAATACCTATGTATATATATTACACACTCGTGCCTTCATATCCACATCTCGCAGATGAGTTGTTATGAAACGTGTAAAAACAATCAAGAGCACACAACAATTCACACGTACACCCAACCAACCACCCCGTGATGTAATTTATTATAACAACGTCAAGTAGATAAGTCCCCAATCGGGTGCTTACCAAACACATACACAAGAAAGGATTGATCTCTTCTAGGAAGACACCAATCAACCTCACTACAAGAACTCTCAACACACAAACTACAAGATCAAATGAAGAGATTGATCTTGATACAAAACCTAACAGATATCAAGATTGATATCAACAATAACCAGACTAATATGAAACGTTTAGAGAGAGAGAGTAATACAACTTTGATTGTGAGAAAGACTGAATGAATAACCCTAACTCAGATAAAGAGTTTATATAACCTTCAAAGTTGCACTCTAGCCCCTTGACTATAAAACTTGACAACTCCAGCAAAGACTTGTAAACGCTTGAGAATGAGAATAAGATAATGACAACTTTAGTCCTCCAATATTAGAAATAAGCTTGAACAATATCTTCAACA
This sequence comes from Chrysanthemum seticuspe, assembly GCA_019973895.1. Lineage (NCBI taxonomy): Eukaryota > Viridiplantae > Streptophyta > Magnoliopsida > Asterales > Asteraceae > Chrysanthemum > Chrysanthemum seticuspe. Next base: position 263,181,431 of record BPTQ01000009.1, read on the forward strand.
CCCCTCCTCAAGCTGATTTCCAGAACTCCCTTCAGCTTGACCATCACTCATAACAGAATCAGAGTTATTAATACCTGCAAACATATCAAACAAACCAAGATTTTTGCAAAGCACCTTATGTTGAGCTTGACCAAGACATTTTGTAAAAATGTCAGCAGTTTGCTCATCAGTATGAACCTTTCTAGTGACAATAACACCAGCAGCCACTTTTTCTCTAACAAAGTGCACATCAATTTCAAAATGCTTTGTTTTCTCATGGAAAACAGGGTTAGCAGCAATTTGAATTGCAGCACTACTATCACAATACACATTCACAGGAAACAATTCACTTAGACCCAAACAATGCAAAAGATTACCCAACCATATGACTTCACAAGCCACAGATGCAAGACTTCTATATTCTGCTTCAGCAGAACTTTTAGACAATGTTGCCTGCTTTTTACTTCTCCAAGAAATTAAAGAATCACCCAAGAAAACACAAAATCCAGTAACAGATTTTCTTGTTTTAGGACATTTAGCCCAGTCTGCATCTGAGTAAGCACTCAGCTTAAGACTAGACTCTTTATTAAACTGTAAACCAGACCCAGGTGACCATTTTAAGTATTTTAAAACCCTTAAAGCAGCTTTAAGATGTTATTGCAAAGGATAATGCATATGCTGGCTCAAACAATGTACAACATAGCTAATATCAGGCCTAGAATTAGTAAGATAAATCAGTTTTCCAACTAATTTCTGATAAGCATTAACATTCTTAAGACCCTTGTCTTTACTTGTTTCAATATGATTCAACACAGTATTCTCAGGAAGAGGAGTATCAACTGGTTTAGCAGCTAACAAACCATATTCATATAATAATTCTAAACAATACTTCCTTTGAGACATACAAATACTTTTATCATTTCTTAATACTTCAATTCCAAGAAAGTATTTAAGTTCACCAAGATCTTTAATTAAAAACTTTGAGTTTAAAAATCTTTTAAAACTACTGATCTCAGCCTCATTATTCCCAGTTATCACAATATCATCTACATAAACAAGAAGAGCAACAAAAATAGACTCCTTTTGTTTAATGTATAATGAATAATCAAACTTGCTTTGAACAAAACCATGTTCAACCAAGGCAGCTGTAAGCTTAGCATTCCACTGCCTTGGTGCCTGTTTAAGACCATACAAAGATTTATTAAGTTTGCATACTCTAGTTTTATCATTACTGTTATACCCTTCAGGCAACGTCATATAAACATCTTCAACCAGATCACCATACAAGAAAGCATTATTAACATCTAATTGATACAAAGGCCAAGACATTTTAACAGCAATACTAATAAGACTTCTCACAGTAACCATTTTAACCACAGGACTAAAGGTTTCATCATAATCAAAACCTTCTCTTTGATTATAACCTTTAGCAACAAGTCTAGCTTTATACCTATCCACTTCTCCTGTCGATTTATATTTAATTTTCCAAATCCACTTTGAACCAATAGGTTTTCTACCTAAAGGCAAATCACACTCAGTCCATGTATTATTCCTATTTAAAGCTTCAACTTCATTATTCATAGCATCAACCCAATTAGGATCTTTAATAGCATCATTAAAACAAGTAGGCTCAACAGATTTATTCAAAGAAGAATCAAAACATCTATTATGCATATTCAATCTTTTGTAATCCACATATTTTTCAATACCATATCTCAACTTAGAACTTGGTACATAATCATTAAACCTGATAGGTTGCTTAGACTCTCTACTAGACCTTCTTAACATAGGAGATTGAGTATCAGACTGCACATCAACATTTTCATAACTAGATTGAGATGACTCATTTAGATTTTGATTAATATTGCCCTCAGACCAGTTTTGGTCACCATAGTTGGTTGCAGATTGCCACCCTTCATGTTGCATTTGTGCAGCATTTGTGTTAATACCTTGTGTATTATCTGCTGCAACAGTGAAGGGTGTCTCACTATCATCCTCAACTGGTGTATCTCTCCCATCATCATAGGGACTTTGAGACTCAAGATTATCAAAAAAATTCAAATGATCTGCTTCCTTTACACATTGTATATCTGCAGAATCATAGGTTTTCATTTTCAGAGGAAAAACATTTTTATAAAACCTTACATCTTTATGAAAAAACACATTTTTAGAATCTAGGCTTAAAAGTTTATAAGCCTTTTTAACAGTAGAAAAACCAATTAGAATACATTTTTCAGATCTAAAACTCATTTTATCATGAATATTCAAAATAGTTGCAAAACAAAGACAACCAAAAGACCTCAAGTGGGAAAGATTAGGTTTTCTTTTGTGAATCATTTCAAAGGGACATTTACCTTTTAAAACAGAAGATGGCAGTCTGTTAATCAAATAGACAGCAATTAAAACACAATCAGATCAGAATTTCAAAGGAATTCCCCCCTGAAACATAAGACTCCTTGCCACATTAAGCAAGTGTCTATGTTTCCTTTCAGCAATCCCATTTTGCTGAGGTGTATGAGCACAAGAAGTTTGATGTATTATACCAAGTTCAGAAAAAACATGATGCATTTTTTTATTCACAAATTCAGTTCCATTATCAGACCTTACAGTTTTAATTTTTGAATTAAACTGATTGGAAAACATGTTTATAAAAGTCACAAAAACATCAAAAACTTTATCTTTAGTTTTAACTAAATATACCCATACAGCCCTAGAGAAATCATCAACAACAGTCAAGAAATATCTATAACCTTCTCTGCTAGTGACTCTGTATGGACCCCATAAGTCAAGATGAACAAGTTCACCTAAAATCTCTGACTTATGGTCTGACAAAGGAAAAGGCTCCCTTGTTTGTTTAGCCCTATGACAGATTTCACAAACAGGCACAGAAGTATTCTTGGAGAAACCAAGATCAGTTTGAAGAACATTCAAGACTGGATCAGCAGGGTGACCCAGTCTATTATGCCATACAAACTTAGACACATTATGAGACATAATCAGGCTACAATTACTCACAGAATCAACAGGATGCATATCAAACAGATACAGACCATCAGACTGGCTACCAGTCCCCAAGACATTCTCCCTTTTCAAATCCTGAATATAACATTTATCCTCATCAAAACCAACAAACATTTTGCTATCTCTGATCAGTTTATTAACAGATAAAAGACTAACACAATAACCAGGCACAACAAGAACATCATATAAAACCACATTATTAGTGAGCTTAAGATTCCCAACATGACTGATAGTGGCAAGAGTGCCATTAGGATGACCAACAGTAATATGTAAACTAGATATATCAGCAATGTTAAACATTCCTTTAGTAGAAACAGTAAGATGCTGATTAGCACCAGAATCAATGATCCATCCCAATGTCAAACTCTTAACAGTAAGACTAGAATTAGCAAAATAATACTTAGAGAAGTTCATATTAAACCAAACATTATGATTATAGAATGAAGCCCTACCTGCCATATTGGCATGTATGCTTCCAGTAGAAGAATCATTAATCAAAGACAAAAGCTTCTTCATCTGTTCAGAAGTAAAACCAGAAGAAGTGCTAGTAGAAGAAGATTTGTCAATTGGTTTAGCCTCAACATTAGCATTAAATGTTTGTTTAAAACCAGTTTGCTTAAAAGAACCATTTGGTTTAGAAAAATCAGGAGGAAAACCAATTATTTCATAACACCTTTCAATAGTATGTCCAATTTTACCACAGTTTTTGCAATTTAGATTAGGATTAGGACCTCTATTAATAGTGTTATTATTATTAGGAGTACTCCTAGTGTTACTATTATTATTATTATTAAATCCTCTTCTATTGTTATTAAAAGACTTAACAGCAAAAGAAGAAGCATTCAGTTTAGACTCAGTAACACCAGAAGACTCAGGAACACCTCTATGAGACTCCTCTCTAGAAACAGTTATATAAGCATCTTTAACCTCTGGGAGAGGATCCCTAGTCAACAAAGAAGTTCTAACAGGTTGATAACAATCATCCAAACCCATAAGAAACTGCATTAATCTCAAAAGTTGCTTATGCAACACCAACTCTTCACTAGCAGCACAAGAACACTTAACTTCACAAACACATATAGGCACCTTAGTTAAAGCATCAAATTCTCTCCACAAGGATTTAAGCCTATGATAGTAATCAGCAACAGAAGTACCACCTTGTTTAACACAATTAATTTTCTGTAAAAGACTATAAACCACAGAACCATCAACTTTATCATATGTTTCTTGTAATTCTTTCCAGACACATGCAGCATTATCAGAATAAACAAGACCCATATAAACATCTTGAGATACAGAATTCATTAACCATGTTAAAACAATATCATTGCATCTATCCCATTGAGCAGCAAGCACATTACTAGTAGAATAAGTTTCTTTAACACAAGAACCATCAACAAAACTGAACTTATTCCTAGCTTGTAAAGCTAATTTCATAGCACCAGACCATATTCTATAATTTTCAGTTCCAACAAGTTTAAATGGAATAAGAGCAGTACCACTATTGTCATTAGTTTGAATATGAAGAGGATTACCAGCATCCAAATTACTAATTAAGATTTCATTATTACCACTAGGTTCACCAATAGCCATAATGAGACAGAGATAAACAATTAAACCAACAGATAACAGAACAAATAACAACCAAGAACACAAATCACAGCAAAACAACAGATAAGAGAACAAAAAACAATCAAGAACAACTAATAAACCAAGACAACCACAACAGTCTCAACACAACTTCTCAAACCCAATACCTATCCTCCTTCGACCTAGACACAATAAGCTAAACTCACACCCAAGAGTAACCAAATACCAGCCAAGAAGACTGAGAGTGGCCAGAGCAGGTTTCCGTACCACTCACGGTGGCAGGTCAAGGTGTTAACCACTCTGTTTACACCTTCTTGACTAAGTAAATGTTATCTTAAAGATGAGAAATATACTTACAGTGAGATATCAGCGGAATGAAGTACAAACTCACTAGATTCACTTAGTCTAGTGAGATTGTAACCAAGAACGGGCCCAAATATATCAAGAAACCACCAGGGATAAAAACCCCAAATAACCAAATTAGGGTTTCAAGAAACCCTAACCAAATTACCCACAAAATCACCAGATCTAATCCCAAACAGATCAAATCAACCACGGCCGTTAAGGAAACAGCCTCAATTAACCAAATAGACCTTCGAAACCCTAGAAACCCTAGAATCTCAAAACCACCAGATCAGAACCGTGCGCTCTGATACCATGTAAAAACAATCAAGAGCACACAACAATCCACACGTACACCCAACCAACCACCCCGTGATGTAATTTATTATAACAACGTCAAGTAGATAAGTCCCCAATCGGGTGCTTACCAAACACATACACAAGAAAGGATTGATCTCTTCTAGGAAGACACCAATCAACCTCACTACAAGAACTCTCAACACACAAACTACAAGATCAAATGAAGAGATTGATCTTGATACAAAACCTAACAGATATCAAGATTGATATCAACAATAACCAGACTAATATGAAACGTTTAGAGAGAGAGTAATACAACTTTGATTGTGAGAAAGACTGAATGAATAACCCTAACTCAGATAAAGAGTTTATATAACCTTCAAAGTTGCACTCTAGCCCCTTGACTATAAAACTTGACAACTCCAGCAAAGACTTGTAAACGCTTGAGAATGAGAATAAGATAATGACAACTTCAGTCCTCCAATATTAGAAATAAGCTTGAACAATATCTTCAACAAAACGGCCCTCCACCTCCACAACACACCTTTAAAGCCTCACTTGTGGTTCCTGCTAAGTGTGAACCCCACACAAGCACAAAACCCATGGTCGTCAGGATCCCGATCCTGATCTTACGATTTACGATACTGTAAAGCAAAAACGATCAAGATCCTACATAGACTCTTTGCAAACTTAAGATTTTATAGGATCCAAATATTGACCATACGATCTTAAGATCTAATCCGATCTCATCTTACTTTTCTCGGATAACAAATTAAAAAACTACAAATTTCTAAATTCTTTTTTGTAGAATTTAAAAAACAACATGTTAATCTTCTTAAATATTTTATAATCATAATTTAGGTTAACATTTTCGTAAAACATTCATATAATTTTATGTTTATGATATATAATAATTTTTAAATTTGTATAATATTACTTAAACTATTAAGAAAATGACATTATAGTAGGATTTTAAGATCCCGATCTGATCTTACGATCACGATCTTACAAAGACGAACACGATCCTGAGTAGGATCCCGGTCTTAAAAACTTTGACAAAAGCTATTACCTTGAGGGGGTATAGTAATACCATCATGCATCAGGTTATTCCATTAGTCTTAGGGTGTGTTTGTTTTTTAAAAAAAAGTCTTACTAGCCTTCTTACTCCCTCTTACTCTTACCAGTAAGAGGAGGGCAGACGTTTTGCTTGTTTGTTTTTTTCTTTTGAGTAAGACCCAGTTAGACATATAACATCTTACTCAGTAAGAGGTGGGGGACTTGTCTTACTGCTTCTTACTCTTTATATAATATATTTGATTGTTTATTAACTATGTTATATTTATGATAAAAAAATCTTGTTTCATATTTACGTAAGTTACTTATTATAGCATTTCGTTGGTTTAATAAACAAATTGCAAAAACGAGCACTTAAAATCATTCGGATAATTATACAAAAACAAACAACATTATTTCGTTCAATTTTAGACTTTCTAGCCATCTCTTACTAGTAAGATGTGGTAGTCAGATTCAGACCCAAAACATCTTAATGAAATAAACACACCCTTAGTCATCGTTGTTGAATTTTACCATTAGCATGACATGACTCTGATATTGTGAATCACACCCATCTATCCCCTATATATTCTTTCACTTGTATTTTTTTATAATTAATATAAGTGTCATATTATTTTCATGGTATGAGAGCTGTAAGCTCGATCCATTCCGAATATTCTTTAAGGGTGTTTGGCTACGTTTATGAATTGTGTTTATGCTTATATGAGCAGCTTATTGCTTATATATAAGCTCATAAGTGTTTGTTAAGGGTTTTAAATTATAAGCCCAAACCGCTCTTAAATAAACCATATTTTTTATGGCTTTTCAAAAACTCTTTATATAAGCTCACAAGGCCACACATACATGGTATGTTTGGTGAAATGGGCTAGGCTGGGTTGGGTTGGGCTGGGCTGGGCTGGAGCTGGAGCTTATATTATAAGCCGAAGCAACCTTATATTTTTATAAAGTTGTTTGGCGAGTTAGTTATAGCTAAAACTTATTAACGTAAATTCGCATAAAAATATATCAAATGAATTTAGATATATAGCCAACTTTCGCGTGATAATCCACTATATTTTGAAGAGTACCTCATAAGCCCATTTTAACTCGCTTGAGTTTATGGATGCTTAAAGCTTATAAAAGATTCCTTAAGCCTGTGTGACAAACAAATGTTATTTTATAAGCTATTTTATTTTAAAAACCAAGCCCCTATAAGCCCTGTGCCAAACACAACCATAAGCTTAGACTTATTTGACACATATAGGTTGTGTTTGGGACGAGGCTTTTATGAGCTTGAGCTGCTAAATTAGGCTAACTTATAAACAAGTTTTGTTTTTCACACATGCTTATGAAACCTTTTATAAGCCATAAGTATCCATTAGTCCAAGCAAATTAAAACGGGCTTATGAAAGCACATAGTTAGTTAATTTACTTAAATACCCTTAAAAATATAATAAGAGCAAGTTTGGATCAAGTGGTTAACACCATTTCCTCTGGAGACAGAGGTCAAGGGTTCGATCCTCACCCCTTGTAAGATCGGAGGTCCTTTTCTACCTTTGGTAGAACCGGAAGCAGCCTCTCTACCTTAAGTAGGGGTATTGATGTCTACGTCTTAACCTCCCCCATACACCAAGAAAGACGGTATTGGGACCCATAACCCGTGAAAGACGGTATTGGGAGTTACTTTACTTTTTTACTTTTACCCTTCAAAATATAACTGATTGTTAAACAAAAGCCGTAAATATATCTAAATTCAATTTGATGTATTTGTAAGCAATTTTACATTAATAATTTTTAGTTTCAACTAATTCGCCAAACAGCTTTATAAAAATATGAGCTCAAGTTTCCAATTTATAATGTAAGCTACAGATCCAGCCCCAACTTCGGCCCATTTCGTTAAATATATCCATAGGCTATGTTTGGCTGGGGGCTTTTAAAGGCTTATAGCGGCTTGAGCTTTTAAAATAAGTTAACTTATAAGATAAGCTTTGTTTGTCACATAAGCTTATGAAAGCTCTTATAAACCATAAGCCTCCATAAGACAAAGCCATTGAAATGGGCTTATGAAGGCTTATACTTAATTAAATTAATTAAATATCCTTCAAATTATAGTGCATTATCACGTAAAAGCTGAAAATTTATCCGAATCAAATTTAATGTATTTTTATGCGATTTTACATTAATAAGCTTCAACTTTAACTTATTCGGCAAAGTACTTTATAAAAATATAAGCTACAGCTTCGAACTTATAATATAAGCTCCAATCTCAACTCCAGCTCCAGCCAATAAATATTCTAATAAGCCCCTCAAATATTCTTTCACTATTCGCCAAACAGATTTATAAAAATATAAGCTCAAGTTTCCAATTTATAATGTAAGTTCCAGCTCTAGCCCCAACTTCAGCTCATTTCGTTAAATATATCCGTAGGCTATGTTTGGCGGGGGGGGGGGGGGGGGGGGGGGCTTTTAAAGGCTTATCTATTTAAATAGTTTTGCTTATTTATCTAACTGCAGGTTAATTTATTTGAATTAAGAGTAAATTGCATTTTCGGTCCCTGTGGTTTGGCCAAATTGCAGGTTCAGTCCTTATCCTTTCAAAAGTGCAACTGTGGTCCTCATTTTAAAGTTTTGATTGCATGTTTAGTCCCTGACCAAAATTAAATGACTAAAATACCCTTTGTCTTATTCCTTTTGAATATTTAAATGAGTACTCCTCTTCTTTTATGTATTTTCTTTCAATAAAATGACTAAAATTCTTTTAGTTTTCTTCTTTTCTTTTAATATCAACAAAACACAAATATCATGTTGCAAAAAATACACACAAACAAAAAACACAAAAACTTTTGTACTAAAAGATCTATCATTGTATCACCAGTTCACCACTATGGAGAAAACGGATCCAATGGTTGTTTATGGAGGCAAAACAAAGCCGACGGTTGTTAATGGAGAGAGCAGGCGGCGACGACACATTTTTTAGATACGACAGTTTTTCCGATCTTGACGAGTGTCTTCTCAGATTTGGGCGGCGCGTTTTTCCATGTTAATATGATTTTAATGATTCTAAAAACCCTCTCAAGGTTTGTTAATGGGTTTTGATATTTGAAAGCCTCGGTGGTGGTGTGTGGTGATTGAGAGGATGATTTTTGTAGTGGTCGAAAAGTGAGGTTTTTTATATGGATTCAAAAAATTTTCACACTGAATAGTGGGTTTGTTTATATGAATTATGTTTCCTCACCATTTTTCAGTGTTGGAAGTGGTGGTGTAGGCTTAGAAGTAGTGGTGTGTGACAATGAATGGTTTAGAGGGTTATGATGGTGGTGGCTGTGGTGGTGGTGTTTGAAGTGGTGGCTGATGGTGACGGGGGTATGATGGTGGTGATGAGAGGACAAAAGGCGGTATGATGATGGTGGTGGTGATGGAGGTATGACGGTAGTTGGCTGTGGAGGCAGTAGTGACGGGTGATTGTGATGGAGATGAGAGGGAAAAAAAGGTGTATGGTGGATAGTGATGTTGTTAATGGGTATATTGTGTTTGGGTGTGATTGGTATTGTATTAAAAGTTAAAAGAAATATTTATTTAAATTAGAAATTAAAAGAAAATAAAAGAATACTCATTTAAATATTCAAAGGAATAAGACAAAGGGTGTTTTAGTCATTTAACTTTGGTCAAGGACTAAACATGCAACTAAAACTTTAAAATGAGGACCACCGTTGCACTTTTGAAAGGATAAGGACTAAACCTACAATTTGGCCAAACCACAAGGACCAAAAATGCAATTTACTCTTGAATTAATGTTAGGAAAACCACTATAATACTTCACGAATAAAAAAGTAGTAACAGCCAAGGTTGCAAAAATCGCTAGGCGGTAGCTGGGCGGTCGGGTACCGCCTAGCGATTAATCGGTTATGCGGGAATTAATAAGGGATGGATTAAGGGATGAATCGGATTGGGTTTCTTATATATAAAATTATAAAAATTTGAAACTATATGCCCGATTTGGCTGATTTAGCCGATTATTTTCCAATTTGTCCGATTTATGCCTGATTTGGCCGATTTTTATCCATTACCGAGTTGACCGATTTTTGTCTGATTTGGCCGATTTATGCCCGATTTGGCCGATTATTATCCGATTAATTGGTATGTTGACCGATTTTTGACCAAACCGATTAATAAGGCCGATTAGTGAAAATCATGGCGGTTAATCCCCGCCTAGCGATTAATCACCTATTAATCGGCCGCCTAGGCCGATTTTTGCAACACTAACAACATTGTAAATGCAACGTGTTTTGTTTTTCGTAGAACAATATATGCAACACAAAATAATTGTACATGTAAGTTACAAAAATTCATTTGGTTATATAGAACTAGTTAATTCAACCCCAAATTGTGAAGTTGGCATAGGACACAATGAATTAAACTGTGGTGTAGTGTATGGCCCTTGAAATATGTCCTTGAAAACCAATTTGTATGTTGCTTCAGTTAAGTGTAATCCATCCCAGCTAACATATGTATCTGGTTGATCACACATGGTGGCTGATGGAGAGCCACATTCTGCCGATGAGTTTCCACAACAAGCCTTTAAGGCCCCGCTTGTGAATCCTGCAAAATGTGAAATTTAAGCTTACAAGACAGTTTAGTGAAGGAGTGAAATCAGGTTATTATCTATACTTCTATATCTATCATGTCAAACAAGTAAAATAGCAACGAAAAAAAAAAACGGGTTAGAAATTGCTAGAAATGTATTTCAATGCATAGAAATTTCTTAATTAATCGTTAGATCGATAACTAAACTATTACCAAATGGATGGGCTTTTTTTAGTTTTATGACACAATGATTATCTGTCAAATAAAATTCTTATCCACACATCCAACCCGTTTTAAATTCAACAAAATTCCCCGTTTGACTTATTATTCAGCTTGTTCCCCCACCTGTACATATTATGACGTACCAAATATATCTGGAGAGCGGTAGATTTGCATGGAAGCATTGTAGTAGTCTGCATATATGACGTTGACATCAGGATGAAACTCCCGAATCTGGTCAAGTTTCGTTTGCAAGAGGTCATTGTGATATTCGATAAACTCATTGAACTCGATGATGCAACCAGTTGTGGGATCATACTCTTTCTTCTGTGAACCACTTGACGTTAAAAGCAATGAAGAGCATCCAATTGGAAAGTTTCCTGGAACGACTAGTGTTCGAGCCCCCATCTCAATTAACTCCTACAATTACAAAAATGATTTGATCAAGGCAGCAAAATTTCAGACACCACATTGCTTAAGACATATTGCCTATGGTTAGGATATATACATTAATTGCTGACACGATGGTATCAATAACAAGAGGAACCAGTGGTTTGACATCATCAATGTGTTTTCCTGCTACTAGTCCATAGATGTAATCGTTTCCTCCGATCTCTCCCATAAGGATTAAAGAACTTCCAATCAAGTTTCTACAATCTGCCAACAATTAAAAGTTTTACACCATTTAAACTTTTCGATGCATATATCGACCGATCGAAGAGTCTTTATGACTTTTGTTTTATACATGCAAGCAAGGGAATGTATACATTTAGAAGAAAACACACAAACACTTTGGTTACCTGAAACATTTCCGCAAATAGAAGGCAGTGCTTGTTTAAACCATGCCAACTGAACTCCTAGAGATGCGTCTATAAAAGAATTTGGAATTCCTATAGCTTCAAGAAACGATGAATTCAATGCTGTAGCACCCCCCACCGCAAAATTCGCTCCTTGTTCCAAAGTCATCCCAATTTCACTCCCCTTGTCATACATAATTGGTTGTATAAAAGGCAATCCAAGACTCTCGGCTGCATAAATCCAAAAAATACTAGTCATTAACGAATAATATCTACTTGAAGATGTTCACAGTTTTCCAAAACCAGAATTATAAAAACAGGCCAAACCAAAGCAATTTGCAGTGTACAGTTTAAAATATCTTCCTTTTTTTTTTTTTTGTGTGTGTGTATGTGCATTTGTGGTTTCTTCTCACTCTTCTCATTTTAATTTAATTTCTCATTTAATTTAGTTATTGATCCAGATTTGAAGTTAGAAATACAAAATAGATTGAAGTTGACTTAATCGCTAGACATATACATTTTGCTGATCTAGACATTTAATCATGTCATTTAAATTTAGCACAGTTTAAGAAAATCATAGCCGAGGAGTTAACAATATATAGCCATACAGTCGTTAGTATCTCAACACGCAACACTCAACAGAGAGTGAAAAAAAGATACAGGCAAATTTGTTTCTGCTTTGTGATAGTTTTGACCTGATGAATCATATTGAAAGAAGTTACCTAGGAAATCAATGATAAGACGACCATCAGAGCAACGGCCAGTTGGTTCGTGGAAGAAGGTATCGCCATACGGAGGGTTACTACATAAATATTGTTGGTGATTTATGGATGCTACTTGTTTTGCATTTCCGGTGTCGGTCAGAGAATCACCAAAGCTGATGATCGACGTATAACATTCATTAGAATACACGCTACCACTCCATAACACAATCAAAATCACCAAGAATCCTACATAAGAACTATAGCTTAAAAAAGACACCATTATTAAAATAGCTAAAGTTAGGTAGTTTGGCAATGATTTTATTTATATTTCCTTCCAAATTTCTAGTAGCTACCATATGATATTTGACCCTAAGTGCTTGTATAAAAAGAGCTGGCCATGATCATTTTTAATGATATAATCATTGATCGACACCATTCACGTGTTAATGGACCAAAAATTATTTATATTTCCTTCCAATATTACTTTTTATAAGGTAAGGGCATAAGGGTAAGAAGAATATGTTAATGGATCAAAATAATAATTGATCGACACCATTCAGTTGAGATCATTAGTTAATGGATTTTCATACAACTTAACTGACGAAGAATTGGATGATATGAAAACGAATAATATTAACGTAACTAGCGAAATATGTCGACATATGATATTTTGTTTACTTGGCACGAAATTTATATTGATTATTTATACTAAGCGAGTACCCGTACATAACAGCGAGATTTTATAGCGTCAAACAGTTTAAGATATTGTGGTTAAATGTTTTGTGTAACGTTTGAAGTTAAACAATCAAAATGAAGGATAACCAACCGTGTATAGCAATTGAAAAAACACATAAAGATCGACCAAAATTAAAAAATAGTGATCATATTTGAAGTGGACATCCGGCCAATTACAAGATGTTGAGGATATTTTAATGTGTTACTTATTCACACATGAATCAGGGGAAGCTCAAGCCTAGAGCTATAAAATGCATTTTGATGGTGTGAAGGCAGTGGCGGAACCAGGAAAATAAAATGTAAGAGGCTTTTTTTTTTTTTTTTTTTTTTTTTCTTAATAACAAAAGCAACAAAATACGAAAGAAAAAACTAGGATCGTAAAGATAAATCGAGTATTTTTACTTAGAGATGAAGGATTTATAAGGCCCTAGAGTGTTGAATGTTGGGTTTTAGTATGTGGGTGGGGGCAATTTGAGTTTTGGGTGGAGACACTTTCGAAAAAAGGTCAAAATAAAATTAAAATAAAACAATAAAAAATACACTAAAATCTCAACTTTTTCGGCTAGCCATGGAGGCACCGGCCCCCCATACTTACTACATACATCCATCCATGTGTGAAGGGATACAAATTATGGAGGTTGGATGACGTAAAACCAAAGATAATCATAACAAGGGATGTGGTGTATAATGAGAGCCTTATGTATAAGGATACTCTCAAGGGTTTTGGTGCTGCAGATTTTGAGAAGGAAGTTGATTTTGAGGTGGAACTTCATCTCAGTTGTGACAACTCGTATTTTTAAGGTCATTACTTGCCCATAAACTCAAAACAATTTATGTTTAACGTTTAAACATTTACATTTACGTATAACCGTTAGGTTAAATTGCGTAAACTGGAAAACGACATTTAATGTAAACCAGCACTAGACTAAGTTTAGCCTACATCAAACACGTATCATATGACTTTTATAAATGTATTCTATAAGTCATTGCATTTTGTTTTACAAGTTTTAAGTAAAACGCATACGGTTTGCATTTTGATTCATGCATGCATGCATATACCTAACCAATTCACCACCCTTTCATTATAATACTTTCATATACCTTATAACTATCAAAAATTTGAAAAAAAAACTTCCCTCCCTCTCACAAAAACCGGCCATAGGCCACTTGGTATTAAAACCATGAGCTAGACCAAGCCAAAAGATCAAGTACATGGTTCAAAGTCACCTAATAATCCAAGTCTTATCCCCCTACCTTACACCTATGATGCCTCAATGGACCACCAATAACCCACCAAAAGTTCCCCATCTAGTCTAACCATGTCATATTATCAGTTAGTTAGTGCATTATCCAAAATTCTCTATAAGAGCCAAGTCTTACTAGTTCATTCTCACATACACAAAACTGTCCCTAGTAGACGCTCTTATTTTTGTCTTTTAGTGGTGAAATGTTTATCTCTGATTTGGGCAAAAAAAATTTAATTCAAATATTTTCTTTTGAATAAACATTTCTTTTAATTACAAAATTAATTTGTATAAGTTATTTGTAAAGCGTTTTGTCACATTTATGAAAATGTAAGTTTTAGGAACAAAATAACTTCTTTGATCACTTAACTAAGTTGGTAAATTGTTTGTACATACCTTAAGTGATGTTGTAGTCGAAACGAACTTTTTCGGTTAAAAACTTATCAAGTAGTGAGTTTCATAGCCCCGTTTTTACATCATTATACTTATTTTGAAATGCTCGAAGTGAGAATACATTGCTTACTTTTACATATGGACACAAGTGCATAAAACATTTACTTATTACCTAAGTTACCACATTAGCCGTTAAGTCCTCACATATCATGAACCGTTAATTATTCGTAAGTGCGAATGTTGTGAATATATCTATTGGGTTGACACCCCCGTCCGGGTTGGTCGCACCAACTGGGCAAACGGACACATACCATTTGGGATACATTGGGTGCTTGGCAAACACCTACAAGGGCGTTATATGTGCAAATTGCATACAAATTACGTTGAGCTTCGGGGTCATGAGCTTAGGGCAACAGTATTACTTTTCCTATAACATTGTATATGTTATAATGGTCATTGAAATCTTGTGGTATATTAGTAAGGATGGTAGCTCCGGGGGCTTGCACAGCGAGCAGGGATTTACTACAATGATGTATTTTCACCCGTGGTTCGACATACATCTATTAGGGTGATTCTCTCTTTGAGTGCTTATGAAGATTACAAGTTAGAACAACTTGACGTAAAGACGGCGTTTTTGCATGGTAATCTTGAAGAAACCATTTACATGAAGCAACAACCTATTTTGGAATAAGGAACATGCAACAAGGTATGTTTGTTGAAAAAATCTCTTTATGGTCATAAGCAGTGCTCAAGGCAGTGGTACACACGGTTTGATGTGTATATGGTCAGCAATGGGTTCAGCAGCATCTATGAATTTGTGTTTATTTGAAGGAGTTTGCACTAGGTATGTACATATATCTATTGTTGTACCTATATGATATGTTGATTGCTTGTAAAAGTAAGTCTGAAATCGAATATACTAAGGGGCTACTGCGAAAAGATTTTGATATGAATGAACTTGGTCTAGCTAGGAAGATACTTGGTGTGGACATTATCAGGGATAGGGGTAGCCGAACCCTGAAGGTGTCTTAGTCAGGATACATGCAGAAGATTATGCAGAAGATTCTGAATAACTTCAGAGTGGATAATGGCAAGTCGGTCTCTGTGCTATTGTGAGCACACTTCAAGGTATCTTTGAAGGATTGTCCGTCGAGTGACTAGGATGTGGAAAGAATGAGTAAGGTCCCATATGTGAATGCTATAGGTAGTTTAATGAGTGGACAAAGCATATCAATGTGAGGTATCACTTCATCAAAGAGAGATTGTGGAGTCTATAGAGATTGAAGTGGCAAAGATAGGCATGAAAGATATTGTAGACGCGTTTACAAAGGTGGTTCCAGGTCCGAAGTTCAAACATTGCATGGAGATACTTGCCTACTTGGTGTCTAGGCTAACTAGTCTTGCCACTAAGGTGGAAATTGTTGGTATTAGTATCTAAGTCTAGTTATTATTAGTCGATTAGGATTAAGCCAAGTACTAGTTTCCTTATGTAAATCTAACTTGTCTTCCAAGGCAAGTTTAGACATTAACTAAGTATGGTAAGTGTTTGTGCCGGTTTAGGTTTGACCATGGGGTTTCCTAGCCGACCTAGGATAAGTTACCGACCCCTCACCCTATAAAAGATGTGAGGGGGTGATGCTCAAAACAAACACGCATTCTTCATTATTCTTTCCTTGTAAACCGATCGAGGTTTCGTGGTAATACAATAATCGTTAGGTTATTCTTTGTGGGTTTCGGTTCTTTGTAGTCTTATGTCTCTCGTGTTTGCTACTTGTTCTCGATACAACCCTTGATCTAGCGTTCCACGATCGAACTTCAAGTTTGTTGTCGTAATTGTCCAACATATACCATAATGGGAACCCTTGAGTTAAGATCATGGAATCTACAATAAATAATAGAATGAACGAAGAAATATGAAAACGATCATTGACTAAATAAGTAACAGACGAAATTAAGATAACCAAAGTTCTAGAAACCGCTTACCTGCCACTTGAAATCACAAAAAGTTGTTTTAAGTATCCAATGTCCAAATAGTTTATGACTAAGCATTTTATTTGGCAGAAATGGATGTTGTTAAACAAGCCATTGTGGACTAGCTTATCCAAAAGAGCTTATGGAGCTGCTGGGTTTTTTAAAATGAGCTAACCCAAGCACCCCCTTTTATGTCCCTACTCCTAAAATGTTCATCCAAAACTGTAAAATGACAAGAATCGTTAATTTAGTTAATAGAAAACTCACAAATGCTTGAATATGACTATATGGAACTTTGAAAATGCAACAGGGCCTAATTAATTTACTAGTACTTTTATGCAATTTGAATAACGTTAACGTTAATACAAAGTAAACGTAAACCAATTTTGAACAATACACAGTCTCATTCTAATCCAAATGATAATGGCTAATCAGCATTAGTTTTCTTACACATACTATCCAAGGCTCTAAGGGGGGTGGCAACCGGTTCGGCATGGGTGAGGTATGCCACCATACCGCACGGCAACACCATTACCACCCATGCGGTATGGTGGTGATCGGTATGGCTAGCGGGTATATATGCCACAACGGTTTGATGAAGTGGAGCGTGTGTTTCTGTTTAAAATTCGGACCGTTACATGCATTCAAATTTAAAAAAAAAAAAAAAAAAAAAAAAAAAAAAAAAAAAAAATCCCTTTTATAAATAACACTTCATTCTCCTCACAATTTATTCCAAATCTCATCATTTTTACACACACAAATCAACTACAACACTAAAAAAAAAATGTCTTCATCATCCGCTTCTTCATCCGATGACGAATTTATTTTCCCTGAAGAGTCTTCCGAACTAATTTTCTCCACTGGTAGTACTCTAGAAACCTATTTCGCTTTGCGCGATTCCCTTCAAGACACCGCTAGCTCAAGCAATACTCGGGGGCAGTCTTTCACCCGCTTTCGTGATAAAGCATTACAAACTTTAATGAATGACTATTTCGTCGAACGACCAAAGTTTCCCAACCGTGTTTTTCGTGAAAGATTTCGAATGAGTAAAAGCTTGTTTTTAAGAATTGTTGGTGATGTTGAAGCGAGATTTGAATGGTTTAAAGAGAGCCAAAACGCGAGGGAAAAAAAAGTTTCACGGCATTACAAAAATGCACATCGGCAACTCGCAACGGGTGAACCTCCGGATAGATTTGATGACTATTTAAACATGTCACGAAGAACGTCCGGTATTGTTTTTGTATTTCGGTATTTTTTTCAAATTTTTAAATTCGGTATACATATATATATATATATATATATATATATATATATAATCCGGATCGATTGAGAAGGTTTTTATTTTGAGAAGATTGAGAAGGTTTTCAAAAACGATAGATTTTTAACTTTGATTCATGTTTTTCAAGCGTAAAACTCATTTTAATGTGATTAAAATTAAAAATGTGTAAAAAAAAGTTGAATCAATGTTAAAAATCTATCGATTTTGCGATATATGTAGAATACTGAATCATCTGTACAAATTTATTGAATCATCATCATAACTCGATTTTAACAATGATTTGTGAATCAAAATTTGTGATTTATAGATTCGATTCACCATAAAATGATGTTTACTTGTGAATCAAATAAAAAACATGAATCAATTTGCTCAAACGAAGATTTCTCAATCTTCTCAAAATAAAAACCTTCTCAATGGAACCGGAGCCTATATATATATATATATATATATATATATATATATATATATATATATATATATATATATATATATATATATATATATATATATATATATATATATATTTTAATATTTTGTAGGAGATTGCCTTGATCATTTTTGCCATGCGGTAATTGCGTTATACGGTCGAGAGTTCTTACGTAGGCCGACAACCCATGACGTTGCACGATTATTCGAGGCACATCAAGAAAAACATCACATTCCTGGAATGCTTGGTAGCATTGATTGTACACATTTCGTTTGGCGAAATTGTCCTAGGCATTTGAGAGGCCAATATAAAAGAGGTGATCACCAATACCCGACTATTATGCTTGAAGCCGTCGCTTCAAATGATTTGTGGTTTTGGTATTCATTTTTTGGTCCTCCCGGTGCAAATAACGACATCAATGTTTTGAATCAATCTCCGTTATATCTTACTGAGCGAAATGGAACTGCGTCAAACAGTTCATTTACTGTAAATGGACGGCTTTACAAACGTGGATATTATCTTACCGATGGAATCTATCCTACGTATTCAACGTTGGTTAAAGCATATAAGTTTCCCACTGACCCGAAGGAAAAGAGATTCAAGAAGCTACAAGAGTCTGCAAGAAATGATGTCGAACGAGCTTTTGGGCGTCTTAAGGGAAAATGGATGATTCTCAGTCGTCCTCTACGGGCTATGTCGGTGGAAAAGAATCGACTCCTCGTTTATGCGTGTATTATACTATGCAATATGATTTTAAAAGACGACGAGATGGCAATATCACCGGTTCATATAATGGATCAGCCGGTAGCGCCAGTTTACGATGACAGTGCACTACAGAAGTTAATCAACGAAGATATCCATAATCGTCTACGATATGATCTTACGGAGCATGTAGCGGCTCTAGACTTAGCATACCTCGATGACTAGTATAATTTTTTTTTATTTCAACGGTGATGTAATTTTTTTTAAGTATTATGTAATTTTTTTTTATTATTAATGAAATATTATGTTTTTATTTGATTGTTTAATATAATTATGAATTAAAAAAAATAATAAAAAAATAAATGAGTGAGGTATGAAATGACCATTGCCACTAAAAAACTATGATGAGGTATGAGTGAGGTATGAGATTAGGTGGAATGATATTATTGGTGGGTGGTGAGGTATGGTGAGTGACCATTGCCACCCCCTAATTGCTTGACCATAACTTTAAGATAATAAAAATCCCAAATACTATCAAGTATGAGCCAATAAACTACGGCTCGAATACACAGTCAATTACATGAATTTGTGTATAGTTAGAAAGTAAATAATCACCACCTCGTAAATTTACCTCTCACATGATAATCATTTTATCAAGGAAACTAACACAATAAAAAAACACCAAACTTCAAAACTTTATACTACGAAAACCGAATCCCACTTTGTTGGCGTATGTGTCCGGACGTCCTGGTGTCCGGCAAGATCGTTGGCCGGACGACATACTCTACCGTCCGGACGGCAGATAACAATGACCAGTTTTTACGTGATTCTTATCACGTGGCCTATCAAGTAGGGTGACTGTAGACCTACAGGCAGATAATATAGGTCTGCGCGAACAGTATGTCTGCAGTAACACAGGTACATAGTTGGGGTAGTATAAATACCCCAACACATTTAATGTTTTGCATTGAATAAACACACCCATATTAACTACTACATTAATTACCACATTTATTACCCCTTTCTTACTTTCACGCTGCA
Organism: Chrysanthemum seticuspe; assembly: GCA_019973895.1. Lineage (NCBI taxonomy): Eukaryota > Viridiplantae > Streptophyta > Magnoliopsida > Asterales > Asteraceae > Chrysanthemum > Chrysanthemum seticuspe. The sequence continues at coordinate 263,201,812 of BPTQ01000009.1, forward strand.
GCTTGGTCCTGGACACCATCCAGGACGAGGCTAACGCGTGTTGTCCATTGTGCAGGAAGGAACTCGCATTTTCCTCCGGCACCGTTGATAGAAGCTTAACTTCCAGGTCGAGCCGAAAGACGGGAATTTGCTTCAACAAATTGGCGCCATCCGTGGGACCCCAATTCATTCTGCCGAGAGAATCGAATGACAGGGCCGGAGCTAACACCTCCGCCCGGACCCCTCTCTCCCCCAGAGCAAATAGGCGGGAGTGGGGTCATGAATGACCAAACTTCCGGAATACCGGAACAAATACAAGCCCATGTGGCGTCATTAGAGGCTCTTATTAAAAAGTATAACGCTACGGGAGCCAGTGCAATCAAACCTATTCGACTCGCATTCGGAGATGATGATGAGCAAGAAAAGGCTGTTGAGCCGAACCCCAAGGATGATCTTAGCAAACCCCATAAGGAAGTGGCTAGGTCACCCTTCACAAGGAGGATAGTAGAATTCGCCGGCCCCAAGTACACCATGCCTACCAACTTGAAGTTATACGATGGGTCAGCTGATCCGGATGATCACATCAACCGTTTCGTGGGAGCGGCGAACCAAGGGGAATGGCCAATGCCATTGTGGTGCAGGATGTTCCAGCAGACGATGGACGGAGCTGCACAGGGGTGGTTCAACAATATAGAACCCGGGAGCATCGATAGTTGGGATGACCTCAGGGATCAATTCACCACAAGATTTGCCTTACGCCAGAAAAATATGAAGGACCCCACGGAAATTACCCGGATAGTAAGAAGGGCAAATGAAGCATTGTCAGATTTCAAGGAACGCTGGACTGATGAAGCCAGCAGAATACCGGGGGTCCCAGAGCTTATGAAGATATCGGCATTCATGGGCGCTCACCGATGCCCTGACTTGGCTAAGAAATTTTCTGATCAGGTCCCCAAAACCGTTAAGGAGATGATGACACGGACGGATGATTATGTCCGGGCAGAGGAAGCATACAAGAATACCGAGCTACCAAAAGGAGAAGCTCACGAGTTATTACGAAGGGGAAGTCTTCCGGCAGTAAGGGATCGGAGTTTCAGAGGATTTGGAGACAGGAAGAGGAATGACCGACGACCTTGGGAAAGGAATGATTCTAGACAGAGAGAAGTCTTTTCCCCGTACGTTGCTCCGAAAGTCGAGACATGACCCCAAAACGAATTCCGACGCAACGATGTCAATAAGCCCGAAAATCACCGGGTCATGCTCTCCGGCCTGTCTAAACAGCCTAAGGAGATACTATCCATGGAACACCACCTAAACCTACCCCCACCACCCCCGTTGCAAGGAAAGCCGAGCAAAGAGAATGAAGACCGATTCTGTGAATATCATGGGGAGAGGGGCCTCCTAACTAATGACTGTTACCATCTGAAAAGACAGATAGAAATGGCTCTCGAATCTGGGAAGCTGGATCATTTGGTAAAAAACGTACAACAAAAGGGAAGGGAAAAACCGAGAGGTCACAACGGAAAGGGAAAGGTGATCAACATGGTCCATCATTACTCAGAAGACCGTAAAAGGAAGGCCAGATTCTATGACAAGGCCTGGATGTATGTCCCTATATCCTTTCCCTAGATAGCCGCAGACGACCTGTCCGAAGAGCCATTGATTGTAGAAGCAGAGATAGAGGGTTACTTTGTTCAGAGGGTATTTGTAGATGAAGGTGCTTCCGTCCAAGTCATGTACGAACATTGTTTCAGGAACTTGTGCCCATCTATTCAATCTAGGTTGCAGGAAACTAGCTCACCGTTGGTAGGGTTTTCTGGCGAAGTCATTCAGCCTATGGGAAAGATTGAGCTAGAAGTGCGTCTCGGCGACCATGGCATGTTCCGGACGGTCGTGATGACGTTTACAGTTGTGAAATCGCCCTCACCTTACAATGTAATATTGGGACGGATGGGTTTAAAGGAATTAAGAGCCATACCATCAACCATACACGCTATGATGAAATTTCTCACTCCGGGAGGAATAGCCACCATAGTCACCAAAAGAGCGGTAGTCATGGAATGTAGGAGGTTAGAAGAAGGACAAGATCCCAGGAGAAGTTGCTCTCCTGAAAGGAAAGCAGAGACGAGGAACCAAGAGATTCAGGGGGGCCTGAAGCCAACTGAAGATATCCTGGTTAATGCGGCTTACCCTGAGCAACAGGTAATCATAGGTACCGGCTTTTCCTGAGAATGCCGGAAGCAGCTCATTGAACTTCTGATAAGAAACAAAGATATTTTTGCCTGGGAGCCGGCAGACATGACCGGGGTGCCGAGGCGCCTCATGCAACATTCTCTCTGCGTAAACGTCTCGGACACACCAGATGCACAGAAAAGGAGAACATTCTCGCGAGAGAAAAACCAGGTGATCACTAAGGAAGTAGAGGAGTGGGTCAAAGCCGGCATAGTCCGCCCGGTAAGATACCCCACATGGATATCCAATCCTGTCTTGGTAAAGAAGTGTGACGGAAGCTGGAGGATGTGTATTGACTTCAAGAACCTAAACTGTTCATGCCCGAAGGATTACTACCCTTTGCCGGAGATAGATTGGAAGATCGAATCGGTCATGGGATACGAGTATAAATGCTTCCTGGATGCTTACAAGGGCTACCACCAAATCCAGATGAATAAGGACGATGAGGAGAAGACGACATTCTATACAGAACGGGGAACGTATTGTTACACCAAAATGCCGTTTAGATTAAAGAATGTTGGAGCAACCTATCAACGGTTGGTAGATTCCGCGTTTCAATCACAGATAGGAAGGAATTTGGAAGCATACGTGGACGATATGGTCATCAAAAGCCGGACGGAGCGTAAAATGTTAGCTGACATTGCGAAAACTTTTGACAACCTTCGAAAAATAAACATGAAGTTGAATCCGCAGAAGTGTTCTTTCGGGGTAGAGAAAGGAAAATTCCTCGGCTACATGGTGACGTCGGAAGGAATAAGGGCTAACCCCCGTAAGACAAAAGCAATCATGGACATGAAATCCCCCGAAACCCTAAAAGAGATGCAAAGTCTAAGTGGGAAACTAGAAGCCTTGAACAGATTCCTATCAAAATCAGCGGAAAGAGCCCTTCCTTTCTTTGACACACTAAAGAACATCACCAAAGAAAATAAGGACGAATACCACTGGACGAAAGAAGCCGAGATGGCATTCTAGGAGATGAAAAGGCCGATACTTGAACTACCCTCCCTGTCCACGCCTAAACAAAAGGAACAATTGTTCATATATCTAGCGGCCTCACAAGGAGCGGTAAGTGCAATGTTGATGGTAGAAAGAGAGGGAAGGCAGTCACCGGTACACTATGTTAGCCGGACACTGCATGACGCCAAAAAACACTACTCTCCGATAGAGAAATTAGCTTTGTGTCTATTGCATGCATCCAGAAGGTTGAGAAGATATTTTGAAGCTCACCCCATCCGAGTCATCACTGATCAGCCCATCAAGCAGATATTGAACAAACCGGAAGTCTCAGGAAAGTTAGCCAAGTACGCTGTAGAACTGGGAGCATACAACATTACGTACGCTCCTCGTAATGCAGTTAAGGGGGCAAGTGCTAGCGGACTTCCTAACGGAAGTACCGGTGGAGTCCGGATGCTTTATCAACAAAGGAAAAAGGACAGACGTCATGGAAGTAGGGGATGGAGAGTGGTTACTGTATACGGACGGAGCATCCGACAGCAAAGGGGCCGGAGCAGGTTTGGTCCTCATCAGTCCAGAGAAAGAAGAACTAACCTATGCCTTACTACTTAATTTCCCTAGCACCAATAATGAAGCGGAGTACGAGGCCCTGTTGGCCGGTCTAAGGATTGCAAAAAAGCTCAAAATCAGGGCTTTAAGTGTGCGAGTAGATTCGAAACTGGTGGCCAGCCAAATCAACGGGGAATTCACAGCTACTAAAGAAAGCATGCAGAAGTACTTAGCTCAAGCGAAAAACTATATAGCTGGTTTTCAAAGCTTCAAGATCTGCAACATTCCGAGGGCTCAAAATCAGAAGGCAGACATACTAAGTAAGCTAGCTTCAGTGGCCTTCGACCACCTTACCAAAAAGGTATTCGTAGATGTTCTGGAAAAACCGTCGGGAGGCGAAGAGATGGTTAACACCATAGTAGATGAGGAGACGGACAACTGGATGACGTCGATCGTCAAGTGCTTGGAGGAAGGGTGTGGAAAACTAGAAGGGGGGGTTGAATAGTTTTACCAATTTAAAACTTCCTTTTAAATATTTAGATCGACTTATGTCAATCTATTTGGTTGTTTATGTTGGACGTTGATCGATAGATATATAAACGTGTAATGAAAGATAAAGAGTAAGAAGCACATCACCACGACACAAGTATTTATAGTGGTTCAGCTACAAGGACACCTTCCTTACCCTACTCCACTCCCCGAGTCACCTACACGAGAGTTCGTAAGCACTACACCAACTCCTTATGGCGGAGAAGCCTTCACAACGTCGCTTAACCTTTTTCCGGTACAAAGCTAAATACCGAGTTCCTTCACACCAAGGCGAACCACACCTAACACAACGTCGCCTACCCTTTATACGGTGCTAGGCTAACCATCGAGTTCTTTCACACCAAGGAGAACTAATCCTATCACAACGTCACCTAACCTTTATTAGGTACTAGGCTAAGCACCTAGTTCCATTACTATGGAGGAACTACTACCCTTCACAACACAACAACTAATATCAAGGAGATCCACTCCTTGTTACAACACCATCAAGGATATCACCATCCTTGGAAATAAACAAATACTTATATGTATAACGATGCACCTCATCGATTATATGACCTAGGCATTCTTCCCTAATGCTACTAGATTTGATTCTTCGGCATCCTTCACTAATGCCTTTGAGACAAAGCTTGGCACCCTTCACTAATGCCTTCGTCTTGAGACCTTTAGCATTCTTCACTAATGCTTTGACACGGACGATAAGCACCTTTCACTAATGCTTTCATCTTGACACTTTCGGCATCCTTCACTAATGCCTTCAACCCAACATCTATGGAGAAAGAAAGAACTATCAACAAGAGAACCTCAGTTGTCTTGATGAAGACGAAGCATGGCAACTCATGGACTTGAGCTTGCTCGTCTTCAAGAAGTGGTGATCTCGCCTTTAAGAGGAACCTAGAGGATCACACATAAACAAAAGACAAACTACATAGATCACTTGGATCTGAGGTTAGAGGGTTATAATACTTGGGGAAGTATGTATGTAAAGTGGTAAGTAGAAAGGAATAAATGGCTCTCTATTTATAGAGAAAATTCTCTACTGTTCCCCGGATCCCACGGATCCCTACCACAAGGGATCCGGCTAGCACAAAGCCAGGGATCCGTGGAACGCTCCTCTTTGCCCATGGGTATTTTTGGTTATGGGTCATGGGTCATGGGTTATGGGTTGATCCATGGTTTTCTTTCTAGATACAATGTATCTTAAGGATACAATGAACTTGGTTAAGTGGTATATATAAAACCATGGGTTATGGGTCAATACCATTTGCTAGTTTTTACCCATTTAGTATATACTTGTTTTTACCCATTTTAGTATATACTTGTTTTTACCCATTTTAGTATACTTAGTTTAAGTATATGCTAACCCAATATGTAAATACTAGTTGTTGTACATATATATCTAAATCATAAATCACTTATATTTGTTTTAGTGTTTTATGTGAAAACGTAAGTGTGTTAGGAAACTATTAACTCAAACTATTTACGTATTCTATTTGTTTCGTTAAAATGATTTTACGTTTGTTATCGACAAAACATTAGAAGATCGTAAAATATAAATAAACGTTTTTACGGCTTATTTGTATTAACAATCTCCCCCTTTTTTTGATGACAAAACATAAAATTATTTTAAGAAAAACTAAAATTCGTAGCAAATTTGAATTAGTAGTTTTTACTTTCTTCTCCCCCTTTTTGTCGAAACAAAAAGTGATAAAAGAAACTAACACAATTTTTATAAGAAAAAATATATGTAAAAATGTAAAGAGAGCAAGTGACGGAAATGGTACTCGTCTTAACTCCCCCTTGACGAGTCCATCCCTTTGAGAGGGTGTCAAGGACATGACGAAAAATAAACTAATTGTGTTTGCAAATATGTTTGCAAATATGTTTGCAAATGATTCGTCTTAAGTGACGAAAACGTGCTCCCCCTTGAAGATTGCAAAAGTTGCAATGGGGTGTCATGAAGTATAATCCAAAATTGGATTAAGTTGCAAATGTTTTTGCAATATCATTTGACACAAAGCTCCCCTAGCTTTATGGTGTCAAAATCTTCATATGTATTTTGAAAATCTACAAAGCAAAGGTTAGAGAACAAGAGTATAGTGCATAATTTCCTGCAAATAAACTCAAGTTAGTAGAAATTTGTGCTTCTGTACCACGGATCCCACGGTTCCCTTCTTGGAGGGATCCGTCTAGGCATTTTGGTGGGATCCGGCTATCTGGTGACAGTTTCCTCAGCAGTGAAGATGTGTCAAGCAATGCTAATGAAGAGATGATATATGTGTGCAATAACAAACACAACGCACAAAATAATCATAGCATATAAATATTCATTCAATAAAACAAGAGATAACCAATCGAATCTCTAAAACTAAGAGAATGAACTAGGACTTACAAGTACCACTTAATACTAACTAGTTACCAGACTTAAAAATGCTACAATGTGCTTTGAGTCTAGGGATGAGTGAACTTGTTGATTTGATCCAACTTTGCAAGAAGATGATTAAACATGAAATGTATCTCATTTCGTGCTTCTTGAACAATTCCTTGAGTGTTTAGACAATTTGGACAATTATTGTCTTGGTTTGGACCCGGAGGGAAATGGATATTTTGAGGAGGCTCTATGTGTGATTGTGGGTCTTCATTTTGAGAAGTAGGAAGAGGTTCTAAAAATGAGGGTGGTAATGGAACTTCTTCCATATGATCAAGGTTGTTCCTTGTCTCCCATGATGGGCTAGTTGGCGTTGTTGGTGGTTCCCTATTCAATGAAAAAGTTGGTGAATGGGAGGTTCTTGGTAGTGAATGATCTAATGAGTAGATGTTTAGGTGAGGGAGAGGCTCATTCAAGGAGTGTAGTCCATGCTCAATGAATGAGGGTTTTGATGGCTTGCTAGAACTAGCCATGTTTGGTTTTGAACTAGATGATCCTTTTTCTAGTCCGAAAGGTTTGATGCTAATCCTTGTGGTTCTCTTAGCCTTTGGATGAGTTTGATGAGGTGGGATTCTAGCATCATTATCTCTAATGGGAGATGTTTCGGTGGATGAGATTTCATGGATCATTTGACCTTTTCTTTTGGATGATCCTATGGTTGAAGAGTTGTTGCTAAGAGCCTTAGTCATAGTGATGATGATGCTAGCAAGAACTTCTTAGTTGCTGATTTTTGAGATGTGAGTGAGAGTGGTGACTTAATCCTAAGGTTGTTTGGTTTATAAAGAATAATTTGAATTAGGAAATTAAATTCTTGGCCACTTACAGGATTAAGCTTGCTCTTAAGATTTTGATCATTTCTAGGAGATAGTAAATGAATGCTAAAAGTGGTTAGGGAACCAAAGGTGACTTAAAATTGAATATGGAAGCTGATTTAGGCTTTCTGCAGCTACGGATCCCGCGGATCCCTCTCAGCAAGGATCCGCCTGGTTAAAGACCAGGGATCCGGCTGTCAGGCAGGTTTTTGATGAAATGATTATGCTTTTTGTAAGGTTTATTATCAATGGTTTTCGAGGTTTTGACTTAATTTTGAAGTCTTTAGCTGTTGGATATCTCACATCCTCAACCATAATGAGTGGTGGTGCTTAATAATGGTTTTGGGTAAGAAAATTGGCTTTAGGTAGTCTAACTATGTGTTTGACTAGAATACCATTTAATTTGATATGGATAAATGGTGGTAACAAGTCCTAGAAGTCAGATGATGACCTAAGAAGAATTTACTAAAATCTTAAAAATAAAGAAAATGAAAAACTTATTTTTGAGCCTAATTTTGAGTCAAAGATGATTAAGATCAATTTGCTAAAATTGAAGGATAGACCAAACTAAGTGCTATCAGACGTGATAGATAATGTGTGAGTGTTGGAGCGGAATTATGGTGAGTTTTGACGAGTTGATAAGTAAAAAAATATTCGCAAATATATCCTAGGTAAGCCATGGATGAGAGTGAGGTTTTCAACTGTTTGAGGAAGACTTAGTTAGCTCTAGTATCTTATGTTTGACTCGTGTGAGGTGATCTAGTAGACTATTTTGATGTAAGCAAATCTGTATTGCATATCAGATGCCACGGATCCCGCGGTTCCCTTCTGGGAGGGATCCGACTAGTTCAAATGCTGGGATCCGCCTACTGCAGATCAGAGAGCTTTCAGCAAATGTGCAACTTTGCACTTTATAGTAAATGCTTCTCCTAGTTGTTTCTATAGGGACTAAATGCAAGAACACAACTAATCTAATGTATATCAAAGTAGGAAGAGCTAAAATTCCTAGAATGAGTGACGACGACCACTAAAGGGGTCGTAAAATCTTATTTTCCAAATACCTAAGTTAGGTTTGTTTAGTGCCAAGATATGGCGATACCTACATACTACGAGCATAGTTTAAAGTGTTATAAGCCATTGTTTGAAATTGTTCATCATACATTTGGGTCCTAAGACCTTACCTCTCTTATCCTCCCCATCTCATCTTCACCCGTCCTCCACTCTACCTCTTTTTCTTCAAGAATTTGGCAAAGCACTTGAAGATTCCCTTGGTTTGTTTCCATTCGGGTGATGCACCAAGAACATCCGGCAATTGGTTGATATACTCCAAAGGTTCGAGTTCGGTATTTCCGAGTGGGTTGCTACTTCCTTCACCTTCTCTTGGTCTCTCCCTTTCTTCCGAGGAATCCGTGGTTGGGTGAGGCCTCTTGCCATCTACCATAAACCTCGTGGTTCTTCCCTCGGTTAATGGTACCATAACCTTGTTGCAAAAGCTATGGTCATAGGTTTGTGGAGAAGGATCTAATGCAAAGATGAATTTAGCAAGACGGGTTAGGAGCATTGCATACGGGAGCACCATCTTGTCCATGCCTCTTACACTTGCCATTCTCTTGACCATGTAGTAGGCAATGTTGAAGCGAGTCTCGGTCACTAGACAATAGATCATGAAGCTTAGACATGCGTTGGGGTGATCCTTGTTTCCTACTAGACACACCACATTCTCCCTTATCACATCTTCCCATTTTCTATACAACGGGTACATCTCCGAGAGCTCCATTTGGAAAGGATCCCTATAGATCACTTTCGACTTCCTAGTAACCCTTGAAGGGGATGCTCTTGGCATAAACACGGTGTCCCTTACCGTGGTTGCTTCCGGGATTGTTGCTTGATAAATGTCGTGATGATCAACCATAGAGTGTATCTCCTCCAACGACCACTCATTAGAATACATGCAAACACCATCATATGGAACCCCTATTATTCTTCCAAACTCCTCAAGTGAAAGAGAGTACTCATGTCCATTTATGGTGAATTCAATTGAGATGGACCCATCATCATTTCTTATTATACCCATAGTCTTGTAGAACTCAAGTACAAAGACCGGGCAAATTTGCTCGTTTATATCCAATAAAGAATCAAACCCAATAGTTCCAAATACTTCCCTTATGTCGGTATTTGCAAGAAATGATGGATCAACAACTCTACCTTCATGAAAGAGTCTCCTTTCAAGCAACTTAAAGGCTTTCCTATCGTCCGGACTTAATCCATTTTTCCTATGGTACATGGGTATGTAGTGAGCGGTGTCTTGGTAATCTTGTTGCTTGTTGCTTGGCATGATGTTCCTAAACAATACAACCACAATGTGGTGTTAATTGTGAATAGTAACCTAGAGGGTTTGATCACAATTTTGTTCTCATCATCTTTGTTGAGTTCAAGAAATGTTTTTAATTTGTATTAACAATGTTAATTCTTTGATTTAGATTATCTTAGAAAACAATGTGGTGACAAATTATGATAAACCCATTTGAACCCAACTCTTAAAGATGAAGAAATTGTAATCTTAGAAATCAAGGAATTAGATTAACAATGTAGTGAGGATTGTACTTACACAAGCGATTGTTAAACTTGAGAGGAATGATCAAATTGCTCTTATGAACAGTACCTGAGTTCTTGTTCGTGATTCTTTGAGGTGAGTATAATTGTGGAACATCCACAGTGATCATTTCTTAGTTTATACTGTCTTCTGTTGCACGGATCCCGCGGATCCCTCTCATTTGGGATCCGGCTAGTATAAACGAAGGGATCCGGCATGACAGCAAAAGTCAGCTCAAACATTCCTTCATAAATTTGGTTTGGGAGTTTTAAAACGCCTAGTGTTTTGATGTTAAGGCTCTAAAACTTGTGGTTTGAGGTTTTAAAGATTTACTACTATTCCTATTAGACGAGGTTCCCTTTTTAAGAATTAGTCATAATTCTTTGGAAGCTTTTCAAACATTATAATAAAATCCCATTTTATCATAATATAAGAAGTTTCACATGGATATTTATTGACATAGATGAGGTGTCAATAAATCCTTTGTGATGAATAATGATTGAGGTTATCGAATAACCAAGATATCATTATTACGAGTTGGTAATGTAGTCTATACAAATTAGTCGAATAATATTATCATGATGATGACTATAGCATGGATAACTACTTGAACAATTATTAATAAATCATGCAACTAAGATTTTAATAATAAAAGTAAAAGTAAGTAATTAACGATCATACCTTTGCTAAATACTCTTTTTAAGAAAAGAAGTATTTAGATGTTTTGTGATCTTCTTGGAATCTCCAGATTTATGTTGTGAGAATGACAACACTAAACATTCTTTTTGCGAGAAGAAATGTTTAGATAGATTTTTCATGATCTTCTTGGTAACTCCAAATCCAAGTATGGATAATGCTAAAAGAAATGTTAGAGCATTCTATCATTGTCCAACAATAAACAATATAATGGTTTTTAAAATATGGCAAAAAGAATCCTTCTTTGCAGTTTTCAAACATACATGGATCGTATCAAGTTTTTAAAGTACAACATACTCTAAGAAACTTGGTGACGAAGCTCTGATACCAATTGTGGAAAACAAGAAGGGGGGTTGAATAGTTTTACCAATTTAAAACTTCATTTTAAATATTTAGATCGACTTATGTCATTCTATTTGGTTGTTTATGTTGGACGTTGATCGATAGATATATAAACGTGTAATGAAAGATAAAGAGTAAGAAGCACATCACCACGACACAAGTATTTATAGTGGTTCGGCTACAAGGACACCTTCCTTGCCCTACTCCACTCCCCGAGTCACCTACTCGAGAGTTCGTAAGCACTACAGCAACTCCTTATGGCGGAGAAGCCTCACAACGTCACTTAACCTTTTTCCGGTACAAAGCTAAATACCGAGTTCCTTCACACCAAGGCGAACCACACCTAACAAAACATCGCCTACCCTTTATACGGTGCTAGGCTAACCATCGAGTTCTTTCACACCAAGGAGAACTAATCCTATCACAACGTCGCCTACCCTTTATTAGGTACTAGGCTAAGCACCTAGTTCCATTACTATGGAGGAACTACTACCCTTCACAACACAACACCTAATATCAAGGAGATCCACTCCTTGTTACAACACCATCAAGGATATCACCATCCTTGGAAATAAACAAATACTTATATGTATAACGATGCACCTCATCGATTATACGACCTAGGCATTCTTCCCTAATGCTACTTGATTTGATTCTTCAGCACCCTTCACTAATGCCTTTGTCTTGACACCTTTAGCATTCTTCACTAATGCTTTGACACGGACGATAAGCACCGTTCACTAATGCTTTCATCTTGACACTTTCGGCATCCTTCACTAATTCCTTCAACCCAACATCTATGGAGAAAGAAAGAACTATCAACAAGAGAACCTCAGTTGTCTTGATGATGACGAAGCATGGCAACTCATGGACTTGAGCTTGCTCGTCTTCAAGAAGTGGTGATCTCGCCTTTAAGAGGAACCTAGAGGATCACACATAAACAAAAGACAAACTACATAGATCACTTGGATCTGAGGTTAGAGGGTTATAATACTTGGGGAAGTATGTGTGTAAAGTGGTAAGTAGAAAGGAAGAAATGGCTCTTTATTTATAGAGAAAATTCTCTACTGTTCCCCGGATCCCACGGATCCCTACCACAAGGGATCCGGCTAGCACAAAGCCAGGGATCCGTGGAACACTCCTCTTTGCCCATGGGTATTTTTGGTTATGGGTCATGGGTCATGGGTTATGGGTTGATCCATGGTTTTCTTTTTAGATACAATGTATCTTAAGGATACAATGAACTTGGTTAAGTGGTATATATAAAACCATGGGTTATGGGTCAATACCATTTGCTAGTTTTTACCCATTTAGTATATACTTGTTTTTACCCATTTTAGTATATACTTGTTTTTACCTATTTTAGTATACTTAGTTTAAGTATATGCTAACCCAATATGTAAACACTAGTTGTTGTACATATATATCTAAATCATAAATCACTTATATTTGTTTTAGTGTTTTATGTGAAAACGTAAGTGTGTTAGGAAACTATTAACTCAAACTATTTACGTATTCTATTTGTTTCATTAAAATGATTTTACGTTTGTTATCGACAAAACATTAGAAGATCGTAAAATATAAATAAACGTTTTTACGGCTTATTTGTATTAACAATCTCCCCCTTTTTTTTGATGGCAAGACATAAAATTATTTTAAGAAAAACTAAAATTCGTAGCAAATTTGAATTAGTAGCAAATTTGAATTAGTAGTTTTTACTTTCTTCTTCCCCTTTTTGTCGAAACAAAAAGTGATAAAAGAAACTAACACAATTTTTATAAGAAAAAAAATATGTAAAAATGTAAAGAGAGCAAGTGACGGAAATGGTACTCGTCTTAACTCCCCCTTGACGCGTCCATCCCTTTGAGAGGGCGTCAAGGACATGACGAAAAATAAACTAATTGTGTTTGCAAATATGTTTGCAAATGATTCGTCTTAAGTGACGAAAACATGCTCCCCCTTGAAGATTGCAAAAGTTGCAATGGGGTGTCATGAAGTATAATCCAAAATCGGATTAAGTTGCAAATGTTTTTGCAATATCATTTGACACAAAGCTCCCCCTAGCTTTATGGTGTCAAAATCTTCATATGTATTTTGAAAATCTACAAAGCAAAGGTTAGAGAACAAGAGTATAGTGCATAATTTCCTGCAAATAAACTCAAGTTAGTAGAAATTTGTGCTTCTGTACCACGGATCCCAAGGTTCCCTTCTTGGAGGGATCCGTCTAGGCATTTTGGTGGGATCCGGCTATCTGGTGACAGTTTCCTCAGCAGTGAAGATGTGTCAAGCAATGCTAATGAAGATATGATATATGTGTGCAATAACAAACACAACGCACAAAATAATCTTAGCATTTAAATATTCATTCAATAAAACAAGAGATAACCAATCGAATCTCTAAAACTAAGAGAATGAACTAGGACATACAAGTACCACTTAATACTAACTAGTTACTAGACTTAAAAATGCTACAATGTGCTTTGAGTCTAGGGATGAGTGGACTTGTTGATTTGATCCAACTTTGCAAGAAGATGATTAAACATGAAATGTATCTCATTTCGTGCTTCTTGAACAAGTCCTTGAGTGTTTAGACAATTTGGACAATTATTGTCTTGGTTTGGACCCGGAGGGAAATGGATATTTTGAGGAGGCTCTATGTGTGATTGTGGGTCTTCATTTTGAGAAGTAGGAAGAGGTTCTAAAAATGAGGGTGGTAATGGAACTTCTTCCATATGATCAAGGTTGTTCCTTGTCTCCCATGATGGGCTAGTTGGCGTTGTTGGTGGTTCCCTATTCAATGAAAAAGTTGGTAAATGGGAGGTTCTTGGTGGTGAATGATCTAATGAGTAGATGTTTGGGTGAGGGAGAGGCTCATTCAAGGAGTGTAGTCCATGCTCAATGAATGAGGGTTTTGATGGCTTGCTAGAACTAGCCATGTTTGGTTTTGAACTAGATGATCCTTTTTCTAGTCCGAAAGGTTTGATGCTAATCCTTGCGGTTCTCTTAGCCTTTGGGTGAGTTTGATGAGGTGGGATTCTAGCATCATTATCTCTAATGGGAGATGTTTCGGTGGATGAGATTTCATGGATCATTTGACCTTTTCTTTTGGATGATCCTATGGTTGAAGAGTTGTTGCTAAGAGCCTTAGTCATAGTGATGATGATGCTAGCAAGAACTTCTTAGTTGCTGATTTTTGAGATGTGAGTGAGAGTGGTGACTTAATCCTAAGGTTGTTTGGTTTATAAAGAATAATTTGAATTAGGAAATTAAATTCTTGGCCACTTAGAGGATTAAGCATGCTCTTAAGATTTTGATCATTTCTAGGAGATAGTAAATGAATGCTAAAAGTGGTTAGGGAACCAAAGGTGACTTAAAATTGAATATGGAAGCAGATTTAGGCTTTCTGCAGCTACGGCTCCTGCGGATCCCTCTCAGCAAGGATTCGCCTGGTTAAAGACCAGGGATCCGGCTGTCAGGCAGGTTTTTGATGAAATGATTATGCTTTTTGTAAGGTTTATTATCAATGGTTTTCGAGGTTTTGACTTAATTTTGAAGTCTTTAGCTGTTGGATATCTCACATCCTCAACCATAATGAGTGGTGGTGCTTAATAATGGTTTTGGGTAAGAAAATTGGCTTTAGGTAGTCTAACTATGTGTTTGACTAGAATACCATTTAATTTGATATGGATAAATGGTGGTAACAAGTCCTAGAAGTCAGATGATGACCTAGGAAGAATTTACTAAAATCTTAAAAATAAAGAAAATGAAAAATTTATTTTTGAGCCTAATTTTGAGTCAAAGATGATTAAGATCAATTTTCTAAAATTGAAGGATAGACCAAACTAAGTGCTATCAGACGTGATAGATAATGTGTGAGTGTTGGAGCGGAATTATGGTGAGTTTTGGCGAGTTGATAAATCAAAAAATATTCCCAAATATATCCTAGGTAAGCCATGGATGAGAGTGAGGTTTTCAACTATTTGAGGAAGACTTAGTTGGCTCTAGTATCTTATGTTTGACTCGTGAGAGGTCATCTAGTAGACTATTTTGATGTAAGCAAATCTGTATTGCATATCAGATGCCACGGATCCCGCGGTTCCCTTCTGGGAGGGATCCGGCTAGTTCAAATGCTGGGATCCGCCTACTGCAGATCAGAGAGCTTTCAGCAAATGTGCAACTTTGCACTTTATAGTAAATGCTTCTCCTTGTTGTTTCTATAGGGACTAAATGCAAGAACACAACTAATCTAATGTATATCAAAGTAGGAAGAGCTAAAATTCCTAGAATGAGTGACGACGACCACTAAAGGGGTGGTAAAATCTCATTTTCCAAACACCTAAGTTAGGTTTGTTTAGTGCCAAGATATGGTGATACCTACATACTACGGGCATAGTTTAAAGTGTTACAAGCCATTGTTTGAAATTGTTCATCATACATTTGGGTCCTAATACCTTACCTCTCTTCTCCTCCCCATCTCATCTTCACCCGTCCTCCACTCTACCTCTTTTTCTTCAAGAAGTTAGCAAAGCACTTGAAGATTCCCTTGGTTTGTTGCCATTCGGGTGATGCACCAGGAACATCCGGCAATTGGTTGATATACTCGAGTTCGGTATTTCCGATTGGGTTGCTACTTCCTTCACCTTCTCTTGGTCTCTCCCTTTCTTCTGAGGAATCCGTGGGTGGGTGAGGCCTCTTGCCATCTACCATAAACCTCGTGGTTCTTCCCTCGGTTAATGGTACCATAACCTTGTTGCAAAAGCTATGGTCATAGGTTTGTGGAGAAGGATCTAATGCAAAGATGAATTTAGCTAGATGGGTTAGGAGCATTGCATACGGGAGCACCATCTTGTCCATGCTTCTTACACTTGCCATTCTCTTGACCATGTAGTAGGCAATGTTGAAGCGAGTCTCGGTCACTAGACAATAGATCATGAAGCTTAGACATGCGTTGGGGTGATCCTTGTTTCCTACTAGACACACCACATTCTCCCTTATCACATCTTCCCATTTTCTATACAACGGGTACATCTCCGAGAGCTCCATTTGGAAAGGATCCCTATAGATCACTTTCGACTTCCTAGTAACCCTTGATGGGGATGCTCTTGGCATAAACACGGTGTCCCTTACCGTGTTTGCTTTAGGGATTGTTGCTTGATAAATGTCGTGATGATCAACCATAGAGTGTATCTCCTCCAACGACCACTCATTAGAATACATGCAAACACCATCATATGGAACCCATATTATTCTTCCAAACTCCTCAAGTGAAAGAGAGTACTCATGTCCATTTATGGTGAATTCAATTGAGATGGACCCATCATCATTTCTAATTATACCCATAGTCTTGTAGAACTCAAGCACAAAGACCGGGCAAATTTGCTCGTTTATATCCAATAAACAATCAAACCCAATAGTTCCAAATACTTCCCTTATGTCGGTATTTGCAAGAAATGATGGATCAACAACTCTACCTTCATGAAAGAGTCTCCTTTCAAGCAACTTAAAGGCTTTCCTATCGTCCGGACTTAATCCATTTTTCCTATGGTACATGGGTATGTAGTGAGCGGTGTCTTGGTAATCTTGTTGCTTGTTGCTTGGCATGATGTTCCTAAACAATACAACTACAATGTGGTGTTAATTGTGAATAGTAACCTAGAGGGTTTGATCACAATTTTGCTCCCATCATCTTTGTTGAGTTCAAGAAATGTGTTTAATTTGTATTAACAATGTTAATTCTTTGATTTAGAATATCTTAGAAAACAATGTGGTGACAAATTATGATAAACCCATTTGAACCCAACTCTTAAAGATGAAGAAATTGTAATCTTAGAAATTAAGGAATTAGATTAACAATGTAGTGAGGATTGTACTTACACAAGCGATTGTTAAACTTGAGAGGAATGATCAAATTGCTCCTATGAACAATACCTGAGTTCTTGTTCGTGATTCTTTGAGGTGAGTATAATTGTGGAACATCCACAGTGATCATTTCTTAGCTTATATTGTCTTCTGTTGCACGGATCCCGTGGATCCCTCTCATTTTGGATCCGGCTAGTATAAACGAAGGGATCCGGCATGACAGCAAAAGTCAGCTCAAACATTCCTTCATAAATTTGGTTTGGGAGTTCTAAAACGCCTAGTGTTTTGATGTTAAGGCTCTAAAACTTGTGGTTTGAGGTTTTGAAGATTTACTACTATTCCTATTAGACGAGGTTCCCTTTTTAAGAATTAGTCATAATTCTTTGGAAGCTTTTCAAACATTATAATAAAATCCCATTTTATCATAATATAAGAAGTTTCACATGGGTATTTATTGACATAGATGAGGTGTCAATAAATCCTTTGTGATGAATAATGATTGAGGTTATCGAATAACCAAGATATCATTATTACGAGTTGGTAATGTAGTCTATACAAATTAGTCGAATAATATTATCATGATGATGACTATAGCATGGATAACTACTTGAACAGTTAATAATAAATCATGCAACTAAGATTTTAATAATAAAAGTAAAAGTAAGTAATTAACGATCATACCTTTGTTAAATACTCTTTTTAAGAAAAGAAGTATTTAGATGTTTTGTGATCTTCTTGGAATCTCCAGATTTATGTTGTGAGAATGACAACACTAAACATTCTTTTTGCGAGAAGAAATGTTTAGATAGATTTTTCATGATCTTCTTGGTAACTCCAAATCCAAGTATGGATAATGCTAAAAGAAATGTTAGAGCATTCTATCATTGTCCAACAATAAACAATATAATGGTTTTTAAAATATGGCAAAAAGAATCCTTCTTTGCAGTTTTCAAACATACATGGATCGTATCAAGTTTTTAAAGTACAACATACTCTAAGAAACTTGGTGACGAAGCTCTGATACCAATTGTGAAAAACTAGAAGGGGGGTTGAATAGTTTTACCAATTTAAAACTTCATTTTAAATATTTAGATCGACTTATGTCAATCTATTTAGTTGTTTATGTTGGACGTTGATCGATAGATATATAAACGTGTAATGAAAGATAAAGAGTAAGAAGCACGTCACCACGACACAAGTATTTATAGTGGTTCGGCTACAATGACACCTTCCTTGCCCTACTCCACTCCCCGAGTCACCTACTCGAGAGTTCGTAAGCACTACACCACCTCCTTATGGCGGAGAAGCCTTCACAACGTCGCTTAACCTTTTTCCGGTACAAAGCTAAATACCGAGTTCCTTCACACCAAGGCGAACCACACCTAACACAACGTCGCCTATCCTTTATACGGTGCTAGGCTAACCACCGAGTTCTTTCACACCAAGGAGAACTAATCCTATCACAACGTCGCCTAACCTTTATTAGGTACTAGGCTAAGCACCTAGTTCCATTACTATGGAGGAACTACTACCCTTCACAACACAACACCTAATATCAAGGAGATCCACTCCTTGTTACAACACCATCAAGGATATCACCATCCTTGGAAATAAACAAATACTTATATGTATAACGAAGCACCTCATCGATTATAAGACCTAGGCATTCTTCCCTAATGCTACTTGATTTGAATCTTCGGCATCCTTCACTAATGCCTTTGACACAAAGCTTGGCACCCTTCACTAATGCCTTCGTCTTGACACCTTTAGCATTCTTCACTAATGCTTTGACACGGACGATAAGCACCTTTCACTAATGCTTTCATCTTAACACTTTGGCATCCTTCACTAATGCCTTCAACCCAACATCTATGGAGAAAGAAAGAACTATCAACAAGAGAACCTCAGTTGTCTTGATGATGACGAAGCATGGCAACTCATGGACTTGAGCTTGCTCGTCTTCAAGAAGTGGTGATCTCGCCTTTAAGAGGAACCTAGAGGATAACACATAAACAAAAGACAAACTACATAGATCACTTGGATCTGAGGTTAGAGGGTTATAATACTTGGGGAAGTATGTGTGTAAAGTGGTAAGTAGAAAGGAAGAAATGGCTCTCTATTTATAGAGAAAATTCTCTACTGTTCCCCGGATCCCACGGATCCCTACCACAAGGGATCCGGCTAGCACAAAGCCAGGGATCCGTGGAACGCTCCTCTTTGCCCATGGGTATTTTTGGTTATGGGTCATGGGTCATGGGTTATGGGTTGATCCATGGTTTTCTTTCTAGATACAATGTATCTTAAGGATACAATGAACTTGGTTAAGTGGTATATATAAAACCATAGGTTATGGGTCAATATCATTTGCTAGTTTTTACCCATTTAGTATATACTTGTTTTTACCCATTTTAGTATATACTTGTTTTTACCCATTTTAGTATACTTAGTTTAAGTATATGCTAACCCAATATGTAAACACAAGTTGTTCTACATATATATCTAAATCATAAATCACTTATATTTTTTTTAGTGTTTTATGTGAAAACGTAAGTGTGTTAGGAAACTATTAACACAAACTATTTACGTATTCTATTTGTTTCGTTAAAATGATTTTACGTTTGTTATCGACAAAACATTAGAAGATCGTAAAATATAAATAATGGGACCATTTTTGTCAATGACCCGTTCAAAAAATGGTGCGTGGGGTTGAAAATTAAACAGATGAATACAGCCGTGGCACACCCGCAAGCCAACGGATTGGTGGAATGGGCTAACAGAAGCCTGATGGAGGGAATAAAAACGAGGCTGGGGCGAGAGAGGACCGGATGGGTGGATGAGCTACCTAAAATTTTATGGGCACACCGGACAACTCTCAAAACAAGCAACGGAGAAACCCCGTTCAGCCTGACATACGGAAGTGAGGCTGTGATACCGGCGGAAATAGGGATGCCTACACATCGGACAATGATGTTCCGAGAGGATCAGAACGAAGAAGAACAACGTTTGAACTTGGACCTTCTACAAGAAAGAAGGGAAAATGCTGGCATCCGAGAAGCTAAGTACAAAACGCAAGTCGAGCAGTATTACAACCGGAGGGTCAAGCCAATGAATTTCAAGGTAGGAGATTTTGTTTACCGGAAGAACGAGGCCAGCCGGGTGGAAAACCAAGGGAAGTTGGGACCTAATTGGGAAGGGCCCTACCGAATAGTAGGAGCAAATCAGAATGGCTCTTATAAGTTACAAACGATGGAGGAGAAGGAGGTCCCTCGGACCTGGCATGCTATAAACCTCAGAAACTGTTTCTTATAATTGTTATTGTGATAAGAATCCTACTATCATTGTGTAACCTAAATTAATTATGTACGTTGGTTCAATGATGAAAGTTTTCCCACGATGGGGGAACAATTTTCCATGATAACTTATGTGATATATAACAATTCCGGCGGCTGGCCCCCGTCGAGTATGAAAAGCGTAAATATGCCCGAAAGCACCTATCGGATGCCCTTTAACTTTATAAGGATGCCCGAAATACGGATGCCCAAGTGTAAAACGCTTTGGAAGCCTGGTGGAATAACCACGCAGATGCCCGAGCACCTGTGTCGGATGCCCAAGTAATGGATGCCCTCTAACTTTATGAGGATGCCCGGAATCCGGATGCACGGCCTACGCAGTCGGATGCCCTTAGAATAACCTAAGGAGGATGCCAACGCAAAATATAAAATAAATAAATAACAAGGAGGAGTAAAGCAAAAGGAACATATGTCAGTAGGTCAAGCAAAAAGAGCATTCATTCACAAATTGACGAACCACAAAGGAAAATCATTAATTATTACAACCATATTATCCGAATAATTGTTCACAAATTACAAGTCATAAGGATGGCTAAAACTTAGGCATTCTGCTCCGCAACATCGACAGGAGTATCGGCAGCCGGAATACCAGTGGCAGGAGGAGGATTGGATGGTCCGGGAGGATCCTTTCTAGCAGGAACCGCCGGTTCCATATTTAGCAGATCCCCCATAGGTAAACGGTAGGAGTCGGCGAGCTTTTGAATAAAGGGATACTCAGCTTCGAAAAGCTTGTCATACTCAGCCCTCTATAGACTCGGAGTATCCCTGTTGACATTCCTAATACCCTGTAGGGCAGCCTCCATCTCCTCTTCGGTCCTGTTCACCTTGGCCCCCGTCACGAATCCCGCTTGATAGGTCAAGCTGTATACCTTGGCCATGCTCTTTTTGTACTCCACGGTTCCGAACAGCCGAAGGCAAAAGACACCGAACAACGTTTTGCTTCACGACCTCGCTCTGAGCGACCTCGACAACCAACTTTCCCTTTTCCACCTGAAGAGATGCCAAAGATTGGTTTTTAGCATTCAGCTCACTCTCCAGTTTCCTAATCTTCTCGGCCTGCGCAGCAGAAGTCTCCATCCACTCATTCCTGTCTCGGGTTATCCTGTCAACCTCCTCCTCCAAGCTTTTTTCCCTATCCACACTGGCCTTCAGATCGGTATCCAGCTTCTGCAACTCCTCGGACAATCTTCCATTTTCGCCCTCGGCAGCGGAAAGCTTGTCGGCAAGTCCTTGGCAACCCTTATGATCTTGGCTCAGTTGCCAATACCCATTTGAGAGATCCCTGAACCTTCTCAACAGCTCACCCGGAGCAATCACACTTTTGCCAAAGTCCTCGTACGCCCGACGAGTAAGCTCAATGTTGTTCGTCTGCTCCAGAGCTTCCCTTTCGGCAGGGGTAGCAAGGTTATCAATCAGTTATGAATTTATCCGGACATCATCACGGAGGGCCCAGTTGGGGATAAAAACGTTGGTGGCTTCATCTGCACCACAGGAAAAGAGGGTGATGAGAAGAAATTAACAAACAAACAGAGATTAATGAACCTAAGATTAAGGCATACCTGAATCTAGGTTAACCCTTTAAACATGCTGAGGACCACCAATGTGAGGGGCCAAATGACCTGAAAGGCAGCCAAATAACAAAATGAATAATAGGAAACAACAAAATGAATAAGGGAGTCACACGAGGGCTGGTACGTACCTTCAGAATTGTGGGGGAGTGAGTTGACCGGAGGAGAATGGCCACCTTCATGATGGGAAAGGGGCGGCTGTTGCAAATAACCGCCACCTCCGGCCCCGTTATCGCCCATCCCCTCATGTGCCACTTTCTCTTCATCCCCTCCGGCAGCAACATGGGGAGTCTCCTGCTCAGCGTTGATATTTAAATTCACCTTTTGGTCGTCCGGATTGGCTTGGTTCAAGGGCTCTGCATTAAGCACGGGTGAACCAGAGGAGAAATTTTCAACGAAACATGTCTTCTTCTTCTTCTTTTTCTTGCTCTGGACTTTAGACGTCCCCTCACCTTTCCTTTTGGCTGCTAGCCGAGCAGCAGTTTCCTTCTCTTTTTTTTCTCTCGCAGCCACAACCTCCGGATCTGCCTCTTCGGCTCTCCTTGTCATGGCATCCTTAGGAGGAATGGATGCTCCCACCGGCAGAGGATCAGTCGTCCTCTTAGGCTTTTCTCGATTCGGGTCGATGGGAGGGCCCTTGCTCACCACCGTCTCATCCCATTCCGGGAGTTCAAGGTACTCGGACATGTCGACAACTGCAAGAAGAGATTGTCTAAGAAAAACATAAAGTAATAATTACAACAAATCCCACATGAACTAGACAAATAATTACCATGACCCTCGGCATCCTTTAGGAGAGGCTCGAACCCTGGATTTCTGAAAACCGGGGAAAGGTGACACATCCACAACAAGCTAATGGTCGGTTTCCTTAGTAAAATGGGAGTACGGCTGAGCTTCTCGGCATCATCCTCGGAGAAACCGTCAAGAAAAGGATCGGTAATCTTTGAATCCTTATGCCTACATGCCATGGTAAAAAGTGAGTTTATATAGGCGGTGAAAACCCTAACAAGCTGTCCAAACGTCCAATCAGTCAGTAAAAAGTGATGTGGCGCAATCTCGCCCGTCCACGTCAATCTACGAGACAGAAAGGCCCAGACAAAAGCCCAACAAATGGCCAGGCCCATCAGAATAGCCCAATACCCACAGAAGCAACTAAGACCCACGGCCAGCCAGAGAAAAACATTCCTTTTTATAAGACAAAACAATTGTAAGTATTGCCCCACCGGTTTTCATCCGGTGATACAATACTGGGGGGACATGTTGACGTATGTGTCCAGACGTCCTGGTGTCCGGCAAGATCGTTGGCCGGACGGCATACTCTACCGTCCGGACGACAGATAACAGTGACCAGGTTTTACGGGATTCTTACCACGTGGTCTATCAAGTAGGGTGGCTGTAGACCTACAGGCAGGTAATATAGGTCTGCGCGAACAGTATGTCTACAGTAACACAGGTACATAGTTGGGGTAGTATAAATACCCCAACACATTTAATGTTTTGCATTGAATACACACACCCATATTAACTACTACATTAATTACCACATTTATTACCCCTTTCTTACTTTCACGCCGGAGCTTGGTCCTGGACACCATCTAGGACGAGGCTAACGCGTGTTGTCCATTGTGCAAGAAGGAACTCGCATTTTCCTCCGGCACCGTTGATAGAAGCTTAACTTCAAGGTCGAGCCGAAAGACGGGAATTTGCTTCAACACACTTCAATTAAGCAAATATTTAATCAGTACCTTTTTTTTTTTTGCAACAGTTAACATTATACTGATATGGAGATCAGGTAGATCCCAAATGGATGATACAGTTGATATTGCAAATGAGATTGCAGCAACTGAAACCTAGTAATAAAAGGGGTGAAAGCTAAAAACACGCAACGTGATTTTTCAGAACAACCGATGTACGCAACGAATTTTGAAAATGACCATTGTACGCAATATATTTTCAAATTTAGAACAATGTACGCAATATGACCGGTAACTAACAAGTTACCAGCTCACAAACTTTCAAAAATGACAGAAATGGTCCCTGTGACTTGCGTTGACTTTCACAGGTCATCCCTTGACTTTATTTTCGGTTAAAAAAGTTTCAGTAATGGTCCTTATGGTCATTAACTTTCAGATTTAGTCCGTTTTTTCCGTTTTCATCCGTTTTTGTCAGTTTTTCTTACGTTTTGTCTGTTTTTCTTACGTTTTTATCGGTTTTCATCCGTTTTTTGCCCTTTTTCTTACATTTTTGTCCGTTTTTCTTACGTTTTGTCTGTTTTCTTTCGTTTTTGCCTGTTTTCATCTGTTGTTTTTACGTTTTGTTCGTTTTTCATACGTTTTTATCGGTTTTAATTCGTTTTTGTCCGTTTTTCTTACGTTTTGTCCGTTTTTCTTACGTTTTTGTACTATTTCAACATGTTGAAAATTTTTTCCATAAAGAAAAAAAATTCGGAAAAAAAATTTCCAAAAAAAAAAATTGGAATTTTTTCGCAATTTTGAAAAAATAATTAGGAAAAAAAAATTTCGAAAAAAAATTTGAAAAAAAATTAAAAAAATGTAAGTAAAAAATTTCAAAAAAAAAATTTGAATAAAAAAAATATTTTTCAAATAATTTTTTAAAAAAAATATTTTTCGAATATATATATTTTTTTTAAATCTTAAAAAAAAATTTTGAAATTTCAAAAATTTTTTCGAATATATTTTTTTTTTCGAATATATAATTTTCGAAAAAATTTTTGAAATTTCAAAAAAATTTTTTAAGATTTTTTTTTTAAAAAAAATTATTTTAATTTTTTTAACACCAAATATATATTCGAAAAAAATATATATTCGAAAAAAAAATTCAAAATTTCGAAAAAATATATATTCGAAAAATATTTAAAAAAAAAATTATTTAAAAAATAATTTTTTTGATCAAATTTTTTTTTTGAAATTTTTTACTTACATTTTTTAATTTTTTTTCAAATTTTTTTTCGGAATTTTTTTTTTCCTATTTATTTTTTCAAAATTGCGAAAAAATTCCAAATTTTTTTTTTGGAAATTTTTTTTCCGAATTTTTTTCTTTATGGAAAAAATTTTCAACATGTTGAAATAGTACAAAAACGTAAGAAAAACAGACAAATCGTAAGAAAAACGGACAAAAACGAATTAAAACCGATAAAAACGTACGAAAAACGAACAAAACGTAAAAAAAACAGATGAAAACAGGCAAAAACGAAAGAAAACAGACAAAACGTAAGAAAAACGGACAAAAATGTAAGAAAAAGGGCCAAAAACGGATGAAAACCGATAAAAACGTAAGAAAAACGGACAAAACGTAAGAAAAACTGACAAAAACGGATGAAAACGGAAAAAACGGACTAAATCTGAAAGTTAATGACCATAAGGACCATTACTGAAACTTTTTTAACCGAAAATAAAGTCCAGGGATGACCTGTGAAAGTCAACGCAAGTCACAGGGACCATTTCTGTCATTTTTGAAAGTTTGTGACCTGGTAACTTGTTAGTTACCGGTCATATTGCGTACATTGTTCTAAATTTGAAAATATATTGCGTACAATGGTCATTTTCAAAATTCGTTGCGTACATCGGTTGTTCTGAAAAATCACGTTGCGTGTTTTTAGCTTTCACCCTAATAAAAGCCTTGAAACAAAGACATTTGCTTAAGCTTGTACTTGAACTTGAACCAAGTAGCTCGAACAACGAGGTTAACTATGAACGTCACCATAAAGATTGTTTTTGCAATTTACTTTAAGTTTGATTTCGTGGTTTTAGCACAATTTTATTAGTTAGTTTCCATCATACCATGCTTCGCCATTGCTATCATTGTTTGTTTAAAGAACCTTGTAGAGTTAAGAGAAAAAAATGGATTTTTTCAGGATTAACAAAATATGGTAGGGAACATGAGCATCTAGGGCTGAGCGTCGGTCATAAACCGACCCGAACCGAACCGACAAAACCGAGGACCAAAAACCGTGAAAAACGCGAACCGAAACCGAACCGAATGTTGTCGGTTCGGTTCGGTTTTTCGTCGGTTCGGTTCGGTTTTGTCGATCTATGTGTATTTTGGCATGTTTTTTGTCGGTTTTGGGCCGAACCGGACCAACCCGAACTGACCCGAAACCGAAAGCATGTAGGACCTGAAACCGAAACCGAACCGACGGGCTGTCGGTCCAGTTCGGTTTTTGTCGGTTCGGTCGGTTTCGTCGGTCCGGTTCGGTTTTGAACCTTCGGTGCTCAGCCCTATGTGCATGTCTTCGGTTGTCTCATAAATTAGTGGCAATTGGAAAACACGATTCATGTGGTAACGCAATAAGAGTCTACATCACAATTTTTTGGTGTATTATTTCTTTTAGTTATTACTTGAGCTTACCAGTTGTATATTAGGCATTTTTTTATTTTATTTCAATCATTTATGACATTTACAAAGAGGTGTTGACGGCAAACAGGCAACAAGTTACGCCGCTAGCTTTTTTGAAATGCAAAACTAATTCTTTTGAAAGCAACATTTGTGAATCTAGTTGTCATAATATTACTATGCATAACTCGTTGAACTCTGTTGAGAAACTCCACTGCCTCAGGTGCAAGGAAACCAAAAGTATCAAACGCGAAAGGGATAAAAACATGTTGATTTTGAATGCACGCTTTCTCGTGTTATGCCACTTTGTACGAGGCGACTCTCAAAGCAGCCTGCCTACTGTAAAACCCGGCTGCTCAAACCCGCGAGAGGAGAAACCCCGGTTAGATCCACACAAGCATGTTTTCCTTCAACTTATCCAAACACCAAAATGTCTGCCAGTCTAAGTGTGAATTTTTCATTCAACGGATCGGTCAAAAAGTTCACATATGCTTCTTGCTTGTTGGATGTGTTTTTCATATAACACAATTAACTAATGGATTGGGAGGTTTTAGTTTCATTTTCAAACAATTTATTATGCCACACTACATCTTTTCACTATTCTTCAATACATTTCTATTTATTAATGACACTTCAACATACAACATCCATCAAAGCTTGCAATCAGTTGTTCACATGATTGTAATTATGTATATTTACTAACACCCGTTTTTAGGTCGTATAGAAATTTGGGTTATACATGTGTTGCTGTCAAACTGCCATTGGTTCTTATATGTCTATACAAATTTATACTACCAAAAACAGATATGTGGCGAACTGCTATTGGACAGAGTGTGTTTGGCAATTTACTGTTCACGGGCCTCTGAAAAACGTACACCAAATGTAGATACGTATGACCTGTACAAAAGAAATACTCATTAGACTTAGTTAATGACTAGAAGTTTCTCATTTGTACACATGTGATGTTGATTTGTACTGCGGAACGAGAACCACACAAGTGTACACCGACTTTGTACTAGAGCATGTGAAATCTGCATAAGAACTTTCTTGATGGTTCTTTCTCTTTGACCTTAAAAGATAAAGAACACACATTCAGAGACCACAACAAACTTCTGCTCATATGTAATTTTTTTATTACTCTTTATGGTTCATTATGCTTTAGTTTTGGTTAATTCATGATTTAATTTAGATATTTCTTTTATTTTTCGTCCAAATTAGGGTTTCATTAATTTGGGGGTTTCCTTGATTTGTTTTGCAGGTTGCCTTGCTAATGTTGTTTGTAGCTAGGCCTTTTGAGGTGTTTGTTTCCAACTTTTATTATTTTGAACTTAAGGTTTCCTCATAATTTATTGCATCACAATTAGGTAATCTGGGATTATGTTTGTAGAACTGGAAATGCGTTTGGAATATGGAGTCATACCAAAATATATAGAGGCTTTTTTTTCTTATTTTTTGTCTGTAACAAAACGACGATAGCTACTTTCTTACTTATGATTCGCCAAATGCGGTTTTCTGAAGGTGTGTACAAAAATATAGTTTTAATGGTGTTTGGGTCATTCTATGGGATGTCCTTAGGTCATTTTAACTATGGTTGGGCCGTTTTAATGATAATTTGGGCAATTCCAGCAGTAACATATAAATAAGTATCTGTAACGAACTTTGTATTTAGACAGCAGAAAACTACTCAAATAAGCAATTCCAAACACCCATTTAAACCATTGCAATTTTTACCACGGCTAACTTCAATGCTTGATTTGCAGGGCATGTAAAATGGGAACAATGCTGATGTTGGGTCGTTTTACAGAAAACTGTTGATAAGCTGATGCAACGAATCAGAGAACTGCTCAAGCAGATGTTAGGTCATTTTCGGGTGCGTATCTGCTTATTTTCAATACTACCAAGAAATGATTATCCTGAGCAAATGATGTTAGGTCATTTTCGGGTACGTATTTGCTAATTTTGGATCATAAAAATGCGTATCTGATTAAGCAAAAGCCAATAGGAAACGAACGGGCTATGTATTTTTTGTCATATTGCATTCTGTTTTACTGAATAAGCAACTGTGTACACTCTTTCTCACACACTTATTTTAAATCAGTTTACAACTATTAATTTATAAGCAAAAGACCATTAATATGTCTTTTGCTAGGCTAAAAGAAGGGAGAAAGTCTTAGCTTTTGCGGTCTGTGGTAAACCAAATGCTTGGTGCGGTTTAACGAAATGCATTTGATATCCAAGGGTCATGGTGACCTGTACATCAGCAACATGAGGTTCCATTTCCACGTATACCGAACATGTATAGTTAATAATTGATTGCACCAACATGTTTTATGCAAAAAAGAATTAAATTTGAAGTTTTATAGGATGTATATAGTTGATGCCTTTTATGAATATGTTCGTTTAATGCTTTTAAATTTGTATACATGATTTTGGTATGGTCTTATAGTGTAGTTTTGCATTTCGTAAGCTTATGCTTTGAAAGCATATTTCCAGAAATGAACACAGTAGGCTTTCTTCATTACAGGTGCTAATGTGGATGCAAAGCGTAATGATGGTTGTGCAACATTGTATGGCCTGTAGCGGAAGGTGACATTCGGATGGTCAAAGGTTTGTTGCGTCGGAACGAGAAAAAAGATGAATCTAACAACAAAGGGGTGAGTGAGTTTGCCTAATAGTTTCTTTATGCTATTAAATACATGTAACTGAAAATGAATGAGTTCATAAAATGCATCTCCTCCTAGAACTGCCATTTGGTGTGACTAGCCTACATCAGTTCACTATTACCCACGAGCATAATATTTTTCGACTTTGCCATCTTGACATGTTGTTAAGGCCTGTTTCGGTAGCTTTATTTCAGCAGCAATGTAGGCGCCTTGACATGTTCTTAGGGGCTGTTTGGATAGATTATTTTCAGCAACCATTTTGGGGTATTGACATGTTATTAGGAGTTGTTTGGATACCTTATTTTCACCAGCCATTTAATGTCTTGACATGTTTTTAGGGGCTGTGCCGCAACCATACATACACAAATACATCACTCAGGTTACTATTGTTGTTTGTGAAGGGTATAACCTAATCAGGGATTTTGAAACCAAAATAGGGACTTTGGACCAAATTCGTTTAATTAGCACCAAAGGGTGATTTCTTTTACCAGCAGCAGCAATACTAACAAGCATATACATAAAAAAAACCATATTTATATGTTTATGCAGTTTGGTCTTTGCCATTATTGTCAACTAAAATATGTGGCATTGCGTATTGGTTAAATGAAATTGCATGCTAACTCATTATTTGCTCGAGGTATGGACAATGGAAACTTTGAGCAAATTGTCGACTCTCATTTACCACGAGACTACAACCACAGTGAGATGGATCGTGTGCAACAGTGTGTACCAGTACAAATTGTCGACTCCCATTTACCACTAGACTACAACCACATTGAGATGGCAAACTAATGCTAACATAATTGTAATAAACACAATGCAAGCAGTGACGTTAAGAATTGCAGGGGATAAGGCAATGCTGTATAGAGTAAGAATCTTAGGAACACAAGACACTCTCCTCGATGAAAGTGGGTCCCATTACTTATATTACTTATATCAATTTTACATTCAATGATCTGTTGATTTCATCTTTGGTAACTCTAGATCACTCTACAAGGTACCCACCATCCTTCAATAGCTCTTTAGAGATTAAAATGCAGAAATTTTTTTATTGATTTTTGTTTGTTGCAATTGATCAAGAATGCATCCCGCTTTAAGAATGATTGCAAAAGTTGTAGACGTAGTTAAGGTGGTGAGCGAATATTTTAATATTCATTTACCTTATATATTTTTTATTTTATTTTCTTTTTCTTTTGTTCGTGTTCCGCATATATTTATATATTGATTGTTGGCCTCTTTGTGTTGTTTTCTTTTGTTGTGTCTTGATAGTGTGCCCGTTTGTCTAGCCCCCTTTTTTTTGCGTCTTTTCTTGCTGCTAGTTTTGCTTGGTCTAGGATAGACCCCTTGGCTAGTGATGGTAACCTGAGGTCATGTCTTGCCGGGTTGGGCGGGGTAGACGGGGTACGCGGAGTAGGTGTAGTAGGCGGGGTTAGTGGTGTTGGCGGGGTTAGTGGAGTTGGCGGGGATGGTAGGGTGGGCGGGCTAAGGGCGGGTAGGGGTTCTGTTAGGGCTGCGTCTTCTCGTAGGATTAGGGTGGGTAGCTGGAACGTTGGGTCTCTTACCGGTAAGCTCTTTGAGCTTGCAGATGTGTTGAAGAGACATAAGGTTGACATTGCGTGCTTTCAGGAGACTAAATGGAAGGGATCAAGCACAAGGGAGGTAAACGGCTACAAGCTCTAGTACTCCGGCTCTAGGTCAGCGAGAAACGGAGTTGGTGTTATTTTGGCGGCAGGGCTCAAGGATAATGTAGTGCAAGTGACCCGAAGTAGCGATAGGATCATGGCGATTACTTTGGTTATCTATGGGGAGACCGTCAACGTCATCAGCGCATACGCACCACAGGTGGGCCGGAGTGAAGTAGAGAAGAAGAGTTTTTGGGACGATCTCGACGAGCTCGTGAGGGTGTGCTCGTCGGATCGGCGTTTGTTTATAGGTGGTGACTTGAACGGCCATATTGGAGCGGATGCAGAAGGTTACGAGGAGATACACGGAGGGTTCGGCTTCGGAGTTAGGAATGACGAAGGTCGATCGATTTTAGAGTTTGCTACCGCTCACGACTTGGTAGTAGCGAACTCTTTCTTCAAGAAGAGGGATGTTCACTTGATCACTTTCCGGAGCGGGGGTCACAATACCCAGATTGACTATCTGTTGGTGCGAGGAAGTGATATTACTAAATGCAGGGACTATAGAGTTTTCCCTGGCGAGACTTGCTCTTCTCAACACAAATTGGTAGCAGCTGACATGCTTTTCGAGAGGCAACAACCAAGGAGATTAGTGACCGGGTTACCGAGGATTCTTTGGAAGAATTTGAACGGTGAGGCGGTAGAATCGTTTAGAGTGAAAGTCTCAGAGGGACTTGCTACTCAGTCGGATGACTTGGCTGCTAGAGACCCGGACCAGGTGTGGGGCACCCTTGCCGGCATTATCAAAGATGCAGCAAAGGATTCCCTTGGGGTGTCTAGAGGAACTTCGAGGTCCCAACCGGCCAACAGAGAATCTTGGTGGTTTTGCGAGGAAGTGCAATCCAAAGTCGCCGAGAAACAATCTAGGTTCAGAGAGCTTCTTTTGTGCCGAGAAGGTCGCCAAGCGGACATTACTGCGGCAGAAGAGATGTATAAAGTAGCTAAAAGAGAAGCGAAAAAGGCAGTAGCTCTGGCAAAGGACAAGGCGTATGAGGATTTGTATAAGAAACTGGACTCCAAAGAGGGGGCTAACGACGTTTTCAGGATCGCTAAAGCCCGAGAGAGGAGAAGGAGGGACTTAGGATGCGTAAAGTATATTAAAGATGAAGGAGGACAGACCATTGTGAACGTAGAGGATATCAGGAAGAGATAAGGAGAGTACTTCTCCTCTCTTTTCAATGTAGGAAGGGCTGAAGACAGCACGGAACAAGAGAACCTTAGCCAACGAACAGAGTGCTACTATTCGAGGATTAGTCAACCAGAAGTGAAGATCGCACTACAGAATATGGGAAGAAACAAAGCGGTAGGGGCGGACTAAATCCCCATAGAAGCTTGGAGGTGTTTGGGAGATAGGGGTTAGATTGGTTGACATGCCTCTTCAACAAGATCTTCTACGGGGATAAGATGCCAGAAGAATGGAGACTCAGCGAAGTCATCCCCATCTACAAGAATAAGGGAGATGTACAAGTGTGTAGCAATTATAGGGGCATTAAGCTTTTTAGTCACACCATGAATCTTTGGGAGAGAGTTATTGAGAGAAGGTTGAGAAGGGAGACGAGGGTGTCAGAAAACCAATTTGGTTTTATGCCAGGAAGGTCCTCGATTAAGGCTATTCACCTTCTCAGAAGTCTCATGGAGAAGTATAGAGAAAGACAAAAGGACTTGCATATGGCGTTCATTGATCTTGAAAAGGCCTGTGATAGCGTTCCGCGCAAGTTGATTTGGAGAACTCTTATCGACAGAGGAACCCCAAATAGATACGTGAGAATCCTTAGGGATATGTACGAGGGTGCTAAGACTCGTGTACGGTCCACAGTGGGGACCTCGGAGTTTTTCCCTGTGGAAGTTGGGCTCCACCAGGGATCCACCATTAGCCCCTACCTCTTCGCCTTAATTCTAGATGAGGTAACTAGAGGGGTTCAAGAGGGCATCCCGTGGAACATGATCTTTGCTGATGACATTGTGTTGGTGGCAGAATCGGCAGAAGGGTTAAACACCAGACTTGAGCACTGGAGGGAGGCTCTTGAAGACAATGGCCTTCGGGTGAGCAGGGAGAAGACTGAATACCTGAGATGTAATTTTGGGAGGTCTGAGCCAGGTCACCATGAACAAATTGATATTCATATCGGTGATCAGATCCTGCCACCCAAGGAGTCTTTTAGATACCTGGGATCGATAATACATAAATCAGGGAGGATAGATGAGGACGTAACCCACCGGATTAGAGCGGGGTGGGCGAGATGGAGGGCGGCGTCAGGAGTCCTTTGCGACAGGAACATCCCATTTAAGTTAAAGGGAAAATTTTATAAGGTTTGTACGGCTCTGAATGTTGGCCCATATTAAAGGCACAGGCTAACAGGGTAGAGGTGGCAGAACTGAGGATGCTAAGATGGACTTGTGGTAAAACCTTGCTTGACATGATCCCGAACGGAATTTTCAGAGCAAAACTTAAGGTCGGGAATATTGTTTCAAAAATGAGAGAAGGAAGGTTGATGTGGTTCGGACATGTCAGGAGAAGGCCACAGTCAGCACCAGTTAGAAGGGTCGAAGCACTAGTTGTAGATGGCGTGAGAAGGAGAGGCAGACCCAATATCAAGTGGGAAGATAGACTTAAGCTCGACATGACGGAGCTTCGTTTGACAGAGGACGTGATCTCAGATAGGAAGGGGTGGAGGGATAGAATTAGGATTTGCGGGTAGGGGTGTTAGGTTGGCTTTTAGGTGCCCCCTTTTGCCTCCTTTTTGCTTTGCCGTAGTCTTAGGCCCCGTGCGTGGTTTGCGTTGCTCTGTTGTTGCTCCCTTAGGTTTGCCTGCTTTGTCTTGCCCCCTGAGTTTGGTCTTTTGTTGCTCCCTTAGGTTTGCCTTAGCTTTATGCCTAGTGTGCTACTTTGCTTTGCCCTGTGTTGCCCACTTTTGTTGGTCTGCTTTTGGTGTGCCTGGGCTTTTGGTTTTATGTATGTGATACTTTGCTTTTGGCTTATTTACGGTGTGCTTGTGCGTAGTTCTTTTTCCTGTATGCCCTGTCTGCTTGTTTGCTTGCTCTCTTTTTACTTCGCTTTTGCCTTTTGCTTTTGTCGTATGCTTTCTCTATCCTTTCGCACTAGCACACATGCACTTGCCGGAAGTCTCGTTGGAAGCAGTCTCTCTACCCACGGGTTTACCCTGGTGTAGGGGTAGGATTTGTCTACATTTTACCTCCCCCATACCCTGCCCAGGCGGGATTGGGTTTGTTGTTGTTGTGTTGTTGTTACCTTATATATTTTTTAAACTAATTGCATACAGGTATCTTATCCTTTTTGCAGACTAAGGCCACAGCGCGTTCAACAGGCTGTAGTGATGTGGCAGGTTGTCAATTATGCTTTACAAAATCGGTATTCAATAGGTAATATTGGTGGTGTTTACCTTTATGTCTCAATGGTGTATCTTTTTTTCAGACACGCCGTGTACAACGGTGCCCGAAGGTTGTGGTGCTCAATAGGAATGAGAACATTCTTCAGGCACTCAAGGAGCTAATGATACAGAAATTCAGTATATGAAGTTCGTTGATGTTAATGTGGAAGATAAAAAAAAAATGTCCTCATAAGCCATTTGTTGTGCTGGGGACAAGACGAGCAATTTGGAAATACTTGCGCTTATATTGTCGCTCAAAGCTTTTGTTGTGTCAAAAAGTTAAAATGGTTAAATGACTAAAAATAAGTAACAGGGTGTTTGGGTTTACATAGCGTCAGGTGTTTTGTTAATTATTACGTTGACACGATTCGTTTTTGAGTGTATGGAATAATGGTGGCTAGAAGCCGAAAATGCGTATTTTAAATACCTTTGAATTGCTTTAACATAAGCAAAAAATATGCAATCTTAAGCACCCATTAACACAGAAGAATGAGGAAAGATGAGATGACATCTTAACTCAAACAAAAAGCATATATGATATTATTAGAAACAGTTTGCTAATAATCTTGAATTGTTTGCCAACATACATACATCATTGGTGCTAATTTCATTCAATATTAAATGTGTTTTATTAAAAAATAATGCTATAACACATGTTGAAGGAAAATGATGTCCGAAGTGCAATTAGGTAGTTTCTTCATTTTCGTTGGATAGTGTTGAAAACTATAGTTACGTTGTTTAAAAGGCTGAATTTAGAATTATATATAAGGATATGAAGAGCCATCTCTTAAAATTATTAGTGTACACTTCGAATTAAAAAAAATGTCACGTTGGTGAATCGTTTTTTTAACAGTGTTTAATGGTTCATTTCATGATGGTGATGGAGATGATGTTTTACATCTCAAAATCCGATGTCTTTAAAAGCCCAAATTCATAAACCTATGTGATTTTTGGAGAGGCAAAGATGGGGGACGTTAGTCCTGCTCATAACTCCAAGCTTAAGTTGCCCAACAGTTTAGAATGCATGATATGAGTTATGGCAAAGCCATATGCTTTTGCTACCTCTGTTGCACAACCAGTTTATGAAGAGGATGAGGACTGGTATTGACTATTGAGCCACGAGACATTCATTTGGTTATGCAAACATTGTCGTGTCGAGGCCAAAAGCTGTCAAATCTCTCATCAAGACTACTGGTGATATTGTGGGTGCTATCATGGAGCTCACCACTTAGGTTTTGAAATGTTTGTCTTTTAAAGGAGTTTTGGAGTTTATTGTTTTTCAATTATCATAAACTTTAGAAGATAGCTCAAGTTTGGCGCCTTTGCTTAATCCACAGCAAGTTCCATTGCATAACCAAAAATGGAGTTTATACATGTATGTTCTTGCAATATGCACATGTAAAACCTAGAGTGTTTATAAACGTATTCTGATTTGTGATCTTTTCATTTTAGTTTATCTCATTTTAAATGCTGCATAATTCTCATAACATACACACGGCCGCCCCGCAGCAACGCGCGGGCAAACCCGCTCGTTTATACTAAAAGGAAAATATAAAATAAATAGATATGCAATAAGTTATAAAACCCACATTTTTTTTCTTTTTTTCTCATGATTGTTCACATGATTGTAACTTATACTGATGACATTTGGGCCTATATTCCAACTCTGAATTACAACGTGTGAGTAAAAACCCACATGTTTTTTTTTTTTTTTTTTTTTTTCTCAGGCTTGCATTTCTTACATAGAACTTGATAATCCAACTCCTAACTGTGATGTTGATGTAGGACACAAGGAAGTAAATTGAGGTGTAGTGTATGACCCTTGAAATAAACCCTTGAAAATCTGTTTATAAGCCGCTTCCGTCAAATGTACTCCATCCCAGTTAACATATGTATCTGGTTGATCACATACGGTGGCAGATGCAAATCCACATCTAGCTGATGGGTTGTAATTATACGGCCCTCCTCCTCCGCAACACGCCTTCAATGCCCCGTTTGTGAATCCTGAAAAGTGGGAAACCCATACGAACAAAAACATAATTGAAGTCCCCTTTGTAATGCTAATTAAACGCGGTGTTGCCATATTAATTTGATTCATAACATGGTACTTACCAAATTTATCTGGAGAAAGATAGATTTCCATGGCAGCATTGTAGTAGTCAGCGTAAATGATGGTGACATTAGGATGAAGCTCTCTAATCTCATTTAGTTTGGTTTGTAGTAGCCTGTTGTGATATTTGGCGAATCCATTAAACCGAATGAGGCAACTGGTTGTGGGATCATGCTTTTCATTCTCCGAATTAAATTGGGTCAAATACGCCAAAGAACATCCTATTGGCAAGTTTCCTGGAACGACGAGTGTCTGAGCCCCCATCTCAATCAACTCCTGTATTTAGATCTAGAAGTATTGATACTCTTGTGCAGAATATTATGGATAGTATTAAATGGAGGATTATGAGCTTCACTGTCAAGGAATCAGATGCAGTGAGAAATGTGGAAGCTAAATGGAATGTGAAGTTTAAAAGAGCTTTAGTATAATGTCTGATTGCTGGTTATGAAAGTAGATAGTTATATCTGTCTATGTTTGATATAGAGTATAGATTAGCTTAATCTCAGTGTAGGTTGTTGATTGTATGAATGCTTATTTGTTTAGCCTCATTAATTCTTCATGGGGGATGTCCATGAGTGTAAATGAGTGTCTACTACTCTTTTTGTGATTAATAATATTTCTCCTTTTCACAAAAAAAAAAATTACTAAAGGGTGTGGCACAGATTTGAGTAGTGATAATACTCTGTATAAATGTGCATAATATTTCTTAAATTATACTCCCTCCGTCCCATTTTATAAGTCCATTTTGTCAATTTGGGTTGTCCCAAATTATATGTCCACTTCTAAAAGTGCATAACTATTAATATTAAATTTTCCAATTTTACCCTTCAAAAATATCTAGTGACTTATACATAGTACAATATATATATATATTAAAAAAAAAGGAAAATAGACTAACATTACATATTCCCATTGCAATAACAAATGGGCAATGAACTGACGTTCAAAATTACTCAAATTGTTTCTAATGCTTGAACTTCTAATAAGATCCATTTTTAAAAAGAGAGTAAAGATGTATGGATGAGTATGACATAAATTTTACCTAAGCAACTTACATATAAATAGAAAGATTTGGAGAGACATAGCTATTTCAAATTTTTGGTGGGAAATGATTTTTAAATTTAGTGACAAATGCATCTAGGAGATTCTAGAAAAAAATATGGCTTAAAAATATGTATTCACTTCACACATAAAAATATGTGTTCTACTCACAAGCCAAACAATAATTTTGTGTAACCACATTTTTATACAGTAATAAGAATAAAAAAGCTAGAAACAATTTATTGAGAATAAAAAAAGCAATGTTTATTGCATTTGTGTGCGGTCAAAAAAATTATGGCTTGATTATTTAAAATTATTTATACGTAAAGTATAAACAATTGTTTCTTGCATGTGTGGTCAGTTTATTGAGTACATGATGTTCCAGGTAGGAGAAAAAAGAAAAAAAAAAAAGTCTAGTGAGTACATTAATAACGTAAGGCTGGTCGCATCCGTGTGGTTAACATCGGTTGGGCACCAAAATTTGGCACCTTCGACCGATCTTCACATCGGTTGACTCGATTGCGGGCATAGGTTGCCACATCGGTCGTGGCTTCATATTTGCGCATATCGAGTGCAAATAAGACCGATGTTAAAGTCCACATTTTCTCACTTTTTAATTCATTAACACTGACCCATATAATATTTCATAAAATTAAGCAATACCCATGATTTATTTCACTAACATTAACAATCTTTATATTTCAATTTTGTATAAAAAAAAATGGGATTAAAAAGATGGCCAGAATAGGATACTAATGAAATGTGGACGGAGAGAATGATGAGTTGGGAAAATGGGTGACTAGGTGTATTTAAATTTGTTTTTATAGAAAGTCTTTGCTGTTTTGTGGTTGTCAAATTGGATTTTGGATCAAAATGTGTTTTTTTGGAGTGAAATGAAATTAGTAATAATTCAAGTACATGTATAACGAAATACCCACGAAACACAATTTATAATATGTCGTCATTCGAGCATTTATTCGGTTCTTCTTCGTCTTTCGACGAGGAAGAAGTTTTTAGTGAGTTTGTGGAGTTTGCGGATTTTGCTTGAATGAAATTTAAATTTAATGTTAAAAATGTTTGAATTAAAAAAAAAAATCCTCGGGTCGTCGACTGAGGCATCCGGGTTGTCCCAGGTCGCTGGAGAGAGAAAGCTGACGTGGCGCAGGTCGACCCAGGTTGTCCCAGGTCACGACTGGAACTAGCCTAAGCTAGAAAACAATTGTCAATAAAGTGAGGCCAACTTTCAAATTGTTTTGCTTGTGAGAGTAATTTAAAAAAAAATGTACTCTAGTACATTAAGGGCAAAATTGTCAATTGTCTTATGAGATTTAGCAAGTATTAAATACACCTAAAACTTTGTGCAAATGCATTTTGGACTTATAAAATGGGACGGAGGGAATATTTTATATGATGAACAGCTTCTTACATTGATTGTGGTGGCGATTGTATCAATAACAAGAGGAACATATGATTTGACCTCATCCATGGACTTTCCCTGATGTATTATTGGATTGTTGTAATCGTTACCGCCAATCTCTCCCATTAAGATCAAAGAACGTCCAATTGAATTCCTACAACCTGCAAAATTATATTACAGGATTCTATATTATAGAAAGCAAAATTGGCTATCTTTTTAACATGTAGAAACAACTAGACACAGTTAGGCTAGTCCCAGTCGCAACCTGGGACAACCTGCGC
This sequence comes from Chrysanthemum seticuspe, assembly GCA_019973895.1. NCBI lineage: Eukaryota > Viridiplantae > Streptophyta > Magnoliopsida > Asterales > Asteraceae > Chrysanthemum > Chrysanthemum seticuspe. Next base: position 263,240,659 of record BPTQ01000009.1, read on the forward strand.
CACGTCAGCTTTCTCTCTCCAGCGACCTGGGACAACCCGGATGCCCCAGTCGACGACCCGAGGTTTTTTTTTTTTTTTTTTTTTTTTTTTTTTTTTTTTAATTCAAACATTTTTAACATTAAATTTAAATTTCATTCAAATTAAAAAAAAACATTACATTACGAAATTAAAAAAAAATAAAAATAAAAAAAAAAAAAAAAAAAAAAAAACATTACACTACGAATTTAAAAAAAAAAGTTACAATACGAAATTCAAATAAACACTAGAATACTTAAACTAATAATCTAAATTGTAACGTTCTTTGATTGCTGCCTTAACTTTCTCCAACTCTTCTAGTTGGCGGCCGGTCAAATTTGGGTCGATTGGGGTGTTGTAGAAGATGATGTCGGACTCCTGTTTTGATGTCCTCATGAGCTCAAGTTTGGCCTGTTTTATCTCGAGCTCTTTTTCCCTCAACCGTAACCAATTATCTTCTAAACCCTGCTTATTCTTATCTTTATCCTCTTTTTTTAATTGCATGACCAAACGGTCCAATTTTAAGTTTTGCATTTAATCCAAACGGTCAAATGATAGAATCAATAATTTCAAGTCGGTTGAGAAGCCGCTCGATTTGCCTAAATACCCACCAACGACCGATGTGCCAACCTCCCCTCACATTCGAGCAAACCGATGTTAAGATCGGTTGAGGGTGCAAAAAAACGGTGCCCAACCGATGTGCCAACCTCCCACTGCGAAGTTACCTGAAGTGTTACTGCAAAAATAATGCAATGATTGTTTAAACCATGCTAATTGAACTCCTAAAGATGCATTTGTCGTAAGATTCTGAATACCCTTTCCTTCATAAAATGATGAAGTCAATGCTGTAGCACCCTCCACCGCGTAATTTACTCCTTGTCCAAACTCTAAGATACTGTCACACCCTTTGATTTGCTGGTATGGTGGTATCAACGGCAACCCAAGAGTCTCCGCTACGAAAAAACCAAGAAGCAAAACATAATGTCATGTGAACACAGACATGCCTGATCATATTAAAAAGTACTATCAAAGACTTATCTTTCAAGAAATTTACCTAGGAAATCGATGATGAGACGACCATCAGAGCAACGGCCTGTGGCTTCATGGAAGAAGGTTTCACCATATGGGGGCAAAAAAGTTGGAAGAACTTGGCCAGATATGGTAGCCATTTGTTTTAGATTACCAGTATCGGCAAGGGAATCACCGAAGCTAATGATAGACGTATAACATCCATCAGCATACAAGCTGCCACAACTCCATGACACCATCAAAATTACCAAGAACCTTGCAATTAGTAACATGGTGACCACTGGATATTGGATCATAGTTGTTGCTATGAAATGTTTTCATTTGTATCTGGCTGACTAATGCTGAAAGGTTTATGGATAATTATTAATATTAGTATGACCGGATTCGAACTCGAGACTTCGGGATTGCACACATTACGTATGAGAGTTGATGTTAATAATTAATATATAAAATGTTATTATTAATTATTAGTCACGAAATAAAACATAACGATAGTTAAATATTTAACGAGGTTTGATTAACGGTCGTTAAATGTAAACTAAGAGGACTAAGAATGAAATTAGTGGACAAGAAGGATCCGGAATCCCTTTGGGATTGCTTGGCCGATCGTGGGCTACCCAACCCAAGGAGGTGGGATTTCTTGGTCACCAAGTTTTGAGAATGTATATATACAAACCCTTGTATTCATTATTCTCCTAACCTTGGGTCACCAATATACCTAATTTCTCCTCTTCTTCCCTCTTTCTTTTGTGGCCGGTCGAACACCCCTCACCATAAGGGTTTTCGATTTTGCTTAACTTAAGAAACAAGTGTTTGGTTTTATTTGTGATTCAAGGAACTAGCTTTTCACATCAAATCGCTAATAGTACGTGTGTACAAGAACGAAGGACAAGCACGCTTGAGCTTGTAATCTTGGTGGTCGACTTTTGGTTGGGTCGAATTATATAAACCCTAATGTTAGGGTTTTGGGTTTTTGTTCTTGTTCTAATCATCGTTTGATTCTTGAATTGCTAAAAGGTACGCACTTTCTTGTTCGGTTAATTACTTACATATATTATTCCTATTTACTTCCGCTGCATGATTTGATGATGTTATTTGATTTTATATAATTGTTATGAGTATTAAATCCCAACAGTGGCATCACGAGCCGTTAATATGATGTAATTAATTACCGAAACACATAAAAATTGTATCTTTATGATTATATGCATGTTTTTTTATGGTTTCTAGGGTTTTGAATTCGAAACCCTAATTTTATTTATATAGGGTCGATTACCCTTAATTTTATTTAATTAGGTTTTAATTTTGTAAAACTTGTAGAAACCCTTGGATTGCATGCTAATTTTATGTGGTTAATTAATGAATAATTGTTATGTGTCATGTAATATGCGTATCTTGGGTGATAATTGTTATGCGGAATCCATGGTGGAACATGCATGTTTTGCCATGGAGTATTGTTTTGTTTTGATTAATTGTTAAGTGATATACACATGTTCTATTTATTTGATAATTATTGAATTGGGGAAGACCTCAATTATAACTAATAAAAATTCGTTATGTGCTAATTGGTATATTATTAACTTTGGCTTACGCAATCGACTTGTCGATGTATGTGGCTCATCTACCTTGTAGTTGAAAGCCCTAGTTAATGTATGCATTTATTTACGCCTAGAATTGTTTATTAGCGTTTATCGAAATAATTATGCATGTGGCTAATTGTTTTTACATATGTTAAATTGTTTAGTTATATGTTTATATTATTTGAGTGTGTTTAATTTTTATTAAAATGCTTTTTTGTTTATATAATTGTTTGACATGTTAGTAAGCAAAAAGGGTTTTTTATGAATAGAAAATTAAATGGACTAAATAATGGCGAAACTGATTTGTTATCTAAGTATTATTCTTGAACTTTTAATCGATTGATGCGACTGTACTAAATGGTTAGAACGGCTCACCCACTAGAACAAACTATAAAGGGGTTGTTTAAGAAGTGCGCATAGTCGCACTGAATGGATGTCTAAGGTTATGCTTTTGCGCTTACCTGGTCCTCTGCCCCCGTGAGTTTGATTGGAGCTACCTAGTATAACCATTCTATGTACGAAGCATCTTAGTGCAAAGTTGTAAGTTTCTCAACGCATCGATTAAAACTTTGTAGAATTTAATCTTAGCAATTAAAATCTTATGTAAGGTTTTCGAAAATTTTGTTTTATAAAGTTGTATGCATGCTTCTTTATACATAAGTTTTGATTACACGTCAAAAATTGTACCCTTTAAATTTAAGTTTATGCCATCTAATGATATGAAACACTTGAAGTTGTAATTTAGTTATGTGAGACCTTGATCTAGATTACAATGACAAGGTGAATTATTTTGTTGTGTGAGACCTCAGCTTAATGATTTGCAGTTTCTAAATTAGACAACTTAATTAAGTTAGTTAGTGAGACCTATGACTTAAGGCATAAGATGGGATAAAACATGCTTACATTTTGCATTAATTGTTTTGGCAAAATTGTAAATCCCATAATTTCTAGGAATTGAAAACTTGTTTGTCAATTATTGTTCTTCGACAATTACCTATTCTATACTTTCATCACTAGCAGATCAACTGATGTGGTGAAACTATGATAATGAGGGTCCTAGATTCAAGGAAAATTCTATGGTTAATATGAATATTGACCAAGGGTATTTTATTTTCTTGAAAGATTTAATTATCGAAAATACTAAAAATTGAATTTTGTTAATTCTTTTGATTGTATTAATGCAACATTAAACCGTAAACGTAGTTTGGGCTTTGGTAAATTGATCTAGTTCTGTTTTCAAACGAATGTTTGATCAAGAAAAATTTACTAAAAGACAAACATAAACTCTTTTCCATGGAAGAAGAGTGTGACTCAATCCTATTCCTTTTCATGATTGAGAAAGGTATGTTAGGAACATTAGAATTGTCTAAATTCTAATATAACTCATAGCAACTTTAATAGTTAAGAAAATTGCACACCATGTTTTCCTTAAGAGATTTCATTACCCTCTGTTGGTGATTGAATTCTTATATGACATTTTGGTCAACTAGAAAACATGTTTGACATTATATGAGTTATTAAATTAGAATCTAGACTAATTATCGCAAAATTGGTAAAAGACAAACTAGTATATTTTATCTAGTTGTTTTGATTTGACCAATTAAAGGTGCTACACACCATTGTGGGGATAGTAGACCTATTAAGGAAGAAATTGCATGCTCAATTTTTCAAGTTATTAGCATTGATGGATGATTCATCATCTACAAAGTAGAATACACTCTTTTACTACCTAAGTAATTGTTACGAATGGTCTTACAAAGGGGTAGTAACGTAATAGCACGCTATTTTCACTGGTTAATGAAACACTTACAATGTTGTCAAATCCAGTGGGAGTATGGTGTATTACTGAATAAGACATTATTGTAACGTTGTCTAATTCAGTGGGAGTTACAAGATTTATTATCTTGGTATTAACTCAGATTATTTCTAGATTTTCTTGAAATAATACATTACGTTTAAAAATGTAGACATTCATATTCTCAAGGATAGTCATGAACGTTTCCTTGATAATTAAGTGCTCCTACATCTACTTGTAATGCTTATATATCTATGACACTATCATATTGCTCACATAAACAAACGAATGTCATGGTGTTTATATGCTATATGGTGTTGTTCTATGCACAAGTGGGAGAAGTATTAATTGTGTGCAAAAGAACAAACACATACAAATATGATTAATGGATTCTCTTGATCGTAAGATAAGAGATTAACATTCTAATAAGATTGACTTGTTTAGAACATATGTCAAGATTATAACATAGACTACTTTTATGTCTTATGTCATTCAAATCATAGAAACACTTGAAGTTACATTTTAGTCTAAGTGAGATCTTGGCTAGATTGTAATCTCAAGATAAATCTCCACTTGTCGTGGGATTGGGCGTGGATGCTTTTACAGTTTCTTAAGTTGGACACTTCATGGAATGACATAATTAAATAAAGTAATACTATCTTAAATATTTATGTATTTTTAGAATGACATAAATAGATAGAGTAGTATATTAACTTGAAAATAAATTAATTTAAACCATGATGTGGTGTTCATAATTACTTTAAATTATACATGGTTATGTGTTTCTGTATAAACTCACAAACATGAAGTCTTTTAAAGACTTATAATATAAAGTAAGATATTATAACTGTTATGTCTTTTGACTTGGTCAAAGAATACTTATGTTATAAAACATGCAATTGGCTTGGATATTCTATTATACCATTAAGTTGACTTAGTTGGTAAATAGGTAGGCCAAAAGGAATATGTTTATCTTACATATTATTAGATTGTCTTACAATATTAATTCTAATGAAATACTGTATGTATATGGAATGTTCAGTTAGAAGAATCAAACATTTGTTATATTGTTTGATTCAAGATAACAATATCTTCTTTTCTTCCAAAATTTATCAAGGTTAGAAAATTGAGTATTGATTGGATATACTTAATAAACTCAAACCTAGAAGATTAATAAGACACCATTTTAGTATGGAATGTGATGAATCACATTGAGTCTTATATTGAAGTTTTGAATTGTTAAAACTACTTATGGAGTAGGTTATTAACGAACAAGATTTATGAACTGTCAATGTGTTTTGTAATATCCCAAAAGAAAACAATTTGGTGTTGTTCTACTTGCTGAAGTATTTGTAGATAGTCTTTAAATTACAAAAGCAAGTGGGAGTTTTGTTTAGATCTTGAAGAGATTAAATTACAATTACAAAACACATAATCTTCTAAAATACACTAGTGAATATCATGATGAGGTCAAATATGATATACCTCAAAATGATGGAATTCTCATTCATAGATTCGCAAGGATTCTCATATAATTGATTGATGTGCTGAGATATGAGTTGCAGGATCATGGTAAACCTGTTAATCATGATGATGCATTTACCTAATATTGAATTGTGGTAAATTATTCATACTATGAATGTTAAGATGCTGTCCAAAGAGATAATCAACTTTGTAAACTTGGTTTATCTTAATAAAGATGAGTTTCTTCAAAGGAAGGAAAACCCTAGCGGTTTAAATTCTTTGTGTAGAAATCATATGGACAAAATTGTACATGTGTTTAATGCATGGCTTGTGACAAGATTATTAATCACACTTACGCAATTAACTGTGATTGAATATTCTTTCCTTGGCACATTAAATATATAATGATTATAATTGTCATACTTATTTTCATTGATATGAAAAATGACAATGGAATATCAAAACTATTTGTTATGTGATTACTTTTGCGAGGACGATAAGTAATACAAAGGAGTTTTATGAATTCACATAATATTTGGAAATGTACAAAATGCAAGAATCCATGAATGGATATATGCATGCATCTAGGAGATGATTCTTATGTTTAACTATTAAATCCAAGTTTTGGTTTAAAAATTAAAATAAGACAATTTCTAAGTATTCCTGAAAGCTAGTGGGAGTATTATGTTTATTTTCTTTAAATCTTATATGATGTGGGTAGTAACATTCCATCTAAGATAAAATGTTAAGTTCTGGTTTGGGATGGAACTTCACTTGAAAGATTTAGAAAATAAGACATATAACCTTGGAATATATGTTTATTATTAATAAACATGTGCGGGTAAAATAAATGAGTCTAAAAGAACATGATATATCATTTGTAAAATGGATATGTAGAACATGAATTAAATCTTTGTTTGACATAAGGATTTTTCATGTACATCATGTTACTGTTGTATCATGCTTGAATGCAAGATGATTTGACAACATTGATATCTAATGAAGTTATTAGATAACTAGTGTAATGAATATTCTAATGGAATATGTTTGAATTTAGAATTACATTCCTCAGCCTGGATTTGCTCTCAAAATTCTATGGATGAGCAATACAGCAATTGTTGCGAAATTGTCATAGCTAACAAACTTGAAAGTTTGAAGGCATCAAACATTACACTGTAGATATTGAAGTTTACGAAATTTTAAAGAGCATATTGTTGTTTGTATACAATGATGCTGGTATAATTGAGATGACACTCAATACTAGTCATGAGAGGATTTCATCCTTGAAAATGGCCATGTGAACTAGTTGTGCTCAATTAAGAGCATAGTTGCATTATACAATAAAGAATAAGAATACTTTAAACTTTAAAAATGTTTGAAAGTTTGATTGTCATAAATTGGTGCTTGAGGATGTCACACACTTTATGAAATATTATGTGGCAATATCAAGATATTTTGAATGCACACATACAAGAACTTCACTAGTTGAATTCTTGAAATAAGTATTCTCAAAATTCCGATAGATCAAAGTTAGTTGAAATTATGCCTTGTCAACAAGTATGATTGTCATTACTTGAGGCATACTTCATTAACAAGTATTATCATGCATTGATCTATTTAGTATTTGGATAAGGGATGTTATGAACAAATATTATTTAAATGGAATAAAATATTGGTTATGTTTATTTTTCATTTTCTTAATATTATATCCTATATTTGCATGTTTAATCCGTGAATAACTTATGTTATTCTAAAAGTCCGTTGTCGATCAATGATGTGGGAATGTCATTGAATTAAGACAAATCTGAGTTTTGGTAGAATATACTTTAAGTATATTGATGCGTAGGACATGCCAAATTCACATGATATTCAATGAATTGAATATAGGACAGATCCCAACTTTACATGATGATACTTTATGGATCTTTGTCATTAAGTATATCATGAAGTGTTTATCCTCAGACTTGAGATACCAGATAAATGTTATGAATGTAGTGCATTTGTGTAAGATAGTCTAACGCTATCCGTAACTGGTAGTTATAAGGGCTATTTTCGGAAGTGTTACAAAGTTCATGAGTTATGTTTGCAGTCAAGAGAATTTGTTTCAAAGTATAATACTATATTTGGGCCCCTCGTAGGATTGGCAAGATGTTTGTAAGGCCTTACCCAAGATCTATCTGAAATACGTTCAGATGATTTGGTAATCTTGTTCAATCGAATACAACGAGAAACAGAATATTAACTTATGAAATGACTTGATCCATATTCATAGTTAATGTAGTATTAGTAACAAAAGGATAAGTAAAAATGATGAATCATTAAATGGTTTTTTCCAAGAGACCATACTCGATTTGATCTGGGGGCGTTGGCGTGTGAAAGCTAGACTAACCAATGTCATTACTATATTAAGTAATATCCAAGTGGGAGCTGAAAGGTTTATGGATAATTATTAATATTAGTATGACCGGATTCGAACTCGAGACTTCGGGATTGCACACATTACGTATGAGAGTTGATGTTAATAATTAATATATAAAACATAACGAAATAATTATTAGTCACGAAATAAAACATAACGATAGTTAAATATTTAACGAGGTTTGATTAACGGTCGTTAAATGTAAACTAAGAGGACTAAGAATGAAATTAGTGGACAAGAAGGATCTGGAATCCCTTTGGGATTGCTTGGCCGGTCGTGGGCTACCCAACCCAAGGAGGTGGGATTTCTTGGTTACCAAGTTTTGAGAATGTATATATACAAACCCTTGTATTCATTATTCTCCTAACCTTGGATCACCAATATACCTAATTTCTCCTCTTCTTCCCTCTTTCTTTTGTGGCCGGTCGAACACCCCTCACCATAAGGGTTTTCGATTTTGCTTAACTTAAGAAACAAGTGTTTGGTTTTATTTGTGATTCAAGGAACTAGCTTTTCACATCAAATCGCTAATAGTACGTGTGTACAAGAACGAAGGACAAGCACGCTTGAGCTTGTAATCTTGGTGGTCGACTTTTGGTTGGGTCGAATTATATAAACCCTAATGTTAGGGTTTTGGGTTTTTGTTCTTGTTCTAATCATCGTTTGATTCTTGAATTGCTAAAAGGTACGCACTTTCTTGTTCGGTTAATTACTTACATATATTATTCTTATTTACTTCATGCTTTGATGATGTTATTTGATTTATATAATTGTTATGAGTATTAAATCCCAACAAATGCTGCATAAATTATGTATGTATTTACTTGTGTTATTAAAAATTAGCCGCAAGGATGTGACAATAAGAGGGCCCTGTTACTTTATACTACGTATAAGATAAGGCTAAGATTAGAAGAACATGTTAATGGACCAATGACACGACACCTTGACTTGACACGAAATTTATGAAAAATTGGATAAATATGAAAACGAATAATATAAAGTAACTGGCATAATATGTTGGACGCCTGATATTTTGTTTACTTGACTCGAAATTTACATTGATTATTTTTATTAAAGTAAGGGAATTGAAAATAATATTTAAACCGTTTAGAATAACATACTTAAGACAGTTTTTTATTAGTTTCTGTTTCGTATTTTTTTTTAGTTTTATATTTTTGACTTGTTAAACTTTATATTTTATATTTTGTATTTTCAGTTTTATAATATAAATAAAATTATTAATAATAATAAAAAAAAAAAAAAAAAAAAAAAAAAACGAAAAAAACCGAATATTCAGCAAATATACCACTGCTTTAATATATATAGAGAATGGTTGGTAATAATATGCGATAGGTTATAGTAACGGCCTGGATTAAATCCCATCCTTTAGGGGGTGATATGGGGTGCCTGTGGTGACGTTATGTCGTGGTTTCTTCCTGGCAGCTGGCCCAGAATGATTGTGACGGGATCCGGTTCAGACAACCGTCCACCGCTCTGGGTTGGCCCCCTCCATGTCATGGGGGTTAGTTGATACAGCATTATAAAAAGATGTTCAACTGCCAAAAAAAAAACTAATGCTGTAAAGAAGTACTGTAGTTCGTGAACGGTGACCCACGACCTTTGACTCTTTAAAATCATGTGTTTCGTGTGTAATAGCATATTGAATTTTCAAAAGCACTATAACAAAAAAGAAAAAGAAAAATAAAGAACGAACCGATCATGAAAAAGGCTGATTTCAACAAAAGTCAGACATTAGCATCTACTGTAATATTATTAAAAAGTTTACAAATTTACCTCATCAGTTTGCAAGCTTTTGTACAGGGAAGTGATTTGCATAATTTCACAATTGATTGGTACACTTAAATTATCAGTGTTTTGACATTTATATACTCAAATTATTTTTACTTATTTTTACTCTATAAGGGTATAAATATAAAAACACTCATAATTTGTACTAATCAATTATGGGAATGTACAAATCGCTTCCCTTTTGTATATTATAAATATATTTTCACTATAGAAAACGCTTATAGTAATTACTCCGTATTATTTTGTCACCCCATGCAAAGTCATTAATGTATAAATTACCTCTTTATAATGATAGACATTTTTCATGTCACGTAGACATCAAATGATTCTTCATTATCGTACACAAATTTTTAGGTATTTTCATAATTTTTTAGACTATTATTAAACCAACATAATATATGCTTTTGATAACTAAAAGTCAGTAAACGAACTTAGTGTTGAATTTTGCACTTTGCTTATACATACATGTGGAAATTATGTAACTAATTGACATCGTATATAGATACATCTTTAAATAACTTTTTTACTTGTTGGAGGTGTTTTCGAAAGCAATCATTCTCATTTATCCTTGGTTAAAGGTGTGGTTGCTTAAATCTACCTCATCATACCCTGTTTCGCCCGGGCAGGGCCGGCCCAAAGGGGGTGCATGGGGTGCTATTGAGCCAGGCCCACTCCCCCTAAGGGCTCATATTTAAAAAAAAAAAATAAATAAAAAAAAAAAATAAAATAAAAAAATGTATATTAAATCTAAAGATGAGTAAAGCCCATTTGGATTTTTTGATCAGTAAAAAAAGAGTTGAAGGTTATTGACTCTAGCTGGGCCCACTGCATCCAATTCTATGAGCCCATTTTTTATTCTCGAACCAGACCCCAAATACTTTTTGCATTCTTAAAGACGGCACTGCACCCCAGGTATTATTGCTATTGTTGTTTAAGAAAAAAAAAAGGAATTTTCAAGATCCATAAAAGATGGTAATAAACATGTGTGCAAGCTATGACTCATAAATCAGTGGCAACTGGAAACACAATTCATGTGGTAACTACTAAGGGCCAGTTTGGTTCATGGGGTTCACTAGCTTTAGACTGAAAAAAATATGAATTCAGTTGTTTGGTTTGCTTAAATTGATGTCACGTGAGGGGTTGATTCCCAAATTCTCAGCCCCACCCCATTTATTGGGTTTTCAATAATTACACATATTTTTTTATTTTAAAAATTCTCAGCCACATGCTAAAATGAATTATGTCTCATCTTTAATTTTTGTATTTAAAAACTGCATTTTATGTAAAAATAATTAACTTTTAAAGCATATGTATTTTTTCTCTCTCCACTCATCAAATCCAAATCCAAATCCAAATCCAAATTTAAATCCAAATCTAAATCCTAAACCCATCTACAAACCAAACGGGCCTTAAATTATTAAAGAGTATACTTCACTTATTTATGGTACTTTATTTCTACCCATTGTATTTGAGCTGCTTATATACCAGTTGTATGTTTGACTTTTAAGGTTTCTTGTTGGATGTGTTTTTTCATATGATATCATTAGTGGGGTTCTAATTTCATTTTCAAACAATTTATAATGCCATAACACATCTTTTTTACAATTCCTCGATAGTACATTTTTTAAACATGACACTTCATGCAATAAGTTCTACACATGATTGTACTTGTACAAAAAGGGCAGCAAAAAGTAAATGGGAATTGATACTCACACCACACTTTTTGATTCATGCACCACTAGTTGTGCATTACAGTATTGTACAGTACAATACTATAATGCACAACTAGTGGTGCATGAATCAAAAAGTGTGGTGTGAGTATCACCTCCCAAAGTAAATAGGTTTGCAGTAAGTTGTAAACATGATAATGATGGCATTTGAGCTTAGAGCACTTGGTATCATCATGACTTGAGGTTATCCAATAAGTCAGCGTCACATAAGTTTTAACATTTCAACTTTAATTCACAAAAAACACCCCTTATCATAACACAACCATAACACTACTTTTTGAGACCCACTTTTATTTAAATACTTACAAACTACACACACATAAACATCACTTTTTTGTCCACTAGCAACCATAACTCAACGTTACCATAATAACGCAAAGTTAAAACTCAACCATAACTTGAGGAGGGCGGTATCATAACTTAATCATAACTCACGTTAACTTACCTCCACATAGGCAATAACGCAAGATTGAAGGGATGATACCGTGTGCTCTTATATTCCAATTCTGAACTACATACTACAAAAAAAAGTGATATTTGGCACTACATTCTCGTGCCCAAATTACACAAGCTGTCAACCCAAACCAAAAAAGGCACGACATCTCGTGCCTGTTTGGTAGACCCTATCTTGTTGACCCAAAAAAATTTGGCACGACAGGTCCATGTATATTTTGGCACGACAAAAGTGTGGGCCCAAATGCAATTCAACCTGAAAATACTCTTTGGCACGACAGAGTTTTGCAAATTGGTACGACATTGTCGTACCATTCTTTTTTTTTATTACCTTTTTAAAATTACGATAAAAAGTTAATTTAAATACAGAAAGGCACGACATTGTCGTGCCAAATTGGAACTACACGTGGCACTGGATACAAAACACGTGGCCTTGTGTTGCAGAATGGCAAGACATGTGTGTGTATATTAGGGACGACAACGTCGTCCCTAATTTTTCTGGGTGGGCAAAAAAAATGCAGCAAATGCAGATTTTCCAGATTTTTTCTGGAAATAATCTACCAAAACAAATACAACATGTAATCAATCACAATCTACAATACCAATTCGACAATATGATACAATACCAAATTACTAAACGGATCGAATAACATTCCACAATTTCACGATACCATTCAACAAATACGATACAAAGTAAACTACTATTAAACTATACAAGGCGCAAATTTCCTAAATAACATGTCTCAAACTAACAAGTCACTAGCTTATAAAGCTAACATGTCTAAAAGTTATAAAGTTAACATAAATCCACGATAACATTCGACAAATACAATACTATTCCATAATATTAATAAGTCTAAAATTCACAAACTAACTTCCCGCCTACTCCTCAAAGAACTCGTCGCCCGAATCGCTGCCCGACTCGTCGCCCGCCTCGTTATTATCCCCACTATTATCATCATTATTATTCAAATCATTATTATCAACATGATCATTTTGGCCCAAATGAGGATTATTTTGTGAGTTGTACCGGTTAAGGTCTGGTGGCGGCATTGCATAGTTCGAACTAGTACCCGGGCACGTGATAGAGTTGGGAAAGGTGGGGCGATAAGAACCGGCAAATGCATTATTGGGGTCGAAAATGGGACGTTGGAAACCATAAGGGCCGGGAGGGGGAAAAGGGCCAGGAATGGGTACCGAGGGAAAGGGAGGTGAAAATGGGTTACCTTGTGAGTTGTAGTGGGTGAAAAACTGCTGAAGGTAAGATCCGAATGTCCCAACTGCGGCTTGGGCCGCGGCAGCCTGTTCCCTAGTTGCGTGAGCTTCTGCCTCAGCCTGACGAGCCCGTTCTTGCGCAGCCTTGGTTTCCCTCATCGCCTCTGTCATATGCTCCCTAGTAACGTAATCTGGAGCAACATGCCCACGTGTGAACCTGCGAGAGGTTGAGCCACCACCAGGTAACCTCCTGCCCCTGCCTGCCATGTTCTGGCGGTTGTCACTCGGAACTACAAGCTCCAATATTTCTATGCTGCTCATGTACGGGATGGCACCGGCTCTGACTTGCTCCTGAAAGGCCCTCATCTCATTTTGTGTAATTACAGAATTAAAAAAAAAAAAAAAAAAAAGTAAGTTAGGAAAAAAATAATAAATGAGAAGTAACTTAATATAATGACGCATGTTAAGAGATAAACTACTTACGTAAGCCGTCTCGTTCTCTTTCGTCTTAAATGTGCCATCTTTTTTTGAATGGCCCTTCCTCCAAGTTTCAATCAGGTCTTCATTTTGATTGTTATTGTTGACCCTCTATACATACAATATAAAATAAATGGATAACGAGGTAAATATAAACAATATAAAAACCTTTAAAAATCACAAAAATTATAACGAGTCTTACATGATGGTTGCGTCCTTGAACGAACGATTGTCGACCTTGGTGAGTTAAAATCTTGTTTTTTGATCGATTTTCTGCATTTCTGGCCGATCTTGCCATCCGTTTCGGGTCTAACCACCAGTCAACCAACATCTCCCATTCCTCTTGGGTTCTGTTCAGCCAGGCTTTCGGGGGTGGCGGATGTGCCCTTGCCGCTGCGGGCGTCTCGTGGATATCAAAGTATTTAGACTTGAGCCTGTGTTTGTATTTTCGGTATAGCATCCTCTGCTGTAACCATAGCCCAAGTCCTACCCTTTCCCCCACCGTATAAAGATTATCTCCAACCTGGAATCTGTTCTCATTATTCAACCAAGGCACCAGGTTGAAATAGGTCTGCAAAAAAGTATACGCATTTAAACAAACACACAATTTAAATATAACAAGCATATCTGAACGGTCAATAACAATAAGAATAGAAATAAAATAAACAATAAATATAACCTGTAGTGCCGGCATTATATGCGCCTTATAAGAACCAGGAATTTCTTCCCAATCGCAATCAAGGGGAAGTGGCCTCACTTGTTCCCCAATAAGACTATTTAACTGCGCTGCATAAGTGCCAACCGCTGAGAAGGTGCCTTGATCATCGGTATCAAAGCTTATAGGCAAAGGTTGTCCGTTATTCTCCCTAAAAGCCTTCCTTAAGGCCCGATTTGCCGTCTCACCGATGATCATTGAACCTACAAATATAAGTTATTGAGTTGAGAAAATACATGTAAAAAAAATTCAGTTTTATCAATAAAAATTATATAAAAATAAAAAATAAAATAATAAAAAAAATCACAATTTGTTACCTGCGCAATAGCCCGGCAAAGTAAATGAGGGCCGTCTTGGTGGATCACCGCCAGCATCCCCGCCGTGTGATCTAGGCTGTACACACGCCATCTGTAAAAGTACAAGTTCAAGAACACATAATTTCGTGGACCAATTAATACTAATATACACATTCATATAAATATACACATTCATATAAACATATAGTAACAATTTCATTCAAATTACAATTTAAAAACAATAATTGTCATAATCAAATTACAATTCAAAAACAATTAATTGTCATAATCAGAATCATCACTAGATAAAACTTCTTCAACAACAATAGTGGGGTTCACTTCATCATCATCAGACACGTCAACATCATCATCATCAAGGACATGAGCAACGACGTTATCTTCATTAGTAACAAAATCAGCATCTTCTTCAGCAACAACATCTGGTGGGGCGTCCACTTCTGCTGATTCATCATTTACACTCAAATTCGCATCATCAAATGTGTAATCGAACGGGCTTTTTTCAGCTTCATCTTTTTCCTTCCTTTGCTTGACGAACTGCTCAAACATTGCTTCAGCTTCCAGCATGTTTTCTCCTCCAACACTATTAGCTTCACAGTCCAAATACACCCTGTAGAATGGCTCTACTTTCTTTAACCATTCCAGAATGCGGTCTCTCATCAACGGGTCTATGTTCTTATAAGAACCATATTCATCATAAATTTCTGACCCATACGTATCAAGAACTCGAGTAAAGAGATATATCGACGATAAAACCGGTGACCACTCTTTTTCCGGCGTGTAATCAGCCATTATATTGTTACGTAGGGGTGAGCACAAAAACCGAAAAACCGAATCGAAACCGAAAAACCGAATCGAAACCGAAAAAGCCGAACTGAAAAAGCCGCCCCATTTGACAAACCGATGGCGGTGGTTTTGAATTTTATAAAAACCGAATGTTTGGGGCGGTTTTTGGTTTCATAAGAAAAACCGAACCGAGAAAACCGCCCCGCCCCACCTTTTTATATGTTTTTATATAATTTTATCTATATAAAATATTTGCTATTTATCTTTAAAGATTTAAGTATAAAACTTTATCTATTAAGAAAAATGTGTTGTTTACTATCTATACACTAAAATTTGTTTTATTTATAGATATTATATCTTTGTTTTCGAACAATAGTGTTCTTTGAAAATTTCCCCTACAATTCTCGTAAGCAAATGAAAAGTGCAAAGCCGCAAAGACGTGCATTTTATATTTTAGATTGATGTTTGGTTGTTTTGTACGTTTTTTCGATGCTTTGGATTGCTAGATAATATGCTATTATTGATATTTGTTTAAATATTTTTGCTTGAAAACTTAGAATTGTAAACTTCATATAAGATTAAAACTTGCTTGTTTTCAAGTAAGAAAAAACCGAATAAAAACCGAAACCGAACCGATTCAATGTCAAAAACTGAAAAACCGAAACCGAAAAAACCGAAACCAAACGGTTTGTAGTTTCCAAAAACCGAAATATACGGTTCGGTTTTTTGTTTTACCATAAAACCGCCCCACCCCGCCCCCATGCTCACCCCTATAATGTTACGTGTGTTTTGTGTGAATTGACGATTGGGTTATTTATGTTTTGTCGGGATATATAAGGAAAACTTTGCGGGAAAAATAATGGCGGGAAACTATTGGCGGTAAATATTTTCTTTAATTCTATAAATGTATTTAATTTTAAATTAAAGTATTTAATTATAAATATAAACTATTTAATTTTAATTCTATATTAAATAAAAGTACTTAAATTAAATAAAAATAATTTTTTAAAATTAAATAATTTAATTAAAAACTGATTTTAAAAAAAAATAGATTTACAGTTTGTTGTCGTCCCAAAGTGTTTGGCGGGATAAAAAAAAGGGCGGGATGTATTTATTTATTTTACTGGTTTATTAAAAAGATTTTAGATTATAAAAAAACAAATATTTACAAAAAGGCACGACATTGTCGTGCCTTTTTACGTCGTGCCAAAAATATTTCGTTGATTGCTACTTTTGTTGAAAACGTGTGGGTCCTACTTGCAATTTGGGACGACAAAGTCGACCCAAATATTTTCTTTGTCCCCAAACTCTGATTTTGGTGTAGTGACAATGTGTGAGTCAATTTATAAAGGTGTTTTTTTTACTTCCCTTAGGCTTGCATTTCTCACATAGAACTCGATAATCTGACTCCTAACTGTGATGTTGATGTGGGACACAAGGAAGTAAATTGAGGTGTAGTGTATGACCCTTGAAATAAACCCTTGAAAATCTGTTTAAAAGCCACTTCCGTCAAATGTACTCCATCCCAGTTTACATATGTATCTGGTTGATCACACATGGTGGCAGATGCAAATCCACATACATCTAGCTGAAGGGTTGTAATTATACGGCCCTCCTCCTCCGCAACACGCCTTCAATGCCCCGTTTGTGAATCCTGAAAAGTGGGAAACCCATACCAACACAAACATGATTGAAGTCCCCTTTGTAATGCTTATTAAACGCGGTGTTGCCATATTAATTTGATTCATACCAAATTTATCTGGAGAAAGATAGATTTCCATGGCAGCATTGTAGTAGTCAGCGTAACTGATGGTGACATTAGGATGAAGCTCTCTAATCTCATTTAGTTTGGTTTGCAGTAGCCTGTTGTGATATTTGGCAAATTCATTGAGCCGAATGAGGCAACTGGTTGTGGGATCATGCTTTTCATTCTCCGAATTAAATTGAGTCAAATACGCCAAAGAGCATCCCATTGGCAAGTTTCTTGGAACGACGAGTGTCTGAGCCCCCATCTCAATCAACTCCTGTATTTAGATCTATAAGATTTATGCCAATGAAAAGACATAGGAACACCTTCTTCGGAAATCTTATTTTTATGCTTAGTACATTACTAAAGGGTGTGGCACAAATCTGAGTAGTGATAATATAATGTGCATTATTTTTTCTTAAAATATTGTATTTTATATGATGAACAACTTCTTGTTAGATAGGTTAGTTGACCCAAACCCAATAGTGGTTTAGGTCCATTAGGTTTAAGGTTTGGTAACTTATTATCAAAGCTATGTATTTAGTATAAATACGTATGCTATATTATATGTAATGCATTCAATCAATAAAACTATATTGTTATCTTACATGGTATCCGAGCTTTAGGTAAGATCCACCTACAAAATTTGCTATCCTTCGGTCATCGGCTACTTGCTGGTGATTCGGAGGGATCCTAGTTCTTTTTGCTTTATTTTAGTCTTTTATTAGGATTTTATTTTTCATATTCAATGCATAAACCCTAAACCCTAGGCGTCAAAACACACAAAATATCTATATTGAGTTGCTTTCAACCAACCATATTTTTTTTCTTCTTCATCCAATTGTTTGTTGTTGAAGATCATTGTCGTTTTTTGCACATAGCTGGTCGCAAAATTGCCGCTCCTACCTAAAGGCAAAGCAAGCCATGACGTAAAAAAAAAAAAAAAAAAAAAAAAAAAAAAAAAAAAGCTTCACGCAAAGGAGGAAGTCGCAAGCAATAAACAACTATGCCGCCAAATACAATTATGCTTTCGTTCAACCAATCAACAAAGAAGATGATAGAAGAAAAGAAGTAGCTTTCAACATATGTTCCAGTTTGTCGGTTCGAGTCTCCCATTCAAACTGCGGGGGTGTGTTAGATAGGTTAGTTGTGTTGGTAAATTTAGTGCACTTGTGGGATTAGTTCACACCTGGTTTTGGGTTAGGCGGTACGGAGTGTACACCCATGAGGTCCCTGAACACCCTAACTCGACTCAATAGTGGTTTGTACTGCTAGTGTATTGGTTACTACTGCTAGTGTAGTAACTGATGGTTCCTACTGATAGTGTTATGGTTCCTGCTGCTAGTGTAATGGTTCCTGCTGATGGTTCTTGCTGGTAGTGTATGGTTCCTGCTGCTAGTGTAATGGTTCCTACTGGTAGTATTGCAGTGATTAATTTGTAACAGCTTTGACTCATTCAATTGGCTGTTATGACTGCTTTATGACCACATTTAATTGGTCATGTAACCACTAATCCTATGATAATGGAGACTTATTATGAGTGATTAATTGGCCGTTAATCATCCATAATCTCCATTAACTAGGAGTGAGTATTCTCTAATATAAATAGAGATGGTTTTCATCAGCATGAATACACAGAAAAACATACTGAAATCAGGAGAAACAAACATAAAGCTAAACACTTATATGCGCAAGGGTTATTGATTGTGCCTAATTCAATAACCAACATTTGGTCTTATCCCAAGTAGATATTCGTGATACCCAGACATTAGGGTCGAATAGTTTACTTTGGAAAGTGATCACACGATTCCAAGTGATATCCGGTAACCACCTAGTGGTATTGCAGTTGCTACTGATTGTCTTAACCCTGTTTTGGGAACTACCGCCAAAAATCAAAGTAAACTATTTGTGATAATCAATGGCTGCTGCTGCAATAAAACACATCTGCAATGAAACACATGGCTTCAAACTTTGCGAAGCTTGATAAGTTTGAAGGGGTGGACTTCAGGAGATGGCAAAAGAAGATGCACTTCTTGCTTTCCAGCATGAGCGTGGTGTATGTGCTAACCACTCCTATTCCTGATGATGGGGATGATGCTACAGTGGAGCAGATCAGGAGAATGAGCAAATGGGAGAATGATGACTACATTTGCAGAGGTCTAATTCTCAATGGTATGTCTGATTCTCTATTTGACATTTATCAGAACTTTGAATCTTCCAAAGAACTGTGGGATTCCTTGGATGCCAAATATATGGCTTGGGATGCTTCAAGTAAGAAGTTCCTTGTAAGTAATTTCACAAATTACAAAATGACTGATTCAAGACCAGTTATGGAACAATACAATGAACTTCTTGGAATACTTGGAAGGTTTACACAACACAATATGCACATGATGAGGCTATTTCAGTCTCTTGTGTCATTGACAAACTTCCTCCTTCTTGGAAAGATTTCAAGCATACCTTGAAACATAAGAAAGAGGAGTTAACTCTTGTTGAGTTGGGCAGTCATCTGCGCATTGAGGAATCTCTCAAGGTGCAGGATAATGACAAGCCAAAGAGTAGCAATGCTACTGGTGCATCTGTTGTCAATATGGTGGAGCATAACAACTCCACCAGGTACAATGACAACAAAGGCAAACGCAAATATCATGACAATACAAGGGCATATCCTAACAAGAAGGCAACACCTACTTGTTGGAAATGTGGCAAATCTGGTCACATTAAAAGGGATTGCAAGGGTGTTAAGGTTGGTGGCAAAGCCAATAGATCAGGCACTAATGGTTCAGGGAGTGGTGGTTCAGCCAACTCACTGAAAGGTCATAATATGGTTAATAAGTCTTTTCAGATTTATTATGTTACATATGTATCTGAATCTTATTATGTGCAGGATGATGATGTTGCGTGGTGGGTTGACTCTGGTGCAACAGTTCATGTGTGCAAAGATAGAAGCTGGTTCAAGACTTATGAGTCACTGAATGATGGTTCTATTCTTCACATGGGAAATGAGTCAACAGCCTTGGTGCATAGTCGTGGTTGTGTAGATCTTAAATTTAGTTTTGGAAAGATTGTAACTTTGTTTAATGTTATTCATGTTCCTGATTTAAGGAAGAACTTGGTTTCAAGTAGTGTTTTGAATAATCATGGATATAAACAAGTTATTGAGTCTGATAAATTTGTCTTGTCTAAAAGTGGTGTTTTTATTGGTTTTGGCTATTTGTGTAACCAAATGTTCAGGCTTAATATTGTCACTGATATTGTTAATTCAGCCTTTGTGACCACCTCTGACCTGACTGACTCTACCCTTTGGCATGCTAGACTTGGCCATGTACACTATAAAAGGATGCAAGATATGTCTAAGGATGGGTTAATCCCAGCATTTGACATGGACACTAAAAAGTGTAAAACTTGCATGTTGACCAAGATAACCAAGAAACCTTTTCAGGGTGTTAAGCGTGAGACTAAGATCTTGGAGCTAATACACAGTGACCTGTGTGATTTGCATGCCACTCCTTCTTTGGGGAACAAGAAGTACTTTGTGACATTTATTGATGATGCTTCTAGGTTTTGTTATGTCTATCTGTTACATACCAAGGATGAAGCATTAGATAAATTCAAAGTGTTTAAAACTGAAGTTGAATTACAACTTGGGTCACTGATAGGGGATGTGAGTACATGGATACTCTGCATTTTCAGTCTGTTGGTATAATCCATGAAACGACTGCTCCCTATACTCCTCAGGAAAATGGTATTTCTGAAAGGAAAAACAGGGTGCTGAAGGAGATGGTGAATTCCATGTTGTCCTATTCAGGACTGAGTCAAGGGTTCTGGGGTGAAGCTATGTTAACAGCTTGCTATTTATTAAATAGGGTTCCCAACAAAAGGAACAAGGTTACCCCTTATGAACTCTGGACTAAAAGGAAACCCAACCTGAACTATCTCAGGGTTTGGGGTTGTAGGGCTGTTGTAAGACTCCCTGATCCAAAGTTGAAAACTTTGGGTGAAAGAGGCATTGATTGCATCTTTGTTGGATATGCTGAGCATTCCAAGGCTTTTAGGTTCTATGTCATTGAACCTAATGAATATGTTTCAGTTAACTCCATAATTGAATCAAGGGATGCAAACTTTGATGAGAATAGATTCTCATCAGTCCCTAGACCAAGTCAGAGGATTCCTAATGGAACTCATGACACTGGTGTTTCATAGGTCCCTGATGAAGTGCCATCAGAGGTCCTTGATGAGGTTGTGGTTCAACAACCTGAACCTATGCTTAGAAAGAGAAAAAAGGTCAGGACTCCAAAGTCATTTGGACCTGAGTTTCAACTATACTTAGTTGAAGGAACCAGGGATGAGGTCTCTGACCAACACTTCTATTGCTTCATTGTTGAGGATGATCCCAAGACATTTGAAGAAGCAATGAAGTCCCAGGATATTGCTTTCTGGAAAGAAGTAATAAATTATGAGATGGATTCCATCATGGGCAACAACACTTGGGTGTTGGTTGATCTACCACCTGGTTGCAAACCTCTGGGTTGCAAATGGATTTTCAAAAGGAAAATGAATGTAGATGGAACTATTGAAAAGTTCAAGGCTAGACTAGTCATTCAGGGCTTTAAACAAAAGTCAGGGATAGACTATTTTGATACTTATGCCCCTGTGGCTCGTATCAGTACCATAAGACTGTTAATTGCTTTGGCATCTATTCATAATCTGATCATTCATCATATTGATGTGAAAACAGCTTTCTTGAATGGTGAATTAGATGAGGAGGTTTATATGAACCAACCTCAGGGCTTCATCTTGCCTGGCAATGAAAACAAGGTGTGTAAACTGATTAAGTCTCTTTACGGACTGAAGCAGGCACCTAAGCAATGGCATCAAAAATTTGATGAAGTGGTTTTGTCTAATGGTTATGTTCTTAACCAAGCTGACAAATGTGTATATAGCAAATTTGATGAATCTGGTAAAGGAGTCATCATCTGTCTATATGTTGATGACATGTTGATCTTTGGCACTGACCAAAACCAGGTTGACCTGACAAAGAAATTTTTGTCATCAAGGTTCTCCATGAAGGACATGGGGGAGGCTGATGTTATCCTTGGTATAAGGATTAAAAGTAAAAGAATTTCTATCTCTCAGTCTCATTATATTGAGAAGGTGTTAAGGAAATTCAATTACTTTGATTGTACTCCAGTGAGTACACCTATGGATACTTGTGAGAAGCTGATGCCTAATAATGGAAAGGCTGTATCTCAACTTGAGTATTCTAGGGTAATTGGCTGCCTGATGTATGCCTTGACTTGTACAAGGCCTGATATTGCATTTGCAGTGGGTAAATTGAGCAGGTATACTAGTAATCCTAGTGCTCATCACTGGCAAGCAATTCAAAGGGTACTGAAGTATCTGAAGGGAACTATGGACTATAGTCTTTCATATACTGGTTATCCTTCAGTGTTGGAAGGATACACTGATGCAAGTTGGATCAGTAACACTGAAGACAATTCGTCTACCAATGGTTGGGCCGTTGGGTATTCCTACTTGGTGGAGGTGCAATTTCTTGGGCATCCAAGAAGCAAACTTGCATCACCAGTTCAACAATGGAATCTGAATTTGTGGCCTTAGCAGCTGCTGGTAAAGAAGCTGAATGGTTGAAAAACTTGCTTCTTGAGATTCCATTGTGGCCTAAACCTATAGCACCTATTTCTATCCGTTGTGATAGTGCAGCTACATTGGCAAAGGCTCATAGCCAAATGTACAATGGGAAGTCTAGACACTTAGGTGTCAGGCATAGCATGATTCGTGAGCTTATCATGAATGGGGTTGTATCTATAGAGTTTGTTAGATCTCAACAAAATTTAGCTGATCACTTGACGAAGGGATTAGCTAGAGACTTGGTTATAAAGTCTGCTAAAGGGATGGTTTAAGTCCAACTTAGTCACTGAATGCTAAGACTCCCAACTCCCTCCTAAGGAAACTTGGGAGCTGAGTTCAATGTGGAAAGCTGAACATTCAGTGTACTGGAGCACATGTTTTATTTACATCCCAAGGTTGTGCTCTGAACCTGCTGAAAGGAGGATGAAGTCTTTACTTCTTAATGGTTAATTTTCTTTGAAAAAGTTCTTGGCAGGAGCATGAATAAAGAGGAACCACCTATGTAAATGTTGAAGTTTTGCCGCTTCAGGGAGCTATGGACTTTTGGCTCTTACAACATTTATGAATTTGGATATGGACACATGGCTTGTATAGTGTTATGAGCTTTTAAGTGTTTGAAAACTTGTGTGTATTTTATCTTCAGGTATTCAAATGGGTTGAAGGGTTCAATTCTTAGAACACCCGGATTCTCGAATATTTGAACGTGTAATGTACTAAGATGGAAATTCAATTCTCAGGATATTTTCGTTTATGCACATGTTTTGTTAGATGTTTGTTTTTTCTTGAAAAAGAAGTGAACTAAATTTGGGGAGGATTGTTGGTAAATTTAGTGCACTTGTGGGATTAGTTCACACCTGGTTTTGTGTTAGGAGGTACGGAGTGTACACCCATGAGGTCCCTGAACACCCTGACTCGACTTAATAGTGGTTTGTACTGCTAGTGTATTGGTTACTACTGCTAGTGTAGTAACTGATGGTTCCTACTGGTAGTGTTATGGTTCCTGCTGCTAGTGTAATGGTTCCTGCTGATGGTTCCTGCTAGTAGTGTATGGTTCCTGCTGCTAGTGTAATGGTTCCTACTCGTAGTGTTGCAGTGATTAATTTGTAACAGCTTTGACTCATTCAATTGGCTGTTATGACTGCTTTATGACCACGTTTAATTGGTCATGTAACCACTATTCCTATGATAATGGAGACTTATTATGAGTGATTAATTGGCCGTTAATCATCCATAATGTCCATTAACTAGGAGTGAGTATTCTCTACTATAAATAGAGATGGTTTTCATCGGCATGAATACACAGAAAAACATACTGAAATCAGGAGAAACAAACATAAAGCTAAACACTTATATGCGCAAGGGTTATTGATTGTGCCTAATTCAATAACCAACATTTGGTCTTATCCCAAGTAGATATTCGTGATACCCAGGCATTAGGGTCGAATAGTTTACTTTGGAAAGTGATCACACGATTCCAAGTGATATCCGGTAACCACCTAGTGGTATTGCAGTTGATACTGATTGTCTTAACCCTGTTCTGGGAACTACCGCCAACAAGTTGGCCCAAATCCAATAGTGGTTTAGGTCCATTAGGTTTAAGGTTTGGTAACTTATTATCAAAGCTATGTATTTAGTATAAATACATATGCTATATTATATGTAATGCATTCAATCAATAAAACTATATTGTTATCTTACACTTCTTACATTGATTGCTGAGGCATTGTATCAATAACAAGAGGAACATATGATTTGACCTCATCCACGGACTTTCCCTGATGTATTGGAGTGTTGTAATCGTTACCGCCAATCTCTCCCATTAAGATCAAAGAACGTCCAATTAAATTCCTACAATCTGCAAAATTTTATTACAGGATTCTATATTATAGAAAGAAAAATTGGTTATCTTTTTAACATGTAGAAACAATTAGACACAGTTATAGTTACCTGAAGTGTTACTGCAAAAATAATGCAATGATTGTTTAAACCATGCTAATTGAACTCCTAAAGATGCATTTGTTGCAAGATTCTGAATACCCTTTTCTTTATAAAATGATGAAGTCAATGCTGTAGCACCCTCCACCGCGTAATTTACTCCTTGTCCAAACTCTAAGATACTGTCACACTCTTTGATTTGCTGGTATGGTGGTATCAATGGCAACCCAAGACTCTCCGCTACGAAAAAACCAATAAAGAAAACATAATGTCATGTGAACAGACATGCCTGATCATATTAAACAGTACTATCAAAGACTTGTCTTTCAAGAAATTTACCTAGGAAATCGATGATGAGACAACCATCAGAGCAACGGCCTGTGGCTTCATGGAAGAAAGTTTCACCATATGGGGGAAAAAAGCTGGAAGAACTTGGCCAGATATCGTAGCCATTTGTTTTAGATTACCAGTATCGGCAATGGAATCACCGAAGCTAATGATAGACGTATAACATCCATCAGCATTGATAAGGTTTTAAAAGGTACCATTTTGAGGGGTCGTTTAAGTCCTTATTTGATCACTTTTGTATCCGTTATTGCTTAATATCGTTCCTTTTCACTTTTTAGGTCTCTTGAAGGCAAAATGCTGGAATGGCACTTATTTGGACGAAAAGGCGCGAATATATGAAGAAAATGGCCAAAGTCAAAATCGAGACACTCACAGTTGCTGAAATTAGAAGGCGACGGCGTCAGGTGTTAATGGCGACGCCGTCCCAAAATTATTGTGACGGTCCAGAACCCAAAACTCGTATTTTCAAGTGACGACGTCCAGTTGTAAAAGAGTAGGCCATCGCTACTCAGACGGCCTAGATGCAATCCAGACGACGTCAGAAGCTGAAGAGGACGGCGTCACGGACATAAGGTGACGCCGTCGCAAGGTTAACGTGGCCAAGACGAAGCCCTAATGACGGCGACACGACGGCGTCACAAAACATAAGGTGACGCCGTCGCATATGTAATCTTATATATAGAATCCAAATTTTTCAGTCTTTTGTGGAGAGTCTTTTGGAGTAAAAACCTAAAACCGAACCTAAGGTGTCTTGTACAGTATTTTAGGGTTTTAAACCCTATCTTACATCAAGATAAGTCTTTACTTCATTAATTCAATTATGTCTTTGATTATTTGTGTGTATGCTTGCATGTTCTCCATGTCCGGCTAATTTACTTGTGTGTTTGCTTAGGAAGTATGAAACTTAATTATTGAATATTGATTGGTTGTTTCTTATCTTAGTTGATTAATGATCTAGTAATGCGATAGGTCATTCGTTGTGTACTTAATGCTTGATTCATCTTTGTGAACCTTAGAATATAATTACCTGAGTAGTTGTAGGCTAAACCATCCAAAGAGCGCCTTAGAGTAGGAGTTTATCATCCCTAGTGGGTTTGTAGACGAGACCCTTTGGTAAGTTCAAAGAGTTAGGGAGAAACGCATACCCTACAACTTTAGACACACAACGCAACTAAGAATAAGACGTGACACTCAACCATCAATAGGAGATAATTAAGGAGTAATACAACCTAAGTAAACACATCTTTAAACTATCATACGAGCACACATTAATTAGACATAGACTCCCACAACCTTAGTTTAGATAATTAGATAATAGTAGAGTAATCGGTAGAAATACCAACCCCCCAAATCCAATACCCGAGATTCGTACCTTTCCATTTCATAAAACATAAAAAGATAAAAAATAATCTTCCTCAACCTTAACCTTAGCGTAGTAACTCCTTACTAGCATTCCTATTCCCCTAGAGAACGATATCAATACCCGTGGCTTACCCTAATTACTACACTACAACGATTAGGTTCACTGCCTAGGGTGTTATAAAACTTGCTCGAAGAAAAGGAAGTTTCCTTGACCCCGAACGACGCGTGTAGCGTTATCAAGTTTTTGGCGCCGCTGCCGGGGAATAGAATAGCTAGTTAGTAGTCCACCTCGTTTAGGTTTCTTTGCTTGATTCCTATCAAGTAAACTTTTTTCTCATTTTTAGCTTTCTCTTAGTCTATCCCCCTTCTTCGTGACCCTCGTTCGTAAAAACCATCACTCAACATGATTCGTATCTTCCATCGAAGATTCTTCACTCTACCCGTTCCCAATCCCGAGATTGAGAACGCAATCCCACAAAACCCTTCACCCACTCACCATTTTGGTAATCACCTAGGGCATAATGAGATAAATTGGCAACAACAAAGTCCTTTCTATTACTCCGATTCTGATGAGGAATTTGATTATGGTGAGGCACTTGATAGCAGAGAGGTCATTAATGAAATTGAGGAAGACCCCTCCCAATGTTTTGACCCTAGGTGTAGGATTGAGAAAGATGGCCCCTTTAACATGCAATTCCCTTGCAAAATAGGACTAGAAGGGTTCGATGCTTATTTGAATTCATTCTTACCTTTAAACTTAATCTCAAGGAACCTATACAACAAAATCAAGGTCAATGAGTTAACTTATCAAGGGAACAATGTTGTTGAAGCAGTCATTTATTTGCACGTGTTTGTCGGAAGTTTTGCTTATTTGGTAGAGTTCATGGTCTTAGAAGACTTAGGAGAATTTATAGATAAGGACCTCACTCAAGTAATTTTTGGAAAACCTTTCAAAAAATTGACTAGGTTGAATGAAAGGATGATTGATGGTCTAATTACATTCTCTGATGAAGTTGAAGATTTCATCTACCAAATGCCACGCGCTCATCCTAGGTTTAAACATAAGGACATCGAGGTTTGTAATAGAATGACCCCTATTCCATTGCTTAGTGAAAGGGATAAGCAGAGTGGGCTTAGGTACCCATATGAGAAAACTAAGCGGTATTACAAAAAAATGCCTTGAATTAGGAGATGATTACAAAAAGAATGAAAGAGCGTTAGAATGGCTCAAGTATGAGCACGAGAGGATAGGTGAGGAAACGTAGGAGCACAACTATGAGTCTAGCTACAAGACTCTTAAATAAAGAAAAGCGCTTCGTGGGAGGCAACCCATGCTTAATTGTTTGCTTGTTAGTGTCATATATCTTTTATTAATTGTTTATCCTCATGTTTAAATTTGTAAAAATGCTTTATTTTGTTTTTAACCTCGTCTTAATTGCATATAAAGGTATTTTACATAAAGGATAAGTGTAGGGAGGATTACACACGTTTTCAAAAGAAACGTAAACATGAGAATAACAATTAACTAAAAGATATTTATGTTTGTTTGTTCGAGTCAAATGCTTGTATCGAGTCGTAATGGATGTTTTGCAGAAATTTTTCCAGATTCTAAAGATGTAAATTTTCCAGAATTTTTTCCAGAAAATCGCAGACCAGTTTTTGTCAGGATAACCTGACGGCGTCAGGATTGCAACCTGACGGCGTCAGGAAGGAGTAAAAACATCAGATTACTTTTTTCTCGTTTTCTGAGCTACTTATAAATTTTTGGAATTTTCCAGGTCTTAATTTTCTTAGAAATTCTGTAAACATCCATTCCACAAGCATTATATCCTAGTTTAAATCGAGTCTTATATATATTATTACCGCCGATTTTACGCGAAGGTTTCGCTTGTTTTCTTCAAGTGTGCAGGTTTAGTTTGTCAAGAAGAAGTTACATAAGATTGGAAGGAGCTTTTCACGCAATAATTCTTCTTGAAAAGGATTTAACCACCACTTTACACGGATCCTACCGAGCTAATCAGGGGAGTATTAGTTTCTTTCGTTTTTAATTACCTTCCATTATCATAACTTTGATACTTTCGGGGAACATTGGGGACAATGTTCAGTTTAAGTGTAGGGAGGGAAAATAAAACGGGAACTTTGAAACTATGCTTATCCTTGGATTATTTGCTTTGTCCAATTGTGATTGTGTAATAAACCATGAGAAAATGTCGGTTAGGGTAATTTTGGCACCAAATTTAAAATTTTTCATGACATATAGGAGTGGGCCATTAGTCTTAACAAAAGCGTCTCACGGATAGGAAGTTATATGACTAGCACAAAAACCCTTTACCACCCAAATTCCACCAAAATGTGAGGATCGCCCTTAGATTAGTAGGAATTAAAAGCATTCATCTTCAATGCTTAGAGTGTGAACCGGTAGTATATTAGATTCTAGAACTTGTTTTGTGATGCATTCCGAGATCGCAAGTGAGGCTACACTTGTGTAGTTAGGAATAACTAAATGATAAGAGGCATTAGGATAACCATTGTTTGATACCTGTAATATAATTACTTCTTCCATATCGGTTGAGTAATTCCCCCACACCCTTTGCGTTGTACTCATCTTTAGTACACGATACCCCTAGTTAACCCCTCAGAGCCTATCCTTTTCGCGGTTCTCGTGATGTTTCGGTTTTTCCGGAATATCAATGAAGAGCATTGTTTACACCCCACCCCCAAATATACACCCAAATCGCCTTAGCCTACCCCTTATGCACTCACTTTTAGTGCAAATGTTTGTTATCACCCCAAACCCTTAGTTCAATTATCTAGTTGCTTGCATAAGTTGCTAAGTCGAGTCATATCCTTTGTATACAGTTTTGGGATGATTGGGATTCATGGGAAAATTTAAAGTTTATGAAATGACGGGAAGGGAACGTTAAAAATTCAAATTCCCTTTGTTTGCATAATAATGTACCCCAAGTGTTTTGATCTTTTCAAATCGGGTCAAATTAGTGTTAGAGTAATAAAAACTCAAGTGTAGGGATATGCCTGTAAATCCCTAGTATTTTGATGTTATCGTAGAGGATGGTAGAGTAAAAGTGTATGAAAAAAAAAAAAAAATCGAAAAAAAAATAGAAAAATAGAAAAAGAAAAAAAATAGAGTAAAAAAAAAAACATACGGGCTACCATCCTACATCTATCTTTTAAATTTATGTTTGTTTATTTCAGTTATCTAGAGTTTAGAGTGTCGAGTCTTGGCTTAGCAACGCCATTCTTCATATGCTTGTAACATAGAGATTTTTGACTTACCACCACTAAATAGCCTATCCCACCAAACCCTTGTTTCCCTACCGTAAGCCTAACATTACAACCCTTTAAAAGACCTCTTTGATAGTCTTTCCTAGGTGCTTACGCCAAAGCGATGGAGGTTTGATCTATTTTCAAGCCTATGGTAATCTATGTACTAGGACCGGTTAATGAGTGTTTATCTTCCATTTCTTATTTGTTATATTTCATATATACACCCGAGAGAGATGTGAGTATCCAAACACCCCATGTGAGGTGCTAGTATGTAATTTTCGTGCTTGTTATGAATTTTGCGGGGCTTATATGTGTTATGGACCGTTTTGAATTAATGCTTCATGACCCCTAACTTATAAATTAATTGGCTAAAAGCACATTTGCTTGAGGACAAGCAAATAACAAGTGTAGAGATATTTGATAAGGTTTTAAAAGGTACCATTTTGAGGGGTCGTTTAAGTCCTTATTTGATCACTTTTGTATCCGTTATTGCTTAATATCGTTCCTTTTCACTTTTTAGGTCTCTTGAAGGCAAAATGCTGGAATGGCACTTATTTGGACGAAAAGGCGCGAATATATGAAGAAAATGGCCAAAGTCAAAATCGAGACACTCACAGTTGCTGAAATTAGAAGGCGACGGCGTCAGGTGTTAATGGCGACGCCGTCCCAAAATTATTGTGACGGTCCAGAACCCAAAACTCGTATTTTCAAGTGACGACGTCCAGTTGTAAAAGAGTAGGCCGTCGCTACTCAGACGGCCTAGATGCAATCCAGACGACGTCAGAAGCTGAAGAGGACGGCGTCACGGACATAAGGTGACGCCGTCGCAAGGTTAACGTGGCCAAGACGAAACCCTAATGACGGCGACACGACGGCGTCACAAAACATAAGGTGACGCCGTCGCATATGTAATCTTATATATAGAATCCGAATTTTTCAGTCTTTTGTGGAGAGTCTTTTGGAATAAAAACCTAAAACCGAACCTAAGGTGTCTTGTACAGTATTTTAGGGTTTTAAACCCTATCTTACATCAAGATAAGTCTTTACTTCATTAATTCAATTATGTCTTTGATTATTTGTGTGTATGCTTGCATGTTCTCCATGTCCGGCTAATTTACTTGTGTGTTTGCTTAGGAAGTATGAAACTTAATTATTGAATATTGATTGGTTGTTTCTTATCTTAGTTGATTAATGATCTAGTAATGCGATAGGTCATTCGTTGTGTACTTAATGCTTGATTCATCTTTGTGAACCTTAGAATATAATTACCTGAGTAGTTGTAGGCTAAACCATCCAAAGAACGCCTTAAAGTAGGAGTTTATCATCCCTAGTGGGTTTGTAGACGAGACCCTTTGGTAAGTTCAAAGAGTTAGGGAGAAACGCATACCCTACAACTTTAGACACACAACGCAACTAAGAATAAGACGTGACACTCAACCATCAATAGGAGATAATTAAGGAGTAATACAACCTAAGTAAACACATCTTTAAACTATCATACGAGAACACATTAATTAGACATAGACTCCCACAACCTTAGTTTAGATAATTAGATAATAGTAGAGTAATCGGTAGAAATACCAACCCCCCAAATCCAATACCCGAGATTCGTACCTTTCCATTTCATAAAACATAAAAAGATAAAAAATAATCTTCCTCAACCTTAACCTTAGCGTAGTAACTCCTTACTAGCATTCCTATTCCCCTAGAGAACGATATCAATACCCGTGGCTTACCCTAATTACTACACTACAACGATTAGGTTCACTGCCTAGGGTGTTATAAAACTTGCTCGAAGAAAAGGAAGTTTCCTTGACCCCGAACGACGCGTGTAGCGTTATCAAGCATACAAGCTGCCACAACTCCATGACACCATCAAATTACCAAGAACCTTGCAATTAGTAACATGGTGCTTGATGAAAAGACAATTGGATATTGGATCATAGTTGTTGCTTTAAAATGTTTTCATCTGTATCTGGCAGACTAATGATCCAATATGCCCCATTGATCCATGTGGACTGAGTCATAATTTGATGTAATGGGTAATATTGGATTTAAGTTGATAATATGTACATATTAATATATACCCAAGTACTATCTCACCCGCACACATGCACTTGTCGGAGGTCTCGTTGGAAGCAGTCTCTCTACCCACGGGTTTACCCTGGTGTAGGGGTAGGATCTGTCTACATTTTACCTCCCCCATACCCTGCCATGGCGGGATTGGGTTTGTTGTTGTTGTTGTTGTTGTAATATATACCCAAGCTTGTATCGTCTAAATAGAGCTTGATAACCCGAATCTCACTTGTGATGTTAATGCAATGCACTGGGAATTTAAATGGGGTGTTGTGTGTGGCCCTTGAAATAAACTCTTGAAAATTTGTTTGTATGCCGCTCCGTTAAGTGCACTCCATCCCAATTAACATATGTGTCGGTTGATCACACATAGCTGTGCCTTCATATACACATCTCGCGGATGAATTGTTATAAAACGGCCCTCCACCTCCACAACACGGTTTCAAAGCCCCACTTGTGATTTCTGCAAAATGTGAATCCCAAACAAGCACATGTTGATCTATTAACATTGAAGTTATAACTTTGAGCTTAACTGGGGTATAGTAATAACACCAGCGGTAACTATGGTATAACTTCGACCACACCCACTCCTCTTAGTAAAATACCTAGCTGATTAATAACGAGAATAACAAGGCTCGCAAATTCATATTTGAGTTAATTGCATTTTTGGTCCCTGTGGTTTGGCCAAATTGCAGATTTGGTCCCCAAAACTTTGAAAGTGCACCAGAGGTCCCTATTTTCAAGTTTTGGTTGCATGTTTGGTCCCTGGCCAAACTTAAATGACTAAAATACCCTTGTCTTCTTCCCCTTTAATTTTCTGATTATTTTTTCTTTTTATTTATTCATCCAATAATACATTAAAAGTAAAATCCCTACCCATATTCCCCAGATCCCACGCACGCCTACCCTCTTCCCCATCTCTCCCTTTCACGCTCTTCGTTTTCTGCTTCCCCAAGATTACCATTTTCCCAGGTAACTATTCTCTTTTTGATAATAATCCATCTCCACTATCTTCCATGGCTTCCCAAGGCAGAACCAAAATGGTCATAGGGTTGTTTTCTTTTGTTTTCCTCCACCATCCCCAACGCCTCACGACTCTGCCCTTTTGACCTAGTATCTAATAACCTCAACATCACAAGTACTCATGGGTCACCATCATTTGGTCAACAAAACGCGTGATACATGCTTAGAGATTGAAGAATGAAAGTGATCTTGCTCAAGAAGGGAATTATCAAACCCCCATGGCCAAAAGGTTGTCAAGAACATCCCTATTTAACTCCTATAAAAGCCAATTGAAGGCAAGAATGTCTTAATTTACACCTCAAGCATTATCGAAAATTAGGGTTTCAAAAGTTAGGGTTTTCAGAAATTGAGTTGGGGGTTTTGAAATTCGAGGGTCATAGGGTCGAGTTCAACATCAAATTGTTCCAGGAAGTGGCGGATCGTGATTGCTCGTGTGGAGTCTTTCATCCGATCGAAACTTGTCCCCTTTGTAGTAAAAGTGAATCATTAATGGTTTAATGTTTTCAGAAATTAGGAAATCAGTTTTGTGATTTTTGGTCATGGATTATTGAGTTGGTTTTAAGAGTGAATCAGTAATGGTTTAATGTTTATACCGATCGACAATAAAAGTTTTTATTGATTGTTGAAAAGCTAATCTTGCGTGGTATACTTCTTTTTAAAAACCGATTGGCGTCAATTATGTTGATGAATTTGTGTTTGATATTGTAGACACGAGGTTGTAGTTTTGGGATATGAATTTGTGTTTGATATTATCTGGGTTCTTGTATATGTTCTTGTTATTGGATGAATAAATAAAAAGAAAAAATAATCAGAAAATTAAAGGGGAAGAAGACAAGGGTATTTTAGTCATTTAAGTTTGGCCAGGGACCCAACATGCAACCAAAACTTGAAAATGGGGACCTCTGGTGCACTTTCACAGTTTTGGGGACCAAATCTGCAATTTGGCCAAACCACAGGGACCAAAAATGCAATTAACTCTTCATATTTTTATTTATTTATTTAACTGCAGGTTAATTTATATGATTAATGTTAGGCAAAACACTATAATACTTGACGAATAAATAATTACGAGTTTAGGACATAGCAAATGCAGCGTCTTTTTTTTTTTTTTTTTTTTTTTTTTTTTTTTTTTTTTTTTTTCAGGCGACAATATATGCAACTACAAAATAGTTGTACATGTAAGTTAAAGACTTTCATCTGGTTACATACAATGACCAAGTGTATACATCCCAGCGTGCATTTACTTACATAGAACTTGTTAATTCAACATCAAATTGCGATGTTGATATAGGACACAATGAATTAAATTGGGGTGTAGTGTATGGCCCTTGAAATAAGTTCTTGAAAACCAATCTGTATGTGGCTTCCGTCAAGTGTAATCCATCCCAGCTAACATATGTATCGGGTTGATCACACATGGTGGCTGATGCAGACCCACATTCTGCCGATGAGTTGAAGTTAAATGGACCTCCACCTCCACAACATGCCCTTAGAGCCCCATTTGTGAATCCTGCAAAACATTAAATTGAGCTTAAAATATGTTACTATAGGTGATAATATAGACCCATGTACTTATAAATAACTCCAATCAAACTTGTAATAAAAGCTAAAAGACGGGTTGCTTGGATTGGCTGTTACTCAAAGTATATACTTTCAACGCATAAAATTTTCTATTTCATTTTACTAAAAAATAAATAAGTTACTGAAATCATATGCTTCTGAACTTTGTTAAGGCAGAGTGATCATTTGGACCCAACCAACCTGTTTGACTTATATGTAGTTAATAATTACCCGTTTTGACTTATTATCCAACCTGTTTGACCCACCTCTAAATACTATGACGTACCAAATTTATCTGGAGAACGGTAGATTTGCATGGAAGCATTGTAGTAGTCTGCATATATGATGTTGACATCAGGATGAAACTCCCGAATCTGGTTAAGTTTCATTTGCAAGAGGTCATCGTGATATTCGATAAACTCATTGAGCTCAATGATGCAACCAGTTGTGGGATCATACTCTGTCTTCGGTGAACCACTTAGTGTTAATAGAAACGAAGAGCATCCAATTGGAAAATTTCCTGGAACGACTAGTGTTCGAGCCCCCATCTTAATTAACTCCTATAATAACAAATATGAATTTGATCAAGATACCGAAATTTCATACACTACATTGCTTAAAACATATTGTCTATGGTTAGGATATATACATTAATTGCTGATACGACGGTATCAATAACAAGAGGAACGAGTGGTTTGACATCATCAATGTGTTTTCCTGCTACTAGTCCATACATGTAATCGTTTCCTCCAATCTCTCCCATAAGGATTAAAGAACTTCCAATCAAGTTTCTACAATCTGCCAACAATTACAAGTTTACACCATTTAAACTTTTTGATGTTAATATTGACCGAAGAGTCTTTATGATTTTTGTTTTAGGTATGCAAAACCGCACAACTTAAACATGTTGAAACCTTTGAAAACCAATCATAATCAAGTTAGTAGCAAGGGAATGTATACATTTAGAAGAAAACACACACACTTTGGTTACCTGAAACATTTCCGCAAATTGAAGGCAGTGCTTGTTTAAACCATGCCAACTGAACTCCTAGAGATGTGTCTATAAAAGTATTTGGAATTCCTATTGCTTCAAGAAACGATGAATTCAATGCTGTAGCACCCCCCACCGCAAAATTCGCTCCTTGTTCCAAAGTCATCCCAATTACACTCCCCTTGTCATACATAATTGGTTGTATAAAAGGCAATCCAAGACTCTCCGCTACATACATCCCAAAAATGCTAGTCATTAACAAATTATATCTACTTGAAGATGTTCACAGTTTTCCAAAACCAAAATTATAAAAACAGGTCAAACCAAAGCAATTTAGGGTGTACATTTTTTTTTTTTGGTGTGTGTGGTGAAGACTAAAGTTGTAGCAGTTTTGGAATATTATAGATTATGTTATAGTTATTGATCCAAACTTGAAGTTAGAAATACAGAATAGGTTGGAGTTGACATAATAGCTAGACATATACATTTTGCTGATTTAGACATTTAGTCATGTCATTTAAATCCGGCTTAATTACTTAAAAAGTAATCTAACTTGACACTTTTTGTTATTGTGTCACTGAACTTTTTCTTTTCTTATTGTGTGTACTGAACTTTCAAATTTCGATCAATTGTGTGTATTTTGTAACTATTCAGCCATGTAAAATGACCATTTTAGCTTTGAAATTTGAAAAAAAAATAAAGGTAAAATAGTCACAAAATACACAAAATACACGCAATGATCGAATTTGAAAGTTCAGTACACTCAATGAGAAAAAAAAAGTTCAGTACACACAAAGACAAAAAGTGTCAAGTTTGATTACTTTTTAAGTAATTAGCCCTTTAAATTAAGAACACTTTAAGAAAATCCAAGTCGGAGTTAATACTAGCCATACAGTCGTTAGTATCTCAACAGAGAGATCGGAAAAAAGATACAGGCTAATTTGTTTCTGCTTTGTGACAGTTTTGACCTGATGAATAATATTGAAAGAAGTTACCTAGGAAATCAATGATTAGACGACCATCAGAGCAACGGCCAGTTGGTTCGTGGAAGAAGCTATCGCCATACGGAGAATTACTACATGAATATTGTTGGTGAGTTATGGATGCTACTTGTTTTGCATTTCCGGTGTCGGTAAGAGAATCACCAAAGCTGATGATCGACGTATAACATCCATTAGCATACACGCTACCACTCCATAACACAATCAAAACCACCAAGAATCGTACAAAAGAACTAGAGCTTAAAAAAGACACCATTATTGAAATAACTAAAGTTAGTTAGTTGGCAAAGTAGCTACCATATGTATATTTGACATTTAGTACGTTAACTTTAGCTGGCTAGAGAAGTAGTGCTGCATTATTGAATCGAAAGTGCTTGTATAAAAAAAGCAGGCATGATCATTTTTAATGATATAATCATATAAAATTATAAAGTAAGTAGTAGTATTACTTTATATAGGATAAGGGCATAAGGCTAATGGACCAATGACATTGACACCCTTGACTTGAGATCATTAGTTAATGGATTTTCATATAACTTGACGAAACATTGGATAAATGAAAATATGAAAACGAATAATATAAAGTAACTGGCAAAATATGTCGACGCCTGATATTTTGTTTACTTGATACGAAATTTAATAGCACAAGAATGTGGTCGGTCCGGTCCGGTCTCGGTCGATCCAGTCCAACAAGGCTAAATTTCCGGTTTGTGGTCTGGACCGGACCTGACCGAGACCGAATTTGCCAAAAATGGTAGACCGAGACCGGACCGCCGGTCCATCGGTCCGGTCGGTTTTGTCGGTCGGTCCGGTCCATCCGGTCTGTTTATACTAACTTTTTAAGAATAAGCTCATGTCTTAAAGCCCAATGACTAAGAATTTTTTTAAAAAATTCTTATTTTGGTGCTGTTTATGTCAACTCCAAAATAAGAATTTTTTTGAAAAATTCTTAGTCATTGGGCTTTAAGACATGAGCTTATACTTAAAAAGTTAATATAGCAAAAAAAAAAAAAAAACTACTAGTAGGCGATCCGATCCTACGATCCTACGATCCTACGTGCGATCCTACGATCCTGCTGCGATCCTACCTGAATTACGATCTTGTTAAGATCCTGATCGTTTTTTGTGTGTAGGATCGTAGGATCGTACGATCCTACGAGCAGGATCGCGATTTTGACAACCTTGGTATGGAGTTCTTATATCTTAAAAAAAAATTAGTTCAAATTCATATAAAAGCGTTAAAATGCATAAATTCGCAACACAGGGTAAATTTGCAACACTTGCAGAGTTTATGGCTATTTTGGTGAAAAGTTATATATTTGGGTATTTTATGAATGTACAATGCCAAAATGTAGAGGTGGCAAAACGGGCGGTCCGGGCGAGCACGGGTCACGGTTTAAACGAGCTACGGGTAAATAAGCACGGGCCAAACGGGCGCATGTTATATAAATCGCTTTAAAAAAGACCCATAACGATGAAATAAATTCTTCAAATGTATTTAAAAAATTAAATATATTATATCTACAAGTTTTTTTTTTAAAAACAATTGTCGTATTTTTCAACTGTGAGAAAATATATGCCCATTTGTGCCCATTTAACTATGCAATATATGCCCATTTCAAAAAAAATGAATGAGTTAAATGTGCCCAAATCTTTTACAAATTTGCCCAAATTAGCCAAATTTTTTTATTTATTTTGGGAACAAATTGTCACCTGCAATTGCATATCTCTACTACTTATAAAGAGTTTATTTCTTTTATTGAAGGGTAAAACCCTGAAAATAACAACTTACTTTAAAAAATGTAACGAATTGAAACACTTACTTTTTTATTATCAAATACACCAACTTACTTTCAAATTTTATTTCAACTTGAAACACTTTATATACCTTTAGTCATCAAGTGGCAACATTAGTCCATTTAGTCAACGAACGTTTGCAAAGTTAGTCCTTTCATACTAACGGCTGTTTTAATTAACTAAAAATTTGGCTTTCTTTACGTTTTCATACGTTTTATACTTATTCGTCTGTTTTTATACGGTTTTGCCCGTTTTATTACGTTTTGTCCGTTTTTATACAAATTCGTCCGTTTTTTATGTTTTTGTCCGTTTTTACACGTTTTCGTTCATTTTTGCACATTTGTCCGTTTTTACACGATTTTATCATTTTTTACGTTTTCATTTGTTTTTACACGTTTTCGTCCGTTTTTACACGTCTTTGTTTGTTTTTATACGTTTTGATCCGTTTTTACACGTTTTCATCCCTTTTTACACGTGTTCGTTCGATTTTTCACGTGTTCGTTCGATTTTACACAAACTAAAATATTTTTAAAAAACACACGTTTTGTATTTCAAAAAACACACGCTTTGCATCAAAGGTCGAACCAGAATCATGATTTCGCAAGTATAATTATTTGCCGCTATACACCGACACTTTACGCAGGTATTCATCTAGTATCATATAAGTAGCTTGATCATAATAGAAATTTACGTAAAAGACCTTGTGCAAATAGAAATGACATATTAACCCCGTACTTGAGTTAGACACATACGAATAAGTTGTGTTCTCTAGGTTTTATTTTTTCAAATAACTGAAAAAAAGTGGAGAAAAATTAAAATCATATAACTTCTAAATGGTTGGGTAGTGTTTTTTATCCTATAAGTAAATACTAGAGTGGCTGGGTAGTGTTTTAAATTGTTACTCTTGTTATTGTTAAATCATACAAGTTTTACCAAATATATCCAAAATTGTTAAGACAGTAGTAAGAAACCATTTTAACTCTTTGTTAAACCTGAAAAAAAAAGGGTCTCAACAAGCATAATGTGTAATAAAATTACATTTATCACCCAACTGTTTCATTAAGATCAAGTATAAAAAGAGGTTAGGGCCCAAATGAGGTTATAAAATAAATTAATAGTGATTTACAGACTTCATTGACTTTATATATGGGAGTAATTCCTAAAAAGGGACAAAAAGTTTCCTAGTGGTCATTATTTGGTACAAAATATACCTCTCTTTCCAAATTGGTCATGTGCGAATGTGCGATTCCATTAAAATGTTGACACGTGTCCAGACAATAAGTACACTTTCAATCATTGGCAATTACAATCACTATCAATGCCTTGTTTGACTTTTATATACAAATGTGGTGAATGTGCGAATGTGCGATTTGAACATAACTTTATTGGGGAAGACCACTTGTAAGGAATAAAATCTTTCTTTACGGTACAAAATCTTTCTTAATTCTTTAAAATATTTATTTAAATTATAACAATGTTACTCTTGAGTCTTGAACAAAGATTGCCAAATGGTTGTCATGTTTTAAGTACGTACATGCCAACAAAAGTACAAAACTTAAATTGTTTAAAGGATTAAAAAGCTCGTATATGATAAATATTTTGTTAAGAATCTATGCTATCTTTAAATATATCTTTGACTCTTTCTCATATTTATTTTTTTTAACTATCAAGAATAGATTTTTAAGCAAATATAAATAAGGGTGAAAGCTAAAAATACGCAACATATTTTTTCAAATAAACAGGTCTACGCAATGTACTTTATAAATTGTCAAAGATACGCAATATATTTTAAAATAATCTTCGATCTAACTAACATGACCGGCTGGCAGCAGGTTAACAGGTCACATTTGATTAAAAATTACACTTTTGGTCCTCCAAACTGGACCAAATTCGTGAAGTTAGTACAATTTTGATAACGCTCGTTAAAATTAAAAAAAAAAAAAAAAAAGAACTTTTAAAATCTTTTTCTTAAAATCTACTTAAAATATATATTTTTTTAATTTATAATTCAAAAAAATCTGACAACCATTTGGCAATCTTTGTTCAAGAGTAACATTGTTATAATTTAAATAATTATTTTAAAAATTTAATAAAGATTTTGTACTTTAAAAGTTAGATTTGATTCCTTACATGTGTTCATTCCCAATAAAGTTATGTTAAAATCGCGCATTCGCACATTCACCGTTCGCACATTTGTATAAAAAAGTCAAACAAGTCATTGGTAGTGACTTTACTTGCCAATGATTGAAAGAGTACTTATTGTCTGGACACGTGTCAACATTTTAGTGGAATCGCACATTCGCAAATGACCAATTTGGGAAGAGACTTTATTTGATAACTATGGACCTTTTTGTCGGAAATTACCCCCTTATATATATGACATTGCATTTATCTCTCTGATGTAGGACAAAAGGAACTAAATTGGGGTGTAGTGTATGGTCCTTGAAACAAACTCTTGAAAATCAGTTGATATGCCGCTTCAGTCAAGTGTACTCCATCCCAATTAGCATATGTATTTGGTTCATCACACACGGTTGCAGATGTATATCCACATTTCGCTGACATATTATAGTTAAATGGTCCTCCACCTCCACAACACGCCTTCAAAGGCCCGTTTGTAAATCCCAAAAGAATGTAAATTCCACTAC
Organism: Chrysanthemum seticuspe; assembly: GCA_019973895.1. Lineage (NCBI taxonomy): Eukaryota > Viridiplantae > Streptophyta > Magnoliopsida > Asterales > Asteraceae > Chrysanthemum > Chrysanthemum seticuspe. The sequence goes on from BPTQ01000009.1 coordinate 263,281,882, forward strand.
ATGATATTAGTAAATACCCTTTATTAATTGAGTTTATAACATGTAATGTACCAAATTTATCTGGAGAACGGAAGATTTGCGTGGCAGCATTGTAGTAGTCGGCGTAGATGATGATGACATTAGGATGAAGCTCTCTAATCTCATCTAGTTTTGTTTGCAGAAGTTCATTGTGAAATTCAGAAAACTTATTTAACCGTGTGATGCAACCGGTTGTTAGATCATACTCTTCGGCGTGAGAACCAAAGATTGTCAAATAAGATGAAGAGAATCCTTTTGGAAAGTGTCCCGGAACCACCAGTGTCTGAGCCCCGTGTCAATCAACTCCTGTATTTATAATATTTTTAACACATTTTTCTTATATTTCGAATTTAAGACTGTCTTTTCTTACATTAATTGCTGAGATGATGGTGTCAATAACAAGAGGAACATATACTTCCACCTCGTGAATAGGTTTTCCAGCAAATAATGGATAAGTCGTAAGTGTAATCGTTTCCTCCAATTTCCCCCATTAGGATCAAAGAACGTCCAATTAAGTTTCTACAATCTGCCAACAACAATAACAGCTCAATATACTTTATAACTTACTGACCAGGATTTAAATTCTAATAAATTAACGATCATTTTATTACTTGAGGTGTTGCTGCAAATATCAGGCAATGATTGTTTAAACCATTCCAAATGGACACCTAATGATGCATTTGTTACGTGATTGTGAGTCCCTTTTGCTTCCAAAAACTTTGAATCCAGTGCTGTCGCGCCCACCACTGCAAAATTTATTCCTTCTCTAGATGCAGCCACATTATCACTCCCCATATCCTGCAGAAATGGTGGTATCAGCGGCAACCCAAGACTGTCGGCTACAACATTCAAGAAAAAAATGGATTCATTTCCAAATAATATGTACCAAGGGTATTCACGGCAAAACAATTTCAAGTCTATGGATCATTTCTCAAGCAAGCAATTTTTTAACAAAGTTGAAGTTAGTTAGACTCCATCATGAGACACCTCCCTCTGTGAGTCTTATTTCAAGACCAGTGTCAGGATTTTAACTTTCATATGATGGGTTAATAATCTATCATCAAATGACATTTTTTTGTATAATATTTATATTAAATGTGAAGACTGATTATATAGTTGCAAGACGATCTAGTTTTCGTGAATCTAATCCAAGAAAATAAGTCAATGTTGTCTCAAACATGGGACAATGCAATTAAATCTACGCCAAAACTGTTCTAATGGACCGATCATATACATATTCTTTTAAAAAACACAAAATATTGACACAGCTAATACCACACTATGTCTTCAGACTTGTACCAAAAACCTCTTGGTTGCTAAGTCATTTACATATTTTGGTTGATGGACGGATCATGTCGATCACCATAAACATATTTTCACAGGCATAAAGAAAGAGAGATACCTAAGAAATCAATGATAAGACAGCCATTGGAGCAACCACCAGTGTGTTCAAGGAAGAAGGTTTCACCATAAGGAAGCAAAAAATATGGAAAGACTTGACCGAACATCAAAGCTAGTTCTTTTAGGTTGCCGGTATCAGCAAGGGAGTCACCAAAGCTGATGATGGACGAATAACATCCATTAGCATACAATCTACCACTCTATAACACCATCAAAATAAAAAATAAAGTTGTTGAAGACGCCATTGGAAGATAGTTGGTTGCCGGAAAATGGTTTTAATAATATTTCCTTAGAGTTGTAGACTTGCATTAACAATTTCTAACTTAGTATATTATATTTGGAATAAACACTACATTGTCGAATTTAGTGGGAATAAAATACAATCAAATATTATTTGTCTAACTAAGTTTCAACTCAATAGTTCTTAAATATTAAAAAAAAAATGCATTAAGCGACGTCTAACAAGGGTGATAGCTTTATCCAAATCAAAGAAGATTGTTACTGAAAACGTTGTGACAAATAGTATGCGAAGGTGTTTGACAAATTTTGAAGAATCAATTCCATTATTTCACCGCAAACAATAAGATAACGGAAATTTTAAGTATTAGAAACCGATTACCTGCCACTTGAAAATGCAATCAGACAATTAGATTCAGAGGTTATTGGATCAACAACTTGTTGCGTTATCAAAACACAATCAGTTGTTTTGAGTAACCAAACAGCTTATGACAATTAGCATCTTATTTGGGACAAATGGATGTTGTTTACAAAGCCATTGTGGACTAGCTTATCTAAAATACCTTATTGAGTATGAGTTCTTTTAGAGAAGCTAACCCAAATTTTATTGCACCTGCTCCTAAAATGTTCATCAACAACTGATTATATGACAGAAAAGTTCACTACGTCTTTGCAATTTGGATAACATCGATACAGCTCTAAAACACAATCAATCAGATAATATTGTTCTTAATAATAAAAATAACTAGCTGTATATGATTCACTCTATAATACTAACAAGAAAACGAATAAGCAATGCTACAACATTGCAAACGCAAGTTTTTTTGTTTTTCAGGGGAGAATATATGAAACCACAAAAAGATGTACATGTAAATTACCAATTTCATCTGATTAAGTACGATGCCTCAAATATATATCATAGCGTGCATTTGATTACATAGAACTTTTTAATCCGACCCCGATTATAAAATTGATGTAGGACACAATGAATAGAATTGGGGTGTACTGTATGGCCCTTGATATACACTCTTGAAAAATACTCTGTATGTTGCTTCCGTAAAATGTAATCCATCCCAGCCAACATAAGTATCTGGTTGATCACACACAGTGGCTAATGCAGATCCACATGTCGCTGACATGTTGTAGTTAAATGGCCCTCCACCTCCACAACATGCCTTTAGAGCCCCGCCTGTGAATCCTGCAAAAGTGAAGTTGAGCTTAAAAGATGTTACTAGAGGCGACAGTTTTTTTTTAAAGAATCTAATCGGGTTATTATCTATATCTACCATGTCAAACAGGTAAAATAGCTAACAAAATGGTTCGAAAATTACTAAAAAGGTATTTTCAATGCATAAGTCATCTATAACAAAACATAAGTTATTACCAAAATGATATGCTTTTATGATCTTATATGACCCAGTGATTATTCACAAAATGTAATTCATTTCCACCCATCCAACCCGTTTTGACTTGTAAAAAATTGTAGTTACGCGTTTGACTTATTATTCAACTCGGTTCTCCACTTCTACATATCATAACTTACCAAACATATCTGGAGAGCGGTAAACTTGCATGAGAGCATTGTAGTAGTCTGCATAGACGATATTGACATCAGGATTTTCCACCCGAATCTGATTAAGTTTCGTTTGCAAGACTTCGTTGTGAAATTTGACAAACTCATTTAACTCGATGAGGCAACCAGTTGTGGGATCATACTTTTTATTCTGTGAACCACTTATTGTCAAGAATATGGAAGAGCATCCAATTGGAAAGTATCCTGGAACAACTAGTGTTCGAGCCCCCATCTCAATAAGTTCCTGTACTTACCAACATAAAATTGATCAAGCCAATGAAAATCCATACACTACATTGTCTAAGACATAATTATACTAATTTCTTACATTGACTGTTGAAACGATGGTATCAGTAACAATAGGAACTAATGGTTTGATTTCATCGATGTGTTTTCCTGTGAATATCGCATAATTGTAATCGTTTCCTCCAATCTCTCCCACAAGGAATAAAGAACGGCCTATTAATTTTCGACAATCTGCCAACAAGATAACAAATCAGTAAAGCTGGCCTCTTCTGTCAACTCCTGTACTACTTTTTTTAATTTGATTTTGTTGCACTATTGTACCAATAAAATAGTTGCCTAAACAAATAAGCACGTAAACTTATAGTTACCTGAAGTGTTTGCGCAAAAAGCAGGTAATGCTTGTTTAAACCATGCCAGCTGAACTCTTAGAGATGTATCTGGCTTTAAAGCACGGATCCCTGTTGCTTCAAGAAATGATGAATTTAATGTTGTAGCACCCGACACCGCAAAATTCATTCCTTGTTCCAAAGCATCTCCAATTTTTGTTCCATTGTCATACATAACTGGTGGTATGAAAGGCAACCCAAGACTCTCCGCTATAGAAACCAAGAAAAAGCCTAGTCATATACAAAGTATATATATGTACCCGATGGTGGTTATAGTATTGCGGAAACTATATATATATAATCAGTTATAGTTAAACAAAAATAAAAGGTCAAACCAAAGCAATTTGGAGTGTAGAAATGTTTTGAACCAATTTTGAAGCAATTTGAACATGTTTTATTTAAGGTTAGTTGGAGTTAACTATTTACTACACATGTCACATACGCATCAGGTCATCAACTTATTAAAATTTGGAGGATCTATTTGTTCAAATTAAGAATTAACCTTAATATTATTTTTCGTGTGAATATATATCAAGCGTCGTGGAAACGAAAAGTTACCTAGGAAATCAATGATGAGTCGACCATCCGAGCAACGGCCGGTTGGTTTATGGAAGTACGTATCGCCATAAGGAGGAGCAAGACTTGGAAATTGTTGGTGAGTAATGGACGGCAAGTGTTTTGCATTACCGGTGTCAGTCATGGAGTCACCAAAGCTGATGATAGACGTATAACATCCATTAGCATACAAGCTACCACTCGATAACACCGTCAAAGTCACCAAGAATCCTACAAAAGAAGCAAAGCTTAAAGAAGACGCCATTGGAATGGTTAAAGTTAGATGCTTTCAAATGGTTTATATACTGTTTGCTTCCAATTTTTTAGTATTTCTGTATGTTTTTTCTATTGGTGGGTACACTAACTTACCCATGATGATTTTGATGAATATTTTATTAGTAAAGTATATAGTAACATAATGGGAACCCTTGACTTAAGATCATGGAATATAGAATAAATAATAGAATGAACAAAGAAATACGACAACGTTCATTGACTAATAAGTACCAGGCGAAAATTGATAACCAAAGTTCTAGAAACCGTTTACCTGCCACTTGAAATCACAAAAAAGTTGTTATAAGTAACTACTACTGTCCAAATAGCTTATGACTAAGCATCTTATTTGGCACAAATGGATGTTGTTTAACAAGCAATTGTGGACTAGCTTGTCTAAAAGAGCTTATGGAGCTGCTAAGTTCAATTTTTAAAGGGTAAATTGCAAATTGCGTATCTAGTTTTTTCGAATATTGCAATAAACACATCGAAAAAAAATTGCAAATTTGCCACCGCAGCGGACATGGTGTGCAAAATAGCCACCGAGAGCTGAAAAGCGTAAGTTCTCCCGTTAGTCAAGGTCAAATGCATGTGAAATGACTAATATACCTTCGTCTTCTTCCCCGCTTTCATTTTCTTTTGAATTTGAAGCTTTATTGTTGTCCCACCCAGTGGCGGAGCTAGAAGATTTTTCGTAGGAGGGCCGAAACAAAAAATTTCCGAAAAAACATCAACATACTTAGCTAATAATGTAAGTCAAACAAAAAAAAAGTTACAAAAGATTCCTAAAAACTTCAACTACATATTTTGAACTAAAAGTTTCAACAATTTCCTTTTCTATGTAAACCACCAAGTTGTCCGCGAGAAATTCATCTGCCATCTTATTGCGAAGTCTATTCTTGCATACCTTCATTGCTGAAAACGCTCTCTCGGTTGTAGCAGTAGATACTGGAAGTGTCAAGATTAGTCGAATCAATCTGTCAATCATAGAATACGACTCACACTTCCCAGTTTTCACAAGACTTATGCATAAACCAACAAGTTTTGATACTTGACTTAGCTGCAAGTTCTCTTTCATAGCAATGTTCAAAAGCTCCAACTTGTATTTCGATCATACCCTTTCTTGTTCAGTAAAATCTGCGGGATAACATTTCTCAACAAGAAGACATATTTGATCAATATCAAATCCCTTAGATTCTTTTTTTTGGAACTAATGCAGAGCTTAGAGTTAACAACTCCAAGGCATGATCATTAAATTTGTAGTTAAGCTCGTGCAATTGTTTATCTAATGTGCAGATAAATATATCTACTCGATAATGATGTTCAAAAGTAACATGATTATCTTGTGGACGAGGGCGATATCGACTAGACTTGTATGGACCATTCATGTCAGGTATATCATTTTCATGCTTCAACGATAACAACTTGATCTGCTAAAGTAAAGAATCTCATCCTTTATTTCTGAAATCATCAAGAATTTTCTTTGTTGTTGAAACTAGCTCGATGGCATTGGTGATATCTTGAGATTTTCTTTGCAAATATTGAGATGAAATGTTAGTTCTCGCCATTATCTCCTGTACCAGGTGTAAAATAAAAACAAACTCAAATGATTTCATGTAAAAGTAAGATTTATCAGCATCCCCGCGCTGAGAAGCAATAGATCCATATGTAATTATACCCCAAAGAACAACAAAAGCAGGGTTATACATCTGAAGCAAGCTATTGACTGAAAAAAGATGAGAACCCCAATGTGTATTACCAGCTCGTCTTAAGGTTCAAGCTTGATTTTCTCCTTTACCTGATTTGATTTCACCAAGTTCCAATAATTGTTTAGCCTCAATTGCTTTATTTTTTTGTAATTCATCATGTCGTTTACTCGAAGCACATATTACATTAATAATGTAAGCCAAGTTTTCAAAAAATTAATGAACCAGAATAACTTCTTTTGAAGCAGCAACTAAAGCAAGTTGAAGTCTGTGAGCAAAACTGTTAATACAAATAAACCGTAAAAATGTTTATTCATATTTAGCGATCTTGTTGTGTTTTGTTGATAACAAATATAAAGTTATCATAAGTAAAATTATAAGAATACATGTTATTTTTGTAAAGTCTATACATTTGGTCATTCACATAAAATGTTGTAATAATTCATTTGTTGTAATAGTTTATGTAATAGGATGGGTAATATCCAAGACCCATGACCCATACCCATGGAGCTAATCCATAACCCATGACCCATTGCGTGACATCATGCATTAAATCATGTTGGGTATTATCCATGACCCATGACCCAATGTCCATAACCCATGACCCATGACCCATTGTCTAGAAACATTGTATCTTGTTGGGTACCCATGGCTCATACCCATAACCCGGTTTGCAACCCAAAATCCGGACTGGTACAACCCAGTTTGCCGGATCCTTAGGATTGCACTGGACGGATCCCCCAAGTGAGGGATCAGCCGGAACCGGGCTATAGTAAGCTTTTGTGCCTATAAATAGTGAGCCATTTATTCATTGTTACTCATCCTTCTTCTTACAACTCTCTTATATATTATCTCACTCCTCTAATCTCTGATCACTTGATCAATCTAGTAGTTCTTCTTTCTTTTGTTGTGATTCTCATATAGGTCCTTCTCAAAGGCGAGATCACGATACACTACAAGTCATCCAAGCAAAAGGTCCTTGATTGATTTGTTCATCCATAAGATCTTGTATTTCATATTTCACATAGTTGTTGTGTAATAGTTGTGTTGGTTTGGTCAGCCGTGCTAAGGACTCGGTATTTAGCTTTGTATCGGAAAAAGTGTAAGCGACGTTGTGAGGCTTCTCCGCCGTGTTGAAGGAGCTTGTTGACATAGTGCTTGAACTCTCGAGTAGGGAACTCGGGGAGTGGAGTAGGGCAAGGAAGGTGTCCTTGTAGCTGAACCACTATAAATCACTTGTGTCGATACTCTCTATCCTTTACTTTACTTGCTTTCATTATTTACTTTACTTATTACTTTATACTATCTATCCATCCATACGAATTCACATAAGATCAAATATAAATTTTTGAAACTTAAATTAAAATCGGTAAAACTATTCAACCCCCCTTCTAGTTTTCCACAATTGGTATCAGAGCAAGGTTTACAAAAGTTTTAAACTAAATTGTATTTTAAAAACTTTTCAATCACAATGAGTTTTGAAAATTATAAAGAAGGGCAATCTATGCAACGACCTCCACTCCTTTGAAACTAATGGTTTTATTTATTAGAAAAATAGATTTGAAACTTATGTGAAATCAAAAGATATTAATCTTTGGTATATTATTGTTGAAGGTAATTTTCTTATGTGTGCCTATAGGTTGACTTAGATCCGGACGAATGGATCAAGGATAGCGGGTGCATGAGGCATATGACCGATAATAAAGATTTGTTTTCCACGTATGAGTCCTTCAATGGAGGAAATGTGGTGTTTGGAAATAGCAAGAGCAAAATCATCGGTAAAGGTACAATCTCTCACAAATCCTTAACCATTAACGATGTATGTCACGTAGAAAACCTAAACTTCAATCTACTAAGTATAGGACAAATATGTGATAAAAAGTGCAACGTACTTTTTAGTGAAACCGGTAGTAAAATATTGAAAAATGGTATCACTATAGGAAGAGGCATTAGAAAACATGGAGTCTACGTCATTAAAATCGGAAATGAACCAAAAGACAAACTTTGTCTTCCCTCTATGGATGATACTTCGACCCTATGGCATTGAAGATTGGGTCTCGCCAATATGCGACTTCTTTAATCGCTATCATCCAAAGAACTAGTAAGAGACTTACCCAAATTAAAATACGAACATCATTTTTGTGATTCTTGTAACATAGGAAAACAAGTCCATGCTAGTCATAAAGCTAAAAATATGGTTTCTACAACTAAGGGTCTAGAATTACTACATATGGATTTATTTGGTCCATCCGCTATTCAAAGTTACAGAGGTAACTTCTATACTTTGGTTATAGTGGATGATTACTCTAGGTATACATGGACTAAATTTTTAAAGAATAAAACCGAAACGTTCAATTACTTTGAAATATTAAGTAAGAAAATCCAAAGACAACTAGGAAGTCCTCTTGTGTCAATTAGAACGGATCATGGTATGGAATTTGATAATGAAGTGAAATTTGGAGCTTTTTGTGATGCTAATGGTATTACTCACAATTTCTCGGCTCCTAGCACTCCATAATCAAATGGGGTAGTTGAAAGGAAAAATAGAACCCTACAAGAAATGAGTCGCACCATGATTAATGAGCAATCAATTCTTCAAAAATTTTGGTGCAATGTCATCGACACATCAACCTATATACTAAACCGAGTCCTAATTAGACCATTCTTAGGAAAAACTTCATACGAATTACTACGAGGAAAAAAGCCTACGTTAGAACACTTTAGAGTCTTTGGTAGTAAATGTTTCTTACTTAATACTAAAGATTATTTAACTAAATTTGATAATAAATCAAATGAAGGTATCTTCTTAGGATATTCTCCTAATAGTAAAGCATATGTAATACTAAATAAAGAAACCATGAAAGTTGAAGAATCTTTAAACGTAAAATTTGATGAAAGTCCACCTAAGGCTACCCTACCTCTTGTCGATGACGAGTTAATCGAAAGTGAAGCCATAGAAATCAAAGAAAATATAAATAAAGAAGATGAACCATTAAACAATGAAATCATCAATATTAAAGAGTCTAAAGATCATCCTGTAGAAAAGGTCATAGGAAAGTTAAATGAAAGAACCTTAAGATCTCAAGTTCAAAACCAAAGTAGTTTATTTTGTTTTGTCTCAACCATTGAACCTAAAAACACTCAAGAAGCCATAAAAGATGGAAGTTGGGTAATGGCTATGCAAGAAGAGTTAAATCAATTTGTTTCTAATAATGTTTGGACACTTGCCCTCAACCTAAAAACCAAACCATAATCGGAACAAAATGGTATATAAAAACAAGTTAGATGCAAACGGTATCGTGTCTAGAAATAAAGCTAGACTTGTTGCCCAAGGGTATAACCAACAAGAAGGCATAGACTTTGATGATACCTATGCTCCCTTAGCTAGATTAGAGTCTATAAGAATACTTCTTGCTTATGCTTGTGCTCATGATCTTAAGCTTTTTCAAATGGATGTTAAAAGTGCTTTTCTAAATGGTTTTATTAATGAAGAAGTTTATGTAGCTCAACCTTCGGGCTTTATAGATTTCGAAAAACCTAATCACGTGTACAAACTAAAGAAAGCTCTCTACGGTCTTAAACAAGTCCCAAAAGCTTGGTATGATAAACTCAAATCATTTTTAATCAAAAACGACTACACCATGGGGTTAGTTGACAATACACTTTTCACAAAGAAAAAGGACTCACATATAATTATTGTTCAAATATACGTGGATGATATTATATTCGAATCGACTTGTCAAGACATGTGTGATGATTTCTCAAAAATCATGCATGATGAGTTTGAAATAAGTATGATAGGAGAATTAAGTTTCTTTCTTGGTCTACAAATCAAACAACTAGAAGATGGTATCTTCTTTAATCAATCCAAATACATAAAAGAAATGCTTAAGAAATTCGGATTAGAAGAGTCTAAACCTATAAGAACACCAATGTCATCCGATACCAAACTCACCAAAGATGAAGACAGTGAATCCGTTAATAACACCAAATACCGTGGCATGATTGGTAGCCTTCTCTACCTTACGGATAATCGGTCGGATATCATGTTTAGTGTATGTTTATGCGCTAGGTTTCAAGAAGACTCTAAAACTTCACACCTAGAAGCTGTCAAAAGAATATTTAGATATATTAAGGGTACTACTCAATTGGGATTATGGTATCCCAAGGGGACGGGGGTAGAAACTATTGTATATGCGGATTCTGACAATGCAGGTGATTATGTTGACCGAAAAAGTACAAGTGGTGTATGTACTTTTATGGGGTGTTGTTTAACATCTTGGTTCTCGAAGAAGCAAACGGAATTGGCCATATCAACAACCGAAGCCGAATATGTCTCCGCCAGCAAAACATGCCAACAAGCACTATGGATGAAACAAGCGTTAGTTGACTACGACATCCATCTAAGTGACATAGCCATTTTATGCTACAACAAAGGTGCTATTGACTTAAGCAAAAATCCGGTGTTGCACTCTCGTACCAAGCATATAGAGATTCGTCATCACTTCTTAAGAGACAATGTTCAAAAGGGAACATTTCTATTGAGAAAGTATCATCCGAAGACAATATAATCGACGTCCTCACCAAACCGTTGAAGCGGGAACAATTAAACTTGCTTCGTCTTGGTCTTGGTCTTATGGAACAATCGTCATGAATTTTTTTTACTCTACAAGGTACGTAAACGTTTGCCTTACCTTCTTTTCTGAGTCTAGGATCTCTATTTCACACACAACTCACAAACAATATGGGGATTTGATGCAGGTTTTACTGACCAGGTTTTTATATTTGTAATTGTCTAGTTATACCTATGGTCTACCCTAATGCACTAATGGGCAGTGTACCCGATCGTGTGTAGTGTAGTATTCGATAAAACCGAGGTCGTCCAAAGAGCTATGTGAGCGGATTCTAATTAAGTCTAGGTGTCATGGATTTTAAGGTTGAAATGATTAATTAATAACTAAAGACAAGAAAATAAAAGAAAGTGAATAAAGGTGAGGGTTGTGATCAATAGAGGAGAAGTGTGCTAACCTAGTTACTCATCCTATCATGTTAAGTTCATGTTTAATTACTTCCAATTGCTTCAAGTGGGGGTTTAAGTAGCTAGGACAACATTTGGTCAGTTCGTCCTAACCTATCAGCAAAGGTTTCCACCGGAGATCAAGCTACTACCCTTGAAAGTCCAGTTGTTTTTAGTCCCCTAAGCCAAGTCATTAAGTTCCGCTCCATGAAAGATTCATAACAATGAGTGCCCGGGCACTAGCATCTTAAATACTCATCCCTAACTTCTTAAGTTCATCCAAACGGTAGGTGATCAGTTGGTCAAATCGCACAAGCGAAGAAGAGTCGTCAGTTGGTCAATTCTTACCCTTCCCACTCAGTCTACCTACTTAGGGTCAGTTGGTCATATCTCCTAAGCAACTAGACACTAACGCCATTCAAAACTACCGAAACAAGGGTAGCTACCAACAAACTATGCATGCATACAATAGAAACAATTATACGAAAGCAATGTAAACATAAACAAAACAATTAAAGAATCATAACTAGGCTAGCACCAAAGGTGCTTAGCCGCTCATATTAACTGAAACAATTGATTCAATGTTTGACATAACGAAATACATGAATTGAAAGTGAAAGAAATGATAAATTGCTAATGTTTATCGTTAGGGAGTGATTTCTCCTTTGGAGATGGCTCCGTATGCTCCTCGAGATCTGCCTTCAGCCTCCTACCCACGTTCTATACTTTTGTGTATGGAGTGAATGATGAGAAATGCAGAATTTTGGGAGGTATTTATAGGCCAGATCTGGTTACGGCGTAACTTAAGTTTAGAGTTACGCCGTAACATCCATTTCTTCGTATTTTGCTCTGGAAAAGCTGGTTACGGCGTAACATTTGGAATGAGCTACGCCATATCTTCAATAAATCATGGTTGCGCCGTATTTGTAGAAAGTGTTACGGCATAGCTTGCAGCGGCATGGAACATCATTTGACCTAATTAGTTACGGCGTAATCCTAGGATAGAGTTACGCCGTAATCTTCAGTGGAGTTGGTTTTCTGAGTCACGATTCTGTTACGGCGTAATGTGAGAGAAGAGTTACGCTGTAATTACTTCAAAATAGGCATGCTATCAAATATCTTCAATAAACTCTCCAAATCCGCGTCTCATTAGCTCCAATTCTCGTAATTTACCTGAAAGCGAAATATAGAGGAAAACAAGCGTAAATCCATATAAATGATATAAAATACGAGCATTATCGGGGGAAATTGACACTTAATATTCAGGACTATTTGATGTTATCAAATATCCCCCCACTTGAACTCTACTTGCCCTCAAGTGGACTTTATTAGATGGATTCCTAAAAAGATATCTCCCATTACCTGGAAAATATAAGTTTACGAATCCCTTATGCTAGAATAAAACAAAGCCGAACACCTCACGAAATTGGAACAAAACAATCAAATCTCTCAACTATTCTAAGTGTCAATTTTTGGGTGATCACTCAACGCACATTCATAGCATGTATTCTATCTTAAGCTTGGCGGTTACACAAATCTCCACCACTAGAGTTAAGGACTAAATAATTCTTGAAGGCAATATGGGTAGACACGACAAAGGTTAAGGGTGAGTCGTCATTACTAACATGTCACAGCGAAGTGGACAAAATCAATGATACATGACCAAATCCATGGCCAAGACATCAAAGATTGCTCGTTGTATCACCTAGACACGCTTCATGACTAAAGGGTAGGATAAGACATAGGATATAATTAGTGTAAAGTAAAAATATCAAGAAAATAGTCTAAATCTATTACCAAGTCATCACCGCTTACCGTTCATCCAAAGTTCAAGTTTCGAAGTTAAGAAACCGGATCATGATATACCAGGTAGATATGCCATTAGAGGACGTCATGATGGGTACATTACCTTTTCTTCAACTGTTGGCGCAATTACCAACTCCATTCTTCAAATGTGACCGAGGTGGCCTCCTCGATACTAAATCTATAATGAGCTCATAAACATAGTGCTTATAACTTCACACTTTACAAAATCAACAAATAACTATAACTATTTTTTTTTCGAATCACTTCATTTTTTTTCCACATAACAACTAAACATAACATCCCCCCACTTGAGATGAACAATATGAGAAATTTGGGGGGTGTTCAATAATCTTCAAAAATATGTCATCGACGAAAGCGTGATTCCCGAACCTTTCCACTTGAACCTTGAACTTAGGCAAACAATGACTTCCCAATTACAAATAAAGACTACAGGGTAGGCTAAGGTGTATGGGTGTAAAGAAACAATTTTTCGGGTGAACAAAATGAAAGGAACGACTCAGATAGGTGTATCTAGGGGTATCTTGCACTAAAGTTGAGTGCAACAAAAGGGTTTACATGTGGGTCGAGAAGTCGAGGTGACTAATCGATACACTAATGCAGGTTTTACTGACCAGGTTTTTATATTTATAATGTCTCGTTATACCTATGGTCTACCCTAATGCACTAACGGGCAGTGTACCCGGTCGTGTGTAGTATAGTATTCGGTAAAACCGAGGTCGTCCCAAGAGCTATGTGTGTTGGATTAATACTAAGTCTATGTGTCACAGATTTTAATATGATTTAATTAACTACTAAAGCAAATAAAGGCAAAGGATGTGATCAATAGAGGAGAGTGGTGCTAACCTAGTTATTCATCCTAACTAGTAATGTCTACGTCTACTTACTTCCAATTACTTCAGGTGGGGTCAAAGTCGAGAATACAACATTTGGTCAGTTCGCCCTAACCTATCAGCAAATATGCCACCACTGGAGAAGTCAGGTTTCCTCTCATAAGTCCAGTTGTTCCTGGTCCCCTAAGCCGAGTCATTAAGTTCCGCTACATGGTAGACTTATAATTGTGACTGCCCGGGCGCTAGCATCTTAGACACTCATCCCCTAATTCTTAAGTTTATCCAAACGGTAGGTGATCAGTTGGTCAAATCGCACAAGTAGAAAGGGTTGTCAGTTGGTCATATCTTACCCTTCCCATCTTAGTCTACTCACTTAGGGTCAGTTGGTCATATCTCCTAAGCAACTAGCCTCTACCGCCATTCAAAACAACCGAAACAAGGGTAGCTACCAATAAACTATGCATGCATACACTTAGAAATAATTACGTAATGTAAACGCAAACAAAACAATTAAGGAATCATAACTAGGCCAGCACCAAGAGGTGCTTAGCCGCTCATATTAACCATACAAATCAATTCAATATTCAATGTTACGAAATACATGAATCGAAAGTAAAGAAAAGATAAAATGCTAATGCTTATCGCGGGGGAGTGATTTCTCCCTTGGAGATAGCTCCGTATGCTCCTCTAGACCTTCCTTTGGCTTATTCCCACGTTCTTTGGTTGTGGTGTGTGAAATGGGATGCTTTGAAATGCTGGAAATCGTGGGGTATTTATAGGCCAGATCTTGGTTATGGCGTAACTAATATAATAGTTACACCGTAATCATCAAATTCTTCTTAAATTGCACTAGATCTGCTGGTTACGGCGTAACCTTAGAAGTGGTTACGCCGTATCTTCAATAATTCTTGGTTACACCGTAGTTTATGCACGAGTTACGGCGTAGTTATCAGCGGCACGGAACCTCATTTGACCTAATATAGTTACGTCATAATCTTAAGGGCTAAACAATTCTCGAAGGCAATATGGGTAGACACGACAAAGGTTAAGGGGTGACTCGTCATTACTAACATGTCACGGAAAAGTGGACAAAATCAATGATACATGGCCAAATCCATGGCCAAGACACCAAAGATTGCTCGCTGCATCACCTAGACACGCTTCATGACTAAAGGGTAGGATAAGACATGGGATATATAAATGGTGTAAAATAAAAATCAAGCAGATAGTCTAAATCTATAACCAAGTCATCACCACTTACCGTCCGCCCAAAGTTCAAGCTTTGAAGTTAAGAAACCGGATCATGAAATACTAGGTAGATGTGTCATTAGAGGACGTCATGATAGGCAGACTACCTTTTCTTCAACTGTTGGCGCAATTACCAACTCCAATCTTCAAATGTGACCGAGGTGGCCTCCTCGATACCAAATTTATATAAAGCTCATAACATAGTGCTTATAACATCGCACTTTACAATAACATAACTATTTTTTTCCTTTTCAACATAAATAAACATAACATCCCCCCACTTGAGATGAATAATGGGAATTCGGGGGGTCTTCAATGATCCTTAAGAATATGTTGTCGAAGAAAGCGTGATTCCCGAACCTTTCCACTTGAACGTTGAACTTAGGCAAATGATGACTTCCCAATCACAAATAAAGACTACAGGGTAGGCTAAGGTGTAAAGGTGTAACGAGACAATATATTGCGTTAACAAAATGAAAGGAATGGCTCAGATGGGTGTATCTAGGGGTATCTTGCAGTAAAGGTGAGTGCAACATAAGGGTTTCACATGGGGGTCGAGAAGTCGAGGTGACTAATCGATAGACTTGTAATGGTAGGCTATTTGGGTGATAATCCTATAATACTGCCTTCTTAAACTGAAAAGCCCAAATACATCAAGCTAACTCAACGTACCTCGTCTATGGTCTCGAAATGATGCAAAGGCCAAGTTCTAAAGTTTACAAGCTACCGACACACTCATAATTTGGTGGATTTGGGGTAAAATATTGGAAACGGATAAGGCTAATCTCACCATATAATATCAAGGATTGTATGTGCTCGGCTAAGGTCTAATCTAGTTAGGTTAAGAAAAACATGTCAAAAGTTTAAAAATGGCATAATTTTTCAAAATAAACTAGAAAAACGAGGGAAAAATAAAGTTCAAGAGACAATTCTACTCCCGTCCCCCTACTTGAATTGTACAAAGTCCCTTTTGTACTAAGCGTTAAATAAAGGTGAAGAGAAAAGTAGAATTAGAGCGAGAACTTCCCTGAAATTTGCTCCAAAAAGAAAGAAGGCCCACGAAAAAGAGTCGTGCCTTCGTATAAGCATCCACAAGCAAACTTCAATCCCTGAAATCACACTACCGACAAGCATAATTCTAAAAAGAAAAAAATAAAAAATGAAAAACAAACCTAACTCACTTTCGTAGGAATCACAGTTGCATTTAGCATATGCAACAAGCCTTTTAAACCACTTGGTGTCCCAAGTGGACGAGTGAAGTCTCATGAGGGTTTACAGGGAACACACCCACAAAGTTCATTTAAAATACTAATACAAGGTTATTGTGTTTAAAATGAAAGAAGTAAATCAGAGGATAGTTACGTCGTAACTCTTAGAAGGAGTTACGCCGTAACTAAACAAAACCTGGCATACGCTGCAAGAGTGTAGCTACGGCGTAACCACTGAGATAGAATTACGCCGCAATTGGTAATGCATCCGAAATTCTGCTGCAAGGGGTTTGTTACGGCGTAACCACTGAGATGAGTTACGCCGTAACTATAGTCAGATCAGCATGTTGCAGCAGCAATCATTCTTCGTTTCCTGCAAAAATGGTTAAAAACACAAAACCCAACAGAAATGGAAATAAAATAAAAGAAAGGGATAATTCGGGTTGTCTCCCGAAAGAGCACTTTTCTTTATTTACGAGTCTTTAAGTTAGACTCAGAGCCTCGGGGCTTCATGGTGGCCTTTGGACTTGGCCAACTTCCTCCATGTCTTTCATCAAGTTATGCCTGACCCAAGCGACATTTGTGGCAGTGCGGAGGTATTCTTTAGTCTCGATCTTCTGAATTTTGCAAAAATTTTCCTCCGGCCCTAAGTGTTATCGAGTGAACTCATACATTTCGGCTATAATCGATGGCAGCCTCTTGTATGGAATGCCAAGTAGCTTGCATCTTCTCTTCTCATGTGCTTTATCATCGGGATCAATGAATCCATCTTCACCTTGTAGTTCGAGGTAATCAAAATCATCATCGTCAGAATCAATATTTTTAAGAGGTTCAACGTCGAGTAAATTTTTCAGTAGCACTTGTTTGCATTCATCTTTTTCCTTCCTTGATGAATCCTTGGTGTCATTATCTGATTCTCCATTTGAAACTTCGTTGTTTGGTTGATCTTTACTCATACACCCATTCCAGATTTTCTCCCTAGTTAGCGCGTCTATTTTTCCGTATTTGATTCTGACCCAATCGTCGAATCCTAAATCATCTGGCCAAGGCAGTTCTATTCTTTCCGAGTCATTAGTCGAGGTCCATAGGAACTCGTCTTCCCCAACTCTCTCAATGTTGGTTCCCCCGTTACATTCATAATCAAAAGGGTTGCAGGAAGCCTAAACATTTCCGTCAGTGGTTTTAATTTGCTCACACCAATGATTTTGAGTTCCTTCGTCATCGTTGTTGCCAGAAGGAATATCGTTGAAAAGCTTAATGGTCTTTCCTTGAAGAATATGTTTTTCATATTTGAGCTCTAGATTTCTCAATAAGACCGAATTAATTATTGCGTCACCGAACCTAACTGAGTACCAATCTCTGAATGAAAGGTCCCCAAAATCGATGTCATGTCTTCCCGATTCATGTGGGCATATCCAAACTTCGTTCTTCACATTGCCCCCTCCGTTGCAATACTCACGAAAGGGGTTGCAAGTCGGCCATAATTGTGTGAACTCATCTTCTGTGATTAGTAAAGGTCTGCAGTAATGCTTGATAGGTGGTCCTTCAACTTTGTTAATCAAGAACTTGGCTAATCTTTCTTCATCGTTAAGTGTAGTCCACATGTATCTGTCATCATTAACCCTTTCCTTATCAACCCCTCTATCGCAGGCCTTCCGAGGGTCACAAGAGGCCCATAAGTTGTAACACTCTCCATCATCAATTGCAATAGCCTTACACCAATGATTCTTCCTTTTAGAGTTGTCAACTTTGGTAGACTCATCATTGCTTGTGTCCTGGTTAAGCCGTAACTCTGATGTTTGGTCACGGCGTAACTCTCTTCTTCCTTCGGTATCATTGTTTCTATTAGACTCATCGTAGGACTTGTCATTTTCAGAAAATACGGCTTTACATACAGTTGATTTGTTCTTTTGTGCCTCATTTCTCTTTTGTACCTCGTCGCCAAGCTTCCCAATCATAGTTTCCAAGTTCTTTAGTGACACGTCATGGCTAGAAAGGCTTTTGTTTGTATTATCTTGGAAGTTTTTCAGCCATTCTTCTTGCTCCTTTTGCCTCTTGGTCGAACCACAAGGTACTTGTTAATCATTTCCTCCAAGTTAGCTCTTTTTCACTACGCTCATAATATGGTGGGGGTCCTCCACGATAGCCATTACGATTATCTCCGTAAAATGGTCGATTTCTCCATATTTAGCTTCTTTGATCGTGTTTTCTTCGTTAATGTTAGGACAATTCTTAGTTAGATGTCCTCCCCCACAGCTTTCGCAACAAACTTGGATGGCTTGAACAGTTTCTTTGATTTTTATAATATCTCGACCTAGATTCTCTAGCTTGTTAGTTATGGCCGCAATTCCATCAAAACTTTCGCCTTGGTTTCTTTTTCTTCCTCCATCGTGCCATTTTTGAGAGTGATAAGCCATTTTTTGAATGGCTTTAATTGCTAAAGTAGGAGTCATGTTCGGGATCGGTCCTTAATAGTCCAGCATCTGTCTTGTAGTCACGTTGATTCCTTTGTAGAAGATGTTAACTTTTTGCTGGTTGTTCAGATCATGTGTAGGACATTTGTAAAGGAGATCGTTGTATCTATCCCAGGCTTGGTACAACGTTTCATCATCTTCTTGTTTGAAATTATGGATTTCCAAGAGCTGGTTAGAAATCTTCGACGGAGGACAATACCTCTGAATGAAGTGCTTCTTTAGTAGATCCCAAGTATTAACTGCCCCGTCCGGCAATCTTTCAATCCATCTTCTGGCAGCCCCAGTAAGAGCCATGGGGAATACCCTTAGCATAACAGCGTCATGAGATACACCCGGAATGTTGAAAAGGCTTGCGATGTATAAGACATTTTCAACGTGCTCATACGCATCTTTCTCCCTGTTTCCAGAAAAAGGGTTAGCACGAAGCTCCCTCATAAATTGGTCTTTAATTTTGAAACGGACATTAGCTCCAATTACCGGTCTTACGAGACCCGGCCCTTGTTCTGCTCTCGTCAACGCCAAATATTCCTCAAGAATGAGGTCATTAATGTTAACAATTTCCATGGTACCTGAAAACTTGAAAAGTGATCGTTAGAATTTGAAAATTTTAAAACAAAACAAAAATGAAAGACTTAATAGCAATCCTAATATAACTCCCCGGCAGCGGCGCCAAAAACTTGATGCAGGTTTTACTGACAAGGTTTTAATATTTATAATGTCTCGTTATATCTATGGTCTACCCTAATGCACTAACGGGCAGTGTACCCGGTCGTGTGTAGTGTAGTATTCGGTAAAACTGAGGTCGTCCCAAGAGCTATGTGTGTTAGATTAATAGTAAGTCTAGGTGTCACAGATTTTAATATGACTTAATTAACTACTAATGCAAATAAAGGCAAAGGATGTGATCAATAGAGGAGAGTGGTGTTAACCTAGTTATTCATCCTAGCTAGTAATGTCTACGTCTACTTATGTTACACATTGGATTTCACAAACACACAAACATTCACAAATATGGGCGATTATATGATTTTAGAGAGAGAGAAAGTGGGTTATTCTAGTGAGAGAAACACATGGAAGGTTAGATTCCAAATGAACATCCAAACCTCTCCCTTGTGGGGAGAGGGCTATTTATACAAAGTAATACACCCTCCTTCGGGCTGTGGATCAGGCATACAATGGGTAAAGACCCGTCCTTCCTCCACGGTGTTGCACTAGACTAAACTAAGCTAATAACTGACTAACAAATAACATAATAAACGATATGTCTACGAGCTAACTTAAGCTATATTATATTTGGGGTGACCGATGCTTCACAATAGAATTTCCAATTCCTAACAATCTCCCCTAAGGGAGGTCACCCCATGATTAACAGATTAGCACACTAGCATTCAAATTGATCTTCAGTCTTGAGCTCGTAGACTTCACTTCATCAAGATATTCAAACTTTGTGCTTTCATGGTGAAGTAATCATAATCCAACACTAATGTACATGGAGTGGAGGTTAAAGAGTTGATCCACATTATGATGACCTTCGAGCATTATTTGAGATCATCAGCCATAGTTACTCTCAGCATCACCCATTGTTGTGTTGCCCGCATATGATGTTGTGACATTTGGACCAACATGCTCACATTCTGGATCATGATATCTTCTCATCAGAGTAGCGGAAGCTTTAATTTGATTCATGATATTGGCAGTAGCGTAGCAGAAGCATGGAGTGAAAATATCAGAATCGTTGATGCACTTATCATGATTTCTTTAGAGATGAATGTGTAGTGTGAGCATGCGGCTATGGATTGACCTCTCCATTCTGATCAGCTGCAAACGTCGGGTGTACCTGCATACAACAGTTAGCAATAAAACACACGAAAGTGTCTTTGACCACTTTCATTGAATTGAGGTACACGGCCCACGGTTCCCCGTTGATCAATACAAGTACTGCATGTGATCAGGTATAATTCCGAAGAATCTCCTTGACAGGGTTTCACAGCTGCTCTAGCCGTTCTCAAACCGGAACGTCTCAAAGAAGACAACACGGAGTGAGTGAACCAGCGAATTTGAGATTCACTGATTGATGAAAAGAGATTTGAAAAACACTCGTGTACTGCTCAATAAAGTGTTTTTGCAATACAACGAAGGTTTTAAGAAAAATCAATTATCAATCATAAACACCTTTTAATTTTTGAAACATTAATACACAGTCGATGTGCTAGAGAAAAGATTTTTAAGCACAACGACCGGTTTTTCAAAGGTATCCGTCAATCCATAACCTGAACCAGGATTGATTCATAATTATGAATCGCCCCATTGTTTCTGTTCAGTTGTCACATGGTTGATCTATTGGATAGATCTCACATGCCACCCACCAGGAGCTTGTTTGATGTTAGCTCCAGAAGGCTTTCCATCTTCATTGTGAATATGTTTGCATAGCATTCAGATGTTCTGGCAATACCACAAGGATAATGCGTAGGACTCATAAGATATAATCTCTCTTTCCACATTGTGTGAAACAGAGAGTCTTCATAGACAGTGTCCTAATGAGATTTATAGATGATCTCGTGGCTTTAGACTCAATAGTGCACATTTGTTTCCTATATCGGAGACTAGGGAGAGGGTCTCCTTCTTCAATATCAACAATCTCTAAGAGAAAGTCGATAGATTATGTGGGTTCCCCGTGAGAATGAAACAAGCCCTTTTAAGAGGAACTTGAGTAGCTTGGGAAGTTTAGTGCAGTGCGTCACTGGGTCCATGACGTCTTGTCTTCAATACCAGTGTTACCTTAGTAACCACCAATAGCATATGTATTGAACCCGGTTTCTGCCCTAAGGTTGAATTATTGGAGGGCTATTTCTTTTCACCCTTTTCTCGTTTCATTTCTTTTTCATTCTTCAACCCCTTCAGTGCTTACCGAGACTTCATAACTAGAACCTTGTTGGGTTTATTCCAGTACTAGCTCTGTCTCTGTCCGCACTCTTCCCATATCTCACTTTTCTCCTTTTTTCATCATACCTAAGGACTTCTACACTATCTAGTGGATTGTCCCTGGGTAGATCCCTCCGGTTCTGGCGGATCGTGGGAACGAAATACCTAACCTAACCATCCTTATATCACCATACATAAAGTAAATTGGTCGGTCTTTGGGTATTGTTCTTTCCATTCTAAAACCAATTGAAAAATCATTTGGAAAAACAATCAAGGTACTTGTGATACGAGATCAAAGCATTTTGTACCTTAATAGTTTTGATCATTTAGAAATGCTCCCCCTCAACATGTGCATATGATTTTGAAATTGTTTAGCACATGGAGGCAAGAGTTCTTTGAAATATATTCTTGATCACAATTTCCGTGGAAAACGCCATTTGATTTTCTTGGTAAATTCTCCCCCTCAATATGTGCATAGGATATTTGAAATCATTTTATCACATAGAGAAAAGAGTTCTTTTGAAATACATCCATGATTACCAAATATTTAGAAACCATTTAACCCTCAATCAAGGTACGTTATGTTAAGACATAGAAATCATTGTACCTTGAAGGTTTATATTTGTTTTGAAATGCTCCCCCTTAATATATGCTTCGAGATTCGAAAAGAGTTTAGCACATATTAGAGAGCCGTATGCACATTGAGACAAAAATTTCAAATCCTTTGAGATTTTGGATCTCAAGTGATTTAAATATGTATGAAACAAAAATTTGTTGGAGAAAAATGTGTCCGGTTTTATATGATCTAAAGTGGACTACAATGAAGTTCCCTTTTTTAGATAAAAAGGGAAACCACAAAACATAACCTATCACTACTTCATACATTATAGTTGTTCATAGTACAGACACCACGTTATACACAACAAAAATACAAGACATAAACTATTTCCGGAAGATGTCTTCATTCAGTTCTTTGAAGCAGCTTGTAGTGACCCTCATGGAGTCTACCACCCACAAAACTTTCAAGGCTGTGATAGATATTTCTATTCTTTAATCTTCGTCCGATTGCAGCAATGAAGTCTTCACACATCTTCAAGTCCTGTTCAGACCAGAATCTTGTTTTGTTCCACGGCTTCAGATCAAGTCTGATTTCCTTCACTCTAGAGTTCAATTCTTCTTCGACCATCTTGAGAGTTCCATCACTGAACTTGAAAAGCTCGCACAGTCTCATTTGCATACATGACCCGTATCTATCGGTAAAGATGATGGCTCTAGGGGTGTCAATCACTTTATATTTGTGATGAAATTCAAGTCCTGAGGCTTCCCATTGTGGTCTTGTTAGATTGACCCGAGTCTGGTAGCTTTCCATTCCAGGCTAAAAATCCCCAACTCTTTGTCGAATGACCAAGCCTCTGATCCAGAGATTGACAGCAGCCAAGAGAGCCTTCTTTTCACGAACAGGTAGATGGTCAAGGTGTCCTTGGAGGTTTAGAAGATAGAGATCTTCAAAGTCACTTGGCAGCAGGTGTTTGAAGTCGTTTTCTTCTATAACATGATCTTTCAGGTCAGCTCTTCTAAGAACGATCTTCTTTAGATAATCATAGCCGTAGATTGGGAAGATCTCTATACTGACAACACTAAGAATTCACAGTTTGGATCGAACAGCTTTGCGACTCTTTTTAGCAGCATGTCTGTCAATGTTGAATTTCTTCTTCTTGAACCACCAATGAGAAATGCCGTATGAGGCAGCGATGTCATACTCTTGTTCTTTATCTGCCCAGAATTGATCCGGAACCATCTGTTCAAGACCCTGATCAGAGTAGGTAGCAGCTTTCATCTTCGAAATTGATAAAGCTGGTCTTCTTTTAGAAGTACGAGCACATAGATAGTCCAGGTCATGGTTGAAGAAGAACTCAGACTGAATGGTCATTTGTCCAGGTTCACCACCGAGAGGAAGAGGATTGTTCACATTGAAACGGCTGATATGCTCACTGACTTGATCATTCAGCATCTTATGACATTCTTCCATCTGGTATTGAAGCTGATTGGCATCTGAGTGAAAGACTTTGACGATTTCAAATGCTGGTCCTTCAAGATCCTTTGGAGTGATGGAGGAGATTCCCTTCTGTTCACAAAACCACTTCATAAAGCTGCCCATATCTCCTGTGATGTGAAGAAGAGAATCTTCAGCTGGGGCTTCATAGTTGGCAGTTATTGTTGAAGCCCAGTTGTTGTCAGGGATCATTGTGTCAGACTCTGTAATGGACCATGAAGGTTCTGGAGTTTGAGGTCTCTCTTCG
Organism: Chrysanthemum seticuspe; assembly: GCA_019973895.1. Lineage (NCBI taxonomy): Eukaryota > Viridiplantae > Streptophyta > Magnoliopsida > Asterales > Asteraceae > Chrysanthemum > Chrysanthemum seticuspe. The sequence continues at coordinate 263,306,103 of BPTQ01000009.1, forward strand.
GTGAGCCAGCTTTGAATTATGTCTTTTGAAGGTGCAACTCTAGAAGTATTAGAGCGTTCACCTGACACGTATGCATCAAACCAATCATCTTCAGATGGCTTGGGGATATGTTTGGTGGATGCATCATCGTCATCGGATTCTGACTCTGCCATGACATAAGATTCTTCATGTAGCACCTGGTCTTCTAGAATAGTTGAGAATGTGGGTGTAAACCTTGAATCAACCGTTGTCCAAGCTGCAGATTTCTTATGAGTTCCCTGATCTCCGGATGAACTAGATTGATTAGAAGGTTTTGGTGGTGATGATGGTGGCTGTGGTGGAGGTGTAGTGGTTGTATTAGAAGATCCACCAGCCCCAGAAGTTCCAGCTCCTCCAGTTGGAAGTGAGGGAGGCGGAGGTTTAGGACCTTTACGCAACGTCTCCAACACCGAAGTCCTCCTTTTCTTCTTAGCCTCCCTTTCTCCAATGTCCTTCATAAACTGTATATGATTGTCGTGCTTAATCGATTCTTCGAGAGCCTCGAATAACTTCTTATGGACCTCATCCTTATGTTCGTTAGCTTCATACATCTTGTCTGAAAGGACAGCTCTCATATCTGAAATGGGTAGGTATTTCAACCGTTGAAGCAGAGGAGCTTGCATTGCCCATTCAACAGCATCCTTAACTTCGCCTTCAATGGCGTCTGCTACCCCTTCATCGAAGTTAAGGTGCTCCAACCTGTAGACACGATTCTCGAGGACATCAATAGATTTAGGCAGTTGTCTTTCAAGAGCTTCAATTCTTTTCACTGCTTTGTCGAGCAATTGATCTGATGTAAGTATTTGAGGTGGTGAAGCCGGTGGAGTGTCAGTGTCAGTAACTGTAACCACTGGTTCAAGTGATAGATCTTTAGCAGGTTCAGGTGTTGGAAGTGCGGTTGTTTGAGCAGGTTTGGGCGGTGGAAGTGCGGTTACATGAGTAGGTGCTGACATCTGAGGAATGATTGATGTGTCTTGCTGAATGTCGACTGTATACATGGACTCAACTTCTTCTTTCTCATCACCTTGCTTAAAAGACTCTGTGTCTGTGGGTTTGTCATTTAAGAATTGATCACCGAAAGAGAGGTCTGTATCTAGGTTCTTCAATGAGGATAGAGAACCAGTAGACATGTTCGGTTCTTCTATGTGCATGTGTTCATCAGATCTTGACTCAAGGATCTCATCTGATTCTTTCAGCAATTCTTCTTCATCATTCTTATCTGATTGGGTATCACTTGATGCAAGTGTATCTTCCTGTGTTTCGGATACCTCCTTTTCAGTTCCAGTTGGTTCTTGAGTTGAAGATGATTCAATGCTTCTTTTCTTCAGCTCAAATTGGTTGGTAGTTCTTGACGGTGAAGAAGAGATGGTCAGAAGCATGTGAGTGGCTTGTTTAGCATCTACACCAACAATCCCTTTCCCTTTGTCTTGTGTGATTGAAGTTGTTTGACGTGGCACTGGCTCAGGTTCTCTTAACACAACACCTCCAACTGGTGGTCTCATGTTCAAGCTTTCCAGGCTTTGTTTAATTCCTTGTTGCAAATTAGCATCGTCTTCATCAATCAATTGACTGTCACCCTTTGGTGCCTCGGTTCCTCCAACATTTTCCTTTTCAACATCATTCTTTTTCCTTTTCTGCTTTTGTGCTGAAGTGTCAGTAGGTTGTGATATGTCACGTCTCTTCTTGGGAAGGGCAGCATATGAGGTCTTTGTACTGGAAGTGGATTTTGTAGCTTTGGGTTGTGATGGAATGAGAGAGTCATCAACATTGGATCTGGATGCCCTTTTCTTGTATAATTTGAAGTGGTCAGTCTTCTTAATATCGTCAGTGCTAGCAACATATTTGAGGTTACCCATAACAAATTCATCCTTAGCATTATGGAGGACTGATTCACTTCTAGGATTGAAGTTATGAGACTGTTGCAAGTACTGGATGACAAGCTTCGAGAATCTGATGCTAGGAATCACAAGTTTGTGTACTTTCTTTCTTCCTTGAGCTTGATTCTGAACATTTGTTCTATCGGTGATGAATGTATGCATTGACAACGATAATTCTTCCCAAATACGTCCCGAGACATTAATGTTCACCCCATTGACGAGACCCCATAGGATTTGCAGAATAGGTATCCTTACTTTATCGAACCCTGAGGTTTTGCCCGATAAGCATAAGTTGAGAATAGTTGTCATGGCTCTCCAAGGTTGATACATGTGTCCGGTGATGATATCTGAAGCCCTTGTTATGCCAACTTGATAACCCAAACCAATTAGAAAGACTATTAGCTCTTCCACACTAGGTGGAGGGACAGATTGTTTGGTAGGGTCACATGGTGTGATTCCTAGGGCCTTACTGAGAATGTCAGATGTGATTTCAAATTCCTTATCATCAAGCTTGCAGGAATAAGTGGCAGTGATCTTTTCCCATGTGATGGTGTTCCAAAATTGTTGTAGGTAAATGGAAGGGATAGTGCATTGCTTGGTCATGGCACTAAAGAAGTTAGTGTTTTTAAGAATGGTAATAGCAACTTTGAAGATTGGATTTTGTTGCAATCTTTCCATGTCCACATAGCAGTTGCTTTTGCCTATCTCTACCGATTTATTTTCTGGAAGAATTTCGTTGTCTGTAAGAACTGTGGGTGGAGTAGAAGCAGCAAGATTTTTGGATGAGGTTGTGTTTGCCATTGAGATTCTGTAGAAACGCACATACAACACCAGTGTTTGAGAGCATGTTAGATTCCACATGGTTAGCTGAACAACTTTTAATGTAACCTCATGAACCAAGCACAACTAGTAGCATACATGACAGATTACCAAAAAATCAGATTGAAATACTTATAAAATATGATAAGATGCTTAAGTACTTCTCAGATTAACAAATTGTTTTGACAAGGTTTTCTAGAGACAAGTTGTTTTGAGCCAAGCTGGTTAAAAACAAAAATTGCTATAATATGATTTCATGAGACAAGTTGCTATTATGGAAGTGTTATAACAAATTTTTAAACAAAACAAGTTGTTAAATCAAGTTGCTGCAAGAGGAACCAAATACAAATTGCTTAGACCAAAAATGTTATAGCAAGTCGCTAAGAGAAATTTTGTCAAGACAAGTTGCTACAAGTAAACTTGAACCAAGTCGCTAGCATGGAATAATTACAGCAAGTCGCTTTACACAGTTTGACAAACCAAGTCGCTACAAGAAAAATATTAACAAGTCGCCATTGTAAAAAACAATATAGCAAGTCGCTAACTTGTCAAAACAAGTCGTTATAAGAAAAGTACATAACAAGTCGCCTTTATGAAAACATTTAAGTAAGTCGCTAACTTGTAAAGACAAGTCGCTATCAAAAGAAACAAGGCCAAGTCGCTACAAATCAAATCACTAAGTCGCTAGCAAGAAAGTATTCAGATATCACAACTCGCCATGAGGAATATGTGCACCAACTCGCTACCAAGAACACTAGCTTATCAGGTAAGTCGCTACCAAGAACTCAACAAGACATAAGCATAACACAACAGTCCAATCAACAGATGTAATCATCACAACGACATAACCAAATCGATTCAATGAACCAATACAAACAAGCCACAAGCACAAACATAATCAACACAACACAACGCACCAAACTCATACAAAAATTACAACTAAACTCGCAAGGACACCCTTTTAAACAAACACATGTTCCATCAAATCTATCCTAGTGAACCCAAACAACAACCAATATATTAACAAACCTAAGCGAGGAATCAGTTGTCGAAGATAAAAACTCGATGGAATCTGTTAAAATAAGATGCGTTAGGGGAGGAATGAGATATAAACGATTTGAATCAAACATTGAGATAAACTTACCACAAACAAGTCGCTAGAAAAAAAATTGTTACGAGAGAAAGAGATAAACACTTATGGGATTTTTCAAAATATGTGAATTGTGTCAAGTCGCTAAGGGGTTAAGTACTGATTACAAGTTTAGCATATTGACATATTCAGTCCTTGTGCTTAATGAGACAACTCGCTATCTTAAGGTTAGCATAAGAAACAAGTCGCTACCCTCTTACTAGAACCAAGTCGCTACCCAAGATTAAACCAAGTCGCTACAGTTTAGAAAAATATGACAAGTTCCAAATATGACATAACATGGATAACATGTAGCAGCAAAAAAGTAGGCACATCACATATATCAGACAATGATGTAGAAATGTATTGAACGATTCTCCCCCTCAACCAATGTCACCAATTAAGAGTGAACATTGATTGAACTTCATCCTCCCGTAAAAAAAATGGAATATATCTTTTGTTCGAACTTCATCTATGGACCATTATCATTATTGAATGACATTTCTAGGACCGTAGATGTTATCGATAGCAAAAGATACATCTTTTATCAGATTGTGAGTAAAGATTAAAATAATAGAAAATTGATTTAAATAAAAAAAATATTGATAAAAAATGATTAATTTTTTTTAAATACAAGTGAAAGTAAATTAGTACACGGATTCATGAGAACGAGTCCTGGTTCAAGCCGAACAGGAGTCAAAGTACGAGGTACATCAATTCTGACAAGCTACAATTCCTGAGTGAGCAATCTTCATTTCTGATGAAAACCAAGTCATGATGTTCATGATTGAATTGAGCATTGTACCTGAAAAAGACTGAGGACACTTTGCACTAGAAGCACATGTAGTATTGCAAATAGATGAGTTAGTGACATGAGTAACCTCACTATTGGATGTTGCACAGTTTGATCTAGGAGTGTCATTAATAGAAATCCCTTTAGGTTCAATATTCTTGAAGAGTTTTCCTGTGGGCATCCACTTAAGGCAAGATCTAGGTATGTAAGTCCGTTTGGATCCTGAAAACTTAAATAATCTACCAGTGGGAATCCATTTGAAACAACTGCTAGTAGATTTGGATGTAGCCACTTACCTGTTTTGGATATTGGTTCTTTTGTAATTAGTTTGTTTCTTAGGGGATTGATCAGTCATTTGATGCTTCTTATAAGAACTAGATAAACTCCTAATATTCATGATCTTAGGGCTTCGAACATTAAGCTGGGGATTGTTATTCATCATATCGGAATGAAATAGTGAAGTGACTGGTTTTGACAAAACAATATTCGCATCAACTTGGGAGGCAAGCTTAGATTTCGATGGTTTAAATCTTTCAGTTCTAAAAGCATTGGGCTGCCTAACTAAAATACGTTTTGAGTTGTTCAGTACAATTGGCTTTCCCAAGCTTGATGGTTTTGCAAACTTAGTGTTCACCCTATTTCCAATAGATTTCCTAACCTCATTTTTTAAGGCAACAATAGTGAAGCTCTTATCCTGAATTTGGGCTTTGAGGGCATCAATGTCTGCCAACAAGGAGTTAGTTTGATCTATCAACTTGGAATTGTTCTCTGATAAGTTCTTTCTTAAGGACTCATTTTCCCTTAATAGGTTAGACACACACAGAGCCAATTCATCATTCCTAGATTTAAGCGTATCACTCACCTCATGGTTAGGATTGTTCATCCCTATATTACATTTCTTATGCAGATCTGAGAGTTCTAATTTCAGATTGCAAATGGTTGAATCTTTGTCCTGAATCTGGGTTTTTAAGTGGTTAATTTCAAAAAATTCTCGAAATTCTGGGAACTCCGGATTTATGCAAGTTTTTGTAGCAAGAAAACTTTCTTCTCTTTGTTGTATTGCAATTTCCAAGGAAATACAATGTTTTTCAAGAATTGAGTATTTGTTTGAAAGTTCATCATAAACCCCTTTTTCAACCATGTCATTTGTTTTAAAGATTTTAGATTCAGGCTTAACCAAGAAACATTTATCAATATCATAATCAGAGTCAGAATCAAATTGATCAGGTACATTATTAAATGCATTATGTTGATCAGTTAAGGATACCTCATCACATGACACCGGTTCATTTGCTGGTATGGCGTCTGTATTCACCTCATGCATAGCAGGAGGTACTGAAATGCAAGCTATTTCAAGATTTTCTGACTCTGAGCCTTTGTATTCAGTACAGCGGTTTCATCATCCTTTGTTGTATCTGATATTCTGCATTTAGCATCATCCGTTCTTTCAACTGATCCATTACCCGATTTATCACAACTTTCACTTAATTTATTCTGACACCCATTCAACACATTCAACTTATCATTCTCTTGAGCAGCTTTCTTAATGTACATTTCCACATTATCCATAAGTTGGATAAATGTGTTGATGAACTCATGAATTTCCATTCCAGTATGTTTCTTGAATGAAATTCCAGTATGTTTCTTGGTTGTAGATTACTTGAAGTGCAACATTAGAGTCATCCATTAATACCTTCTTTTTGGTAATTTGAAGCTTCAGTTGTTCTAAGTTCAGCAACACAGTTCTTGTCAATGTGGATAAATCCTGACGGAAGAGTGCACTGCATGTTCGATCCCTAGTTGTGGATAACAGTTGTGTGAGGTGCTGATGAAGTAGTTGAAAGGACTCAATGTTACATTCCATTTCCATTGCATCATGTGTCATTAATAAGTGTGATTCATTGATATTTGACTCAGAATGTGAAGGATTTTGATCATAATTTGATGAATCAATCATGGTTAAACATTCTGAATAGCAGACATTTTCATTGTTCTGTGAGGTATCATTGAGTTCAAGTACTTTGGAGATTAAAGGGTCAGTGATGTATGTCATTGTGTTGATGGATATTAGGCACAGGTAACTTGCATCAATTCACCAAATTGCTAAATACCTTGAAGACAAGTCGCTATTTACCCAAGTCGCTAGGCCCTCAAGTTGCTATAAACCTTAGAAACAAGTCGCTAAGACACCAAGTCGCTAAGGCACCAAGTCGCTAAGCACAACTCGCTATATTTCCAAGTCGCTAAGTAGCAACTCGCTATGAACAACAAAGACAAGTCGCTAGAAATTATACAGACAAGTCGCTAACCCAACCAAGTCGCTAGCCGAAGTGGAACCTCCACTAACTTGTACTGTTTGTCGGCTTGTCTCAATAGACAAGTCGCTAAGATCAAGTCGCTACAACTTAAACTACAACTCGCTGGAAATTACTAAAGCAAGTCGCTACGAAGAAAAACACTCCGAGACTCAAGTCGCTAAGATGATAAACTTCAAAACCACACTTTTCAATCCAAAACAAGCCCAACCACAGTGATTCAGGATTTCCAAATCAAACCCCAAGCACTTACAATGATTCTAAACACAAAAGTACACTCAAAATTCAAACTTTAACACAAGAAACGATCCAAATGATGCAAAAACCACTAAACTTTTTCAAACCCAAAAACCATATAAAACCACTAGAAATCCAAGGATACGTAAGAGAGATGATCAAACCTTGGCTCTTGATACCAATTGTTACACATTGGATTTCACAAACACACAAACATTCACAAATATGGGCGATTATATGATTTTAGAGAGAGAGAAAGTGGGATATTCTAGTGAGAGAAACACATGGAAGGTTAGATTCCAAATGAACATCCAACCCTCTCCCGTGTGGGGAGAGGGCTATTTATACAAAGTAATACACCTTCCTTCGGGCTGTGGATCAGGCATACAATGGGTAAAGACCCATCCTTCCTCCACGGTGTTGCACTAGACTAAACTAAGCTAATAACTGACTAAAAAATAACATAATAAACGATATGTCTACGAGCTAACTTAAGATAGATTATATTTGGGGTGACCGATGCTTCACAATAGAATTTCCAATTCCTAACAACTTACTTCCAATTACTTCAGGTGGGGTCAAAGTCGAGAGGACAACATTTGGTCAGTTCGCCTTAACCTATCAGCAAAGATGCCACCACTGGAGAAGTCTGGTGTCCCCTCATAAGTCCAGTTGTTCCTGGTCCCCTAAGCCGAGTCATTAAGTTCTGCTACATGTTAGACTTATAATAGTGAGTGCCCGGGTGCTAGCATCTTAGACACTCACCCCCTAATTCTTAAGTTCATCCAAACGGTAGGTGATCAGTTGGTCAAATCGCACAAGTAGAAAGGGTCGTCAGTTGGTCATATCTTACCCTTCCCGTCTCAGTCTACTCACTTAGGGTCAGTTGGTCATATCTCCTAAGCAACTAGCCTCTACCGCCATTCAAAAATACCGAAACAAGGGTAGCTACCAATAAACTATGCATGCATACACTTAGAAATAATTATACGGAAGTAATGTAAACGCAAACAAAACAATTAAGGAATCATAACTAGGCCAGCATCAAGAGGTGCTTAGCCGCTCATATTAACCATACAAATCAATTTAATATTCAATGTTACGAAATACATGAATCGAAAGTAAAGAAAAGATAAAATGTTAATGCTTATCGTAGGGGAGTGATTTCTCCCTTGGAGATAGCTCCGAATGCTCCTCTAGAGCTGCCTTTGGCTTCTTCCCACATTCTTTGGTTGTGGTGTGTGAAATGGGATGCTTTGAAATGCTGGAAATCGTGGGGTATTTATAGGCCAGATCTTGGTTATGGCGTAACTAATATAATAGTTACGCCGTAATCATCAAATTCTTCGTAAATTGCACTAGATCTGCTGGTTATGGCGTAACCTTAGAAGTGGTTACACCGTATCTTCAATAATTCTTGGTTAAGCAGTAGTTTATGCACGAGTTACGGCGTAGTTATCAGCGGCGCGGAACCTCGTTTGACCTAATATAGTTACGTCGTAATCTTTTGGGAGAGTTACGCCGTAATCTTCTGATAAGTTGGCTTTCTGAGTCACGCTTTAGTTACGGCGTAATGTGAGAGATGAGTTACGCCGTAATCTTCTTCAAAGTGAGCATACTATGATAAATCTTTGATAATTCTCCGCGTCTCTTTAGCTCCAATGCTCGTAATTTACCTGAAAGTGGAATATAATGGAAAACAAGCGTAAATCCATATAAATGATATAAATTACAAGCATTATCGGAGAAAATTGACACTTAATATTCAGAATAATTTGATGTTATCATAGACACACAAGGATAGGATTTTTGGGTGATAATCCTATAATATTGCCTTCTTAAACTGAAAAGTCCAAATACATCGAGCTAACTCAACATACCTCGTTTATGGTCTCGAAATGATGTAAAGGCCAAGTTCTAAAGTTTACAAGCTACCGACACACTCATAATTTGGTGGATTTGGGGTAAATAATTGGAAACATATAAGGCTAATCTCACCATATAATATCAAGGCTTATAATGTGCTCGGCTTAGGTCTAATCTAGTTAGGTTAAGAAAAACATGTCAAAATTTTAAAAATGGCATAATTTTTCAAAATAAACTAGAAAAACGAGGGCAAAATAAAGTTCAAGAGATAATTCTACTCCCGTCCCCCCACTTGAAATGTACAAAGTTCCTTTTGTACTAAACGTTAAATAAAGGAGAAGAGAAAAGTAGAATTAGAGCGAGAACTTCCCTGAAATTTGCTCCAAAAAGAAAGAAGGCCCACGAAAAGAATCATGCCTTCGCATAAGCATCCACGAGCAAACTTCATTCCCTGAAGTCACACTACCAACAAGCATAATTCTAAAAAAAAAGAAAAAGAATAACGAAAAGAAACCTAACTCACTTTCGTAGGAATCACGGTTGCCTTTAGCGTATGCAACAAGCCTTTTAAACCACTGGGTGTCCCAAGTGGACGAGTGTAGTCTCGTGAGGGCTTCCAGGGAACATACCCACAAAGTTCATTTAAAAACTAATACAAGGTTACTGCGTTTAAAAAGAAAGAATTATTGCAGAGGATAGTTACGTCGTAACTCCTATAAGGAGTTACGCCATAATTATTGCAAAACCTGGCAGACGCTACAGGAGTGTAGCTACGCCGTAACCATTGCATGGGCTTGCGCCGTAATTGGTAATACTCTGCGAAGAACTACTGCAAGAGATGTGCTATGGCATAACCATAAGAATGAGTTACGCCGTAACTGTGGACAGATCAGGTCCCCGTTCAGCATGCTGCAACAACTTCCTCCGATTTCCTGTAAAAATGGTTAAAAACACAAAACCCAAAAGAAATGGAAATAAAACAAATGAAAGGGATAATTCGGGTTGTCTCCCGAAAGAGCACTTTTCTTTATTTACGAGTCTTTAAGTTTGACTCAAAGCCTCGGGGCTTTATGGTGGCCTTCGGACTTAGCCAACCTCCTTCATATCCATCATCAATTTATGTCTGACCCAAGCAACAATTGTAGCAGTGCGGAAATATTCCTTAGTCTCGATCTTTCGAATTCTGCAAAACTTTTCGTCCGGCCCTAAGTGGTATCTTGTAAACTCATACTTTTCAGCTACAATTGGTGGCGGCTTTTTATACGGAATGCCAAGAAGTTTGCACCTTCTTTGCTCATATGCTTCATCATCGAGGTCAGTTAACCCAGCTTCACCTTGTGGCTCAAGGTGGTCCATGATTCCCTTTACGTCATAATCATTGGACTCGGTATCAACTAATTCATCAATATGCCCATGTTTACATTCTTCTCTTGTGTTTTTGTTATCATCTTTTGTTAAGTTACCCGTATTTTGAGGAGTCTCATCACATGGGCTATCTTCGTTCATGCAATCCTTCCAAATTTTATTCTTAGTGGAAGCATCCACTTTTGCAAATTTGATTTTAATCCAATCGTCAAATCTTAATTTGTCTAACCACTGTATCTCGGTTCTTCTATCGTCATTGGTTGAGGTCCACAAAAATATGTTATCTCTTACTCTAACCATACTACTTCCCCCATTACAGTTGTCATCATACGGGTTACAGGAAGCCCAAAAATCCCCACCAATGGTTTTTATTTTATCACACCAATGCTTTCGAGCAAAGGTGTTGTCATTATCAATAGTTCCATGATCTGAGATTGAATTTTTGGTTGCTTCATGAATTGCATCATTATCAGAGGTTTCATGGCTAACACTGTCGCTAAGATTAGTCCAGATTCTTCTTTTAGCATCATTGTCAACTTCCCCATAAACAATCCGTAGCCAGGCTTCGAATGTTATGCTTTTATCATTAGTAGAGGACCACAGGTACTTATTGTTTTTTACTCTTTCCTTGTCATGGCCACCGTCACAGATGTCCACATAGGGGTTACATGAAGCCCAAATATCATACCATCTGTCATTGTCAACAGGAATAGCTTTGCACCAATGGTATTTCAATTTAGGAAAGTACTTGTAATCAACTTTTTGAATTTTGGGCCAATCGTCTTTAGACTCCAATTCTAGCACTGGATTGTTGTTGTCCTTTATCCTTGAGAAGTGGTTGCGACGTAATCTTCCATCATTGTATATTTCAACTTTCTTTTCCTGCATATTTTGATTATTAGAAGTACAGTGCTTATGTGTGACGGTGGTGGGAGCAATTTTAATTTTTCCTTTTTTGATAACACAAACAGTTTCGATAGGGTGACATTTTCCAACATCGTCCATATTTAGGGTAAGTTTTCTATCGTTTATTTTTAATGTTATGATTTTTTTGAAAACGTTAATCTTTGCCCATGCGGTGGCCAAAAGGGGTCTACCCAAAAATAAAGGAATGTCCAGATCTTCTTCCATGTCTAAAATGACAAAGTTGACAGGAAGAGTAATGTTATTAATCTTAATGAGCACATTCTCAACTACCCCTCTAGGTGTGCTAACCGTTCTATCTTCCATTTCAATATTCATGCAAAGGGGTTTGACAGGACCAAGACTTAATCATTTGCACATGGAGAATGGCATGATACTTATGCTAGCTCCGTAGTCAGCTAAGACATTAATATTTTGCAAATTATTAATAAAGCAAGGGAGAATGAAACTTCCTGGGTCTTTTTCCTTTAGAGGGATCTGATTCAGGACAACTGCTGAACATCTGGCATTTAACTTCACTTCATTTTCCATAACAGCTTCACGTTCAGTCTCAGTATGTTGTTCTTCTTTCTGAAAGCTCGTATTGTCATCTTTTCTAATTGCTTGTTCGGAGAAACTAGCAACTTCCTCTTCATCGTACCTGAAAGGAGTGTAAAGAGGTTTTCCGTTATTGGAAAATATGGCTTTACAGAAACTATCCTCATTTGAGTTGACTTTATAAATTTCATTTGTCCTTATCCCAAATTTCTTTTCGGTGTTTTCTAAACCCTCATGACGAGCAAGGAGGGTGGCTCTTGTTTCTTGAAATTTCTGGAACAACGTGTCCCTGTTGGCCTGTCGCTTGGTATCTTCCTCCAAATATGTATTTATTGATTCTTCGAGTGAAGGTTTTCCTTCGTTGTAGGGATTCCGATCATAACCATGATGGAAGGGTTTTCCTTTTCCGTATTTAACCTTTTTGATTCGGGACTTATGTTCTCCATAGGGCAGTCTCTAGCTAAATGTCCTCCTCCAAATGCGTCGCATCCTACTCGAATAGCATGCAGATTCTCCTGAAGCTTCTTCATATCTCTGCCAAGGTTTTCTAACTTGCTTGCGATGGCGGCAATGCCTTCGGAATTTCTGTCCAGGCTTCTTTGGCTTCCTCCATTATGCCATTTTTTAGAGTGATCATCTAGTTTTTGAATGGCTTCAATGGCAAGAGTAGGTGTCATCCCTGGAATTGGTCCTTGATAATCCATCATTTGTCTAGTGACAATGTTGATCCCATTATAGAAAATATTGACCTTTTGCTGGTTGTTTAGGTCATGAGTGGGGCACTTGTAAGGAGGGCCCACGTATCAATAGTCCCAGCGAGTAATCTATTAACCTATCTTTTTGCAGCTCCAGTAAGCGTAATGGGAAAAACTCTGAGCATAATTGCATCCTTCGAGACTCCTGGCGTATTAAACAGGCTAGTAATATATTCCACATTTTCAATGTGTTCGTGATCATCCTCTGTAATATTTCCAGAAAAAGGATTTGCTCTTAATTCCCTCATGAATTGTGGTCTTATCTCGAAGTCAATATCCTCCCCAATAATTGGCCTAACGAGCCCCGACCCTTGTTCTTCTCTTGTCAATGCCAAATATTCCTCAAGAGTGAGGTCATCAATGTTAACAACTTCCATGGTACCTGAAACTAGAAAAGAGATCATGAGAAATTGAGAATATTTAAAACAAAACAAAAATGAAAGACTTAGTGAAAATCCTAATATAACTCCCCGGCAGTGGCGCCAAAAACTTGATGCAGGTTTTACTGACCATGTTTTAATATTTGTAATTGTCTCGATATACCTATGGTCTACCCTAATGCACTAACGGGCAGTGTAACTGATCGTGTGTAGTGTAGTATTCGGTAAAACCGAGGTCATCCCAAGAGCTATGTGAGCGGATTCTAATTTAAATCTAGGTGTCACAGATTTTAAGGTTGAAATGATTAATTAATAACTAAAGACAAGAAAATAAAAGAAAGTAAATAAAGGTGAGGGTTGTGATCAATAGAGGAGAAGTGTGCTAACCTAGTTACTCATCCTCTCATTTAAAGTTCACGTTTAATTACTTCCAATTGCTTCAAGTGGGGGTTTAAGTCGCTAGGACATCATTTGGTCAGTTCGTCCTAACCTATCAGCAACGGTTTACACCGGAGATCAAGCTACTACCCTTGAAAGTCCAGTTGTTTTTAGTCCCCTAAGCTAAGTCATTAAGTTCTGCTACATGCAAGATTCATAACAATGAGTGCCTGGACGCTAGCATCTTAAACACTCATCCCTAACTTCCTAAGTTCATCCAAACGGTAGGTGATCAGTTGGTCAAATCGCACAAGCGAAGAAGGGTCATCAGTTGGTCAATTCTTACCCTTTCCACTCAGTCTACCTACTTAGGGTCAGTTGGTCATATCTCCTAAGCAACTAGACACTACCGCCATTCAAAACTACCAAAACAAGGGTAGCTACCAACAAACTATGCATGCATACACTAGAAACAATTATATGTAAGAAATGTAAACATAAACAAAACAATTGAGGAATCATAACTAGGCTAGCACCAGAGGTGCTTAGCCGCTCATATTAACTGAAACAATCGATTCAATGTTTGACATAAGTAAATGAAATGATAAATTGCTAATGCTTATTGTTAGGGAGTGATTTCTCCCTTAGAGATGGCTCCGTATGCTCCTCGAGATCTGCCTTCAGCCTCCTACCCACGTTCTCTGCTTTTGTGTATGGAGTGAATGATGAGAAATGCAGAATTTTGGGCGGTATTTATAGGCCAGATCTGGTTACGGCGTAACTTAAGTTGAGAGTTATGCCGTAACATCCATTTCTTCGTATTTTGCTCTGGAAAAGCTGGTTGCGGCGTAACATCTGGAATGAGTTACGCCGTATCTTCAATAAATCATGGTTACGCCATATTTGTAGAAAGAGTTACGGCGTAGCTTGCAGCGGCGTGGAACATCATTTGACCTAAATAGTTACGGCGTAATCCTAGGATGAAGTTACGCTGTAATCTTCAGTTGAGTTGGTTTTCTGAGTCACGCTTCTGTTACGGCGTAATGTGAGAGAAGAATTATGCCGTAATTACTTCAAAATAGGCATACTATCAAATATCTTCAATAAACTCTCCAAATCCGCGTCTCATTAGCTCCAATGCTCGTAATTTACCTGAAAGTGAAATATAGAGGAAAACAAGCGTAAATCCATATAAATGATATAAAATACGAGCATTATCGGGGGAAATTGACACTTAATATTTAGGACTATTTGATGTTATTAGGATTTATTTTCAAAACTCAAGATAAATTTTATTTTTCTCTATACAAGAAATTCTTCAAAATTCTTTCTAAAAGATACTTCTCCCCGTATCATTTTTCACAAATCACTCTCACGTCTAGGACAAATTTTTTCTTTCATTTTTAATACAAAGTAAAAACCTTTTTCATTGCATCTCATGTCTTTTGAATGCTAAAGGAAATACATAACTAATATGTGTTTTCGGGTACATTCAATTAAGCAAAAATGAATTAAGGAGCACTCGGGTTATCTCACACACACACACACATATATATATATATATATATATATATATATATATATATATATATATATATGCTTTTTCACTTCTTTGTTAATTTTTCTTCGTTTAAAAAGGAGTCGAGATAACCGCGACTCCAAATGGTTTGCATATAGGCACACACTAGGCATTATTGTTTCCATAAGGAAAAATTTGAGCTGCCTGAGAACACCAGTTCCAAGGATCCCAGCTTTTACGCTGGACGGATCCCAAAAGGGTCGGATCCGTGGGAACCATGACAAAGAAACAATTTTCCCTTATTTTTCTCACTTTGGCTAGAAACTTTCATGTTTTCAACACGTTAGCTTTTTCACTAATGAATATGTTACTTAATGCTTGTGTTTTCATGATCACATGCCTTAAATTCATATCTAATCATTAGATTATAGTCCACATTTTTTGTTTTAGCATTCATTTGCAATACATTATGATGGATCTAGACACACACCTTGTGTCAATGATATTTTGTATGATATTATTAAGCACGCGGAATTTACTTAGTAATACTTAGAAGATGGATTGTATGATGTATTGTATGTAAACACAGATTAAACACAAAACTTAAGCTCCAATATTATTGATGAATAATACGGGTGATCTTAGCTTATCACTAGGGTTACACCTTGAAGCCTTTGTGAGTAATACGTAGGTAATTCGACAAGTACCTAAGACAATGACCTAGGACCTCCTTTTATACAACAAGAAGTCCTTTACAAGATAAGTATAAAGCTAACATTATAGAATATACACAAGATCTATTCTATACTTATCTAGACGCGTTTAACTAAACATTATCTAATAGCAGTGGTAATAATGTACTGGCAGTGGGAATACGTTTCCACTGCTAGCGTTAATCCGAGCAGTGTAAACCACAACTATCCGTGGTAACTGATTATTCCCAACAATCCTCCCCTAAACTTATGATTTCTCTGCAAATCAATAAGTTTCTTCAATATGCATTATCTTCAAGGATTTGGGGAATTCAACCAAACACTTCACTTTTTTCTTAACTTCTGAATAGCTCTTGAACATTGATCTTGAAGCCTATGTAACAATGCTCTGACCTTCTCATTGTCTTCATGAACTCTTATTGTTGTACATAACATCACAGTGAGAGTTCCAGCTCTGAGTGGATATTCCTTCTCAGCAAGCATGAAAGCATCTTCTCCATTTGCTGTAGAGACATGATGAACTTCACATGAATCATAGTAAAACCATTTAGTACCAGAACATGTGCATGAGAATTTCCAGAAATCATCATCAACATTTGGTTCATAGAGCCTTCTAAGATTAATCCAAAACTGCATCTCCTTTGTATCTTTGAGATCTTGAGCATTAAACCTTTCTTGAACTAACCTCCATAGTGTATCAAGGTCATCTTTGTCAAAAGCTTTTATAAGATCTTCAAATTGAATGAATGATGAAGTTTCACCACCTAGCCTTGTGATCTTCCATGTTGCAGCAAAATTGCTAGCAGTGTAAACCTCCCAATCAATGATAGGATGTTGAACTTGCAGTGGTTCTGGATAAAAATATTCTTCTTCAATCACAATCATTCCATTCAGTTGTTCTTCAGTGAATTTCTCAGTAGGAATTTCCTTCTTAATAGACATTGCTTGTTCTTCAGCAACCTTAGTCTTCTTAACAGTTTGAGAATCACTTTCTTTAGCCTTTCTCTTCAATCCAGGAAACCTTTTTAATTCTTCTTCAGAGCCCATTGGAATAAAGTCTTTATCTTGTTTTTGAACTCTGTAGTAAGCCTTTTCAACTTGATCATTAGGCATTCCTTTGAATTGATGCTTTTTCCAACAACCAACATGACAACAATAAGTATTCATATATGAAAGAATTTCTGCCTTGGTTGGTTGTCTTTGTTTCTTCTGACTCTTTCTGACTATACTAATCACATCTTCAAGTGCTTGATTGTTCTTCATTTGAATGAAATCCTTCAACTGAGCAGTTCTTTGTTCTTCAGTTAAGGATGCATCAGCTACTAGGTCAATTTCCTTTTTCTTGATCATTTGATTATTAGCAATCAAGAACTCAATATCATCTTCAGTAGGAACATAACTAAACTCTGGAATCTTTTCTTTAAGAATTGTAGGTTGAACAGTGGAAAGTGGATCTTCAATAAAATCTTCCATTCTATTCAATCTTTTAGTCTCCAAAAAGCTTGCAACTTCCATTTCATCAAGCTTGTTCTTTTCAGCAACTTGTTCTTCCGTAATCATTTTAGCAATTTCACTATCAAGAGCAATCTGTGCTTGTCTTTTCTTTGAAATATTTCTTCCAGTTTGCTCTACATTTTTTATAACTGCTTTATCTTTGTCTTTCATCAATTTATCAAATTCTTCACTTGCAGTGGCAATAGTTGGCTCTGCAGTGGAAATAGAATCAGTGGTAAAATCAGTGGTAAAATCAGTTGTAGTACAGAAAATGTCTTGATCATCAAGTTGTTTTCCATGAGTATCAGCTTCCTTTGCTCCTTTACTTGTATCTCCTTCATCTTCAAAAACATTTTTCCTCCTCTCAGTGTCAGCACCTGTTTTCCTCCCCTGTTTGGGAGAATTTCCCAAATCATGATCAGCTGAATCACCATCAGTAGGTGAGGATGAAGATGAAATCACCAACTTTGCAGTCTTCGTGTGCCTTTTCAACCCCTGCATCTCTTCCTTTAAGGTCTGAATCTCTTCTTTTAAGTGCTTAACATCCTTGGCATGCTGCTTTTTGACATGTGCCAAATCCTTCTGTAGAGATTCAACCTGCTTGGCTAACTTTGTACACAAAACCATCAATTCCAATTGGTTCCCACTGCCCTCATCACTTCCAACTGTGTTACCTGTTGGGAGAGGTGAATCATGGGGCAAAGGTTCAGAATCCTCCCTAGTTGGACTAGGTTGAAGTCTAGAACCACCACTGCTTGTTCCTAGACCATAAGGTTCAGAAACTTGATGTGTTGTCATGAGAGGAGTTGATTGTTTAGACCTTCTCTCATAGGTGATTGAAACTGGTGGAGTATAATCAATGTTTGGAACATTAATTATGGGTGTGTTTTGTTCAGTTGCAATCTTAGCAAGCATTTGGGGAAGGAGAGGTATAAAAATCATATTGCCATCTTTGTTCAAATTTTGAAAAATTTTAGGCTTTAGGCAACTGATTTGATAAACATTAGTATGGGGTTGCAGTTGAAACTCATTTAGCACTGCTTGCACAAACCTTGGATACATTAAAAATTTTGTTTTACTCTGTACATTGCCTTTCATACTTGTAAAAATATTATTTGACCAGTTGAAAATCTTATCAGTGACTAGACAAACCAAAGGGTAAGCCATGGTTGAACTAAATTGCTCATAAGATGTTTTCTTTGGACTAAGACAATGTAACAGAGTATGAATCAAAAATCTCCATTGGGGACAAAAACCACTCTTTTTGAAAGTAGCCTTTTTGTCAGTGGTATCATACCCCATGGATGATAAAGTATCATGAATTTCAAGCATAGGTAATGCGATGAAACCATTTAGATCACCCAATTGGAGTACTCTCCTCAAGGATGCCTCAGTAACATCAATAGTTACCCCATCCACAGTGGCTCTTAGAGCATCCACTATTTCATGTGTATCTCCAATCTCAAGTGTTATGGACTTAGCAGAAGTCCAAAACTGTTTGATTTGAGAGATATAGATTGTGGGTTTTAAAAGCAAAGCATACCTTATATGTGTGGTATGGAGAAAGTCCACAATCTGATGATAAACAGGGCCACTCTTCTCGTTAGACTTTTGTAGGTAGGCCACTAGGTTGTGCTCATCTGCAAAGTTTAAAGGTGCCATAGAAACTTTTGATGAAAAACGATATTATGTCAGTAAGAATTGAAAGAATAACTAGCCAATTGAGAGAGAAAGATATATAGGGTTAGGGTTTAGAATTATTGCGCAAGTAAAATTATCTTTAGAAAGTATTTATCATAATACGGAAAGAAGATAATTTCCTTAAAATTTTAACCCTATATATATGGCAATTAGTGGTTACTTTCAACGGCTAGTAAAAAATAAATTACTGACACAATCAGTTGTAACGGCTAGAACAACAGTGGTAAAATAACACTGTCAGTGGAAACTGTGAACTAGCAGTGGTAAATTTTCACAAAAATTTCAAAGAGCAGTGGTAAATAAAATCATGTGATAACAAGACTGCTCTTATCATAGTTTTTAGCAAACTACCAGCTATCAACGGATTTGATATGTCTTTACCATGAGCCGTTTGCTATGGACTAGCCAACTCTTAATCATAAAGAATATGGTGAGTTGATAACCATATAGTTTTTGGTAAACTATCAACCATAAATGGATTTGTCAAGTCTTTACCAGTAGCCGTTTGCTCTGGACTAGTTGATTCTTATGTGGGTAAGACATGGTGAATCAATAACTATTTGTTGTGTATCTCAGATATACACCTTTTAAATTCAACTCCCATCAAAACTTGGTTATGTATCTATAAGAGATAGGAATAACCAACTTGATATTAACCAAAGTTACCTTTAACCAAACCATTATCCAAGTAAAATATCTTCCAAAGTTAACCCAATAATATCTATATTTACTTCTTAACCTACCAAAATAGGAAAAAGTAAATATACTCATTAATTAACCCTTTCAACCGACTTTGTCTATATAAGGAGGCTTGGCTTTATGTAATCTTCATCAAATCACATTCAAACACAATATCCCTAAAAATAATCATGAGCAATCCTTCCAACACCATAGACATCTCTTCTGATTCAGAAGAAGAATATGTAATCGAGTCAGAGACATCCTCAGAGGCATCAGGATGGTTTGGATACTTTCTACCAGGGGCTGGCAGTTCTTCCAAAAAGTATACCAAAGAAACTGCTAAGCGTGTGCCTGCAGCTAAACCTGCAAAATCTCTTGAGTTCCACTCCAGCTCATCAGATAATGATGAGGAGAATGATAAAACCTATTCCATGGCTAAAGATTTGCCAAAAGCTCTTTCAATAGCACTAGAAACAGCTATCTCCAATATGAAGCAGATATCCATCCCAACAAGACCTGCAATGCTACCAAAGCCTCCTCCACAAGTTCTTGGTCTTCCATGTCCAAGAATGCAATGCACTTTTGAGAACAACAGGAAGAGGACACAGAGAAACAAGCATGACTATGTGGGCAAAGGCAAGAAACCAATGGAGTAGCTGAAGTTAGATGTAGGGTGTGCTAGGTTGCAGTCTTTTGTGTTTTGATGATTAGAAGTATTTTCACTTTGGTTGTAATGAATCATGTTTTATCAATGAAATGAAGTTCCTTTGTTTTCCTTTTTCCACTGTAAAAGCAAGCTTGTTACCACTGGTTGCAATATAGTTCCCACTATTAAAAATAATTTCTGCATAAACATCAGTGGACAACTAGAAAGTCAAATACCAAAGAGTAACCATTCAATGTAAACAAAGAATCCTTCAAATCTGCAACTCACAAACATAAACCAAACACTGGAATCACTGTTGAGGTTTGGCAATGGTTAGTGTATATAAAATAATGAACATAGCAGTGGCTATACTCAATAAAGTCAAGTCATAGACACTGATACACTTTCCAAGGCCACAGGACTCCAATTTACTTCTCAACTACTTACACCTTCCCCTCATTAACTTACTGAATCCAACTTTAAACATGTATTAAAGAACCAAACACCCATAACCTTCTATAACACCAACACTTTTCTCTTAAGAGATTTCAAAAAGATCACCATGAGTCGATCCAATCCAATCAATCTTTCCTCAGACAGTTCATTTTCTGACAGTGTATGGGATGACTTTGTGTTGAACAACCCAAGCAGAGTAGAGAAAGAAGAGTTTGAAGAAGTGTCATCCAGAAAGATATCTCATAAGTTCATGAGTATCACCCCATCATTTGCTGGTCCATCAAATCTGCAACCAGTACCTCAAGATGCTTTGACCAAGGGAGATAGTTCAATAAGTTCTTATATTTCTCCCTATGAGGACACAGATGATGAGACTTCCACTAGAGCCTTGAATGTACCTCCCCTTGCTGCAATACTCCCTAATGAAGAACTTCAAGAACTACGTGCAAGATCCTTGAGAGCAGCACCACCACCAGCTGGTCCTTCATCATCCTCTGCACCAGTCAGAGAAGTGGTGAGGGGATTAGCATGCCCTAGAGTGTATGAGTGGATTGACATGCGTGGAGCTCCTAAGGTGATGCCAAAGTGGGGCTTCCCAAAGAAACCATAGATGGTAGATGATGGGTAGGATGGGAATGGGTTATGAAGCTAGTATTTGGGGTAGGTTGTAGGTAGTTGTTTTCAGTTGATGTAATGATGCTTGTAGTCTATATTCCATGGATGTAACTGCTGCACTTAGTGTGCAGTCTTGTGAAATAATAATAATAATCCATGTTTTCCTTTATCTTTAGTGTTCCTGCATCATACATATTGTTCCACTAACTTCATTATCAAAACTGACATACTGTCTATCATAATGCTCAAAATCAGAAAGATAGGACTTGTTGCCAGTCATGTGCCTTGAACACCCACTATATGTTTATCCTTGATATGATCTTTTTGTCCTTGGATGTTCCTGCACATAAGAGTAAAGAGTTAGTTTCTTTTGGGGACCCAAGCCATGATTGACTTGGATCTGCCTCGTGTATCAATATATTTAAATCTATCAAAGGTCATTGATACACCATTGGGATTGGTTGTAGAGGTATTTCCTTTAGGTTTCCATTCCCAACGGGCTGAGGCCTTCACAGCATTGCCCATGTCCCCCCTTTTCTTGTTCACAACCCTTGCAGTGGTAACTTTTGAATGAGCAGTGGAAATTGCTGGTTTCTTTTTAGGCACCCACTTTTGGTTATAATTAACCTTTTTAGCTTGAAAGGTTCCTTTCCCTGTTTGTGCAGATTTTGCAAAAGTTGTTTTGAAGTTTGCACTTTTAACAGGTGACTTAGGGTGAGCAGTGTTAACAGTTTTTGTAGTGGCAAAAGTTTTGAGGCCACTTCTAAGTTGAACTATTCTTGGGACCATTTTGCAATGTGAATTAGGGTGTACATTATGTTGAAACCTGTTAGTCTCCGCCGTTTTATTCCCATGGACTTCCCTTCTCCCAACATGATAGTCACATTAAGCATGTAAATGATCAAAACTACCACAGATATAGCATGCCTTATTGTACATTACAAAATCACTACCTAGTTGTTGAGATTTAACATGATTCCAACTCCTCTGGTTACCCCTAGGAGCTGTAGGCTTGTTCCTATACATCTCAGCATACCTTACAGTTGGTCTAGGTTTATTAACTGGTTTCCTAGGTTCCTCTGTAACAGTATTAACAACTTTTGGGATAGAAGCCTCTACATTCTTTTTAACATTCTCTTCAACAACAGATGAGTCACTAGCACTCTCAAAAACATCATTATCATGCTTAATCTCTTCCTCACTTTTCACCATTGTGTCCTTTAAAGGACCATATTCTCTTTCAAGATCCTGAAAATCTTCTAAGCCTGTATGAGCTAAATCTATACCTGGAGGTGATGGAACACCTCTTAATGGTGGAGGCACTGTATTATAACCCATACCAGACTTAACTTTACTATATATTTGAGCATTCCAAATTTTATCAATTGACTTAGACTGATGATAACATGTGTCTAAAGTTAAATTGACATTTTCATTTTTCTTTTGAAGTTTTTCAAACTCCTTTTTTTATGCTTCATTCACAACTGTAGTATGTTCTACCTCTCTTCTAAGAAGAATCATGTCATCATTATATTTTGACTCATTTGCTTGATAGTGCACTATTTGTTTTTCTAATACTGCCATTGCTCTCCTAAGATTAGACACAGTATAATTAGCAGTATATAACTCTTGTCTTTCATTAGAGTATAAATCATTAAGCCTTTCAACTTCTTTAGCAGCCCTACATGTTTTAGAACAACTATCAACGTTTTGTACCTCAGAGTTAGAGAAAGCCATGAGAGCAAATTCAGTAGCAACAAGAGCAGCATCAGAATGTTCTTCTTCTTGTTCATCAGCCATGAAACTTCAATCATAGCTCACACCATCAATAGCCAACATTGCCTTTGGTTCTTCCACAATTGGTCCCTTCTTTTGCTTGTACCAAGTAGACCTGTTGTCCTTGGTCTTTGGTCTTCTGCATTCTCTAGCAAAATGTCCAAACTTGTGGCAGTTAAAGCACTCCACTTTCTTCTTATCAAAGCCTGCAGTTTCATCACCATTGATGTGAATAGGCTTGCCAGTCTTCTTGTAGAATTTCCTAGCCCTCATGCTAAGAAGAGATATCTGCTATTTTATATCCATCTCCTCCAATTCATCTTCATCAATTTGCTCTATGTCTTCATGAGTTAAGACAGAGCCATCAACTTATGTGGATATGAAAGCATAAAAGGTAGGATCTCCAATACTAGCAACCTTCTTCTTTGAACCTGCAGAGGTAACATTCACATTACCAGTGGAAACTTTAGAACCAGCAATGGCAACTTCATCATCACAGTCATCTTCAGAATCATCACTGTCAACAGAGGTTGACAACAATGCCAAGCTACTAGAGCTTGTACCAAGTTTCCCTGCCTTCTTCAACCTTTGCTCAATAAGTTTGAAGTTGTTGTAAAGGTCATTGAGCTTCATTGTTTCTATGTCTGATTTGTTTTCCCAGACAGTAACATTGGTTTGAAACTCTGAAGGTAAACTTCTTAGAAACTTTAAATTGAGGTCTTCCTTTTCTACCTCAATGCCAAGCACAGTCAGTTGTGTAACAATCTTCTGGAGTTTAGTGAAGATGCTATCAAGTGAGTCACTGCTTGAAGCAGAGAAATTTTCATAACTTTGCTTCAATAATGTCTTTTGTGTCTTCTTTGTAGCATCATTACCACCAAACACTGAGCAAATCTCTTCAAACAGTTCCTTAGCAGTTGTGTACTTGCTGAATGCAATGATCTGATCTCTAGGAAGAGTCATTAGCAACAAACTTCTAGCTTTAAGATCATTCTTCCTGCAAGCTTTTTCAACACTAGATTCAGGCACAGAAACTTTCACAACATCTGTGTCACCAACCTTCACAGTACTAGTCACAGGCTTGAAAGAATCACCAGTTTGAATGATTTCCCATAGAGCATAGTCTTGAATGAGAAAGTATTGCTCAATCAGTATCCTCCACATCTCAAACTCATTTAGTTTGAGCTTTGGTAGCCTTGGTGTAGAAGAGTTTGATTGGTTGTTCTCCATCTCCATTGAATTGAGTGAGTAGGTTAAGCTAATTCCTTGGATCTTCTAAAACAAAATATCAGAACCTTCGCTCTGATACCACTTGATGGATCTAGACACACACCTTGTGTCAATGATATTTTGTATGATATTATTAAGCACGCGGAATTTACTTAGTAATACTTAGAAGATGGATTGTATGATGTATTGTATGTAAACACAGATTAAACACAAAACTTAAGCTCCAATATTATTGATGAATAATACGAGTGATCTTAGCTTATCACTAGGGTTACACCTTGAAGCCTTTGTGAGTAATACGTAGGTAATTCGACAAGTACCTAAGACAATGACCTAGGTCCTCCTTTTATACAACAAGAAGTCCTTTACAAGATAAGTATAAAGCTAACATTATAGAATATACACAAGATCTATTCTATACTTATCTAGACGCGTTTAACTAAACATTATCTAATAGCAGTGGTAATAATGTACTGGCAGTGGGAATACGTTTCCACTGCTAGTGTTAATCCGAGCAGTGTAAACCACAACTATCCGTGGTAACGAATTATTCCCAACACATTATTTGCTCTATAAATAAGGTTCCAAAATGCTTGCATATCCATCACTCTCAACCTCACAAACAATCACCATCATGTCATCCATAAGATCCTCAAACATTGATGAACCATCTAGTGAAAACAATCATTTTCAAGAAATCCAAAACTTCATCCTATCACCCTCCGTAGTGCCACCACCAACCAAATCTAGGAGAACCTCACGGATTAGCATCCGGCCTTGTTGCTTAGCTAAACCTTTGTCAAAAAGCCCATCACCAACTACTAACTCTCCACCAAATGACTACATTGTAGCACCTCCATCATCTCCCACAAGCTCATCACCACATTCACCTACCGAGTCTCAACTTGAAACCCAAATCACCCTAGCGGAAGTCCTTAAGACTCCAAAAACAATTCCACCACCCGTGTCTAGTCCACCACCCGATCCATTTCAACTATCAAAAACTACCCAACTAGCCTCCAAATCAAACCCAAAAGAACTAGTATTTTTAACACCTCCAACATCTCCAAACACATTCTTTAAAGAACTTGAAACATCACCACCCTTACATCCTATCATCTTACAAGAACATCTAGGTTCTTATCAACCACCACTCACCAAAATCATGGACTTTGATCCATATTTTCCAACATTTCCACCACATATTCCGCACTCCAAAAATCAAACCTACCCGGAAACCATCCACCAACACTACCCTCACCATCTCCATTGCGAACATTGTCAATCTACTAGGGAAGTTGCAATGGAAATAAGGGACGAGATGCGATTCATACTCAACTATATCCTTGATCGTATCAACATTATCACTCACCAAAACTTCCATAATTAACCATATGCAAGCATGGAAGGAATGATAATATTATTTTCTCTATTTTTTTTTCTTTTGAGCCATTTTAAAGAACAATCTTTGTTCTTAGTTTTACATTTTGTATGTGCCATATATACCACTACACTCTGATATTTTATTACAATACTTTGTTTACGTACCTTGGCTCTCCATCTTGTTTCTCGTCCTATACAAGATTGTAATGCATGTTACGACTAACATTTTTTTGTAGGTATTATATTTTCTCACTTGACGCCCAATTCTAGGGGGGCTACCGTCAAGGGGGAGCTAGTTCTATGTGGATCATACTTATTTTTTCCACAATTTATTTCTTCGTTAGGATCGCTTTTTGTTTCGACAAAAAAGGGAAGAAGAAGTAAAACTTACATCTGCTTTCAAAACATACATCAAATCTTAAGTTTTACTCATCATAACATTATGTTTTGTCACCAATAAAAAGGGGGGAGATTGTTAATACAAATAAACCGTAAAAACGTTTATTCTTATTTAGCGATCTTGTTATGTTTTGTTGATAACAAATATAAAGTTATCCAAGACCCTGGATCTAATCCATAACCCATGACCCATTGCATGACATCATGCATGAAATCATGTTGGGTATTATCCATGACCCATGACCTAATGTCCATAACCCATGACCCATTGTCTAGATACATTGTATCTTGTTGGGTACCCATGGCTCATACCCATAACCCATAACCTGGTTTGCAACCCAAAATCCAGACTGGTACAACCCAGTTTGCCGGATCCTTAGGATTGCACTGGACGGATCCCCCAAGTGAGGGATCCGCCAGAACCAGGCTACAGTAAGCTTTTGTGCCTATAAATAGTGAGCCATTTCTTCATTGTTACTCACCCTTCTTCTTACAACTCTCTCATATATTATATCACTCTTCTAATCTCTGATCACTTGATTAATCTAGTAGTTCTTCTTTCTTTTATTGTGATTCTCATATAGGTCCTTCTCAAAGGCGAGATCACGATACACTACAAGTCATCCAAACAAAGGGTCCTTGATTGATTTGTTCATCCACAAGATTTCTGTAGCAAGATCTTGTATTTCATATTTCACATAGTTGTTGTGTAATAGTTGTGTTGGTCTGGTCCGCCGTGCTAAGGACTCGGTATTTAGCTTTGTATTGGAAAAAGTGTAAGCGACGTTGTGAGGCTTCTCCGCTGTGTTGAAGGAGCTTGTTGACATAGTGCTTGAACTCTCGAGTAGGGAACTCGGGGAGTGGAGTAGGGCAAGGAAGGTGTCCTTGTAGCCGAACCACTATAAATCACTTGTGTTGCTACTCTCTATCCTTTTCTTTACTTGCTTTCGTTATTTACTTTACTTATTGCTTTATACTATCTATCCATCCATACGAATTCACATAAGATCAAATATAAATCTTTGAAACTTAAAGTAAATTCGGTAAAACTATTCAACCCCCCCCCCTTTTCTAGTTTTCCACAAAAACAATAAACATAGTAGGACAATCCTTGAGAACAAGTGCCTGTAATCCATTCCACTCCCCTCTCATGTTACTAGCACCATCGTAACCTTGGCCACGAATTTTACTAGTATCGAATTCGTGATTTAATAGAGTTTCCCACAATTTCTCTTTTAAAGTTAATGTCTAAGTATCAAAAACATGAACCATATCCAAGAACCTTTCTTTTATTGCCTCATCTTTATCAACAAATCTCAATACAATAGCCATTTGTTCTTTTTTTGACTCATCACGTGATTCATCAACCATGACACAAAAGCAAGAACTTCGTGCCTCACTACGGATATATTTTCGCACATTATTTAAAATAATGGCAAGAAGTTCTTTTGAATATCTCCTGAAGTGTACTTTGAATTATAAGGAGCGCTCTCCATCACAAAATTTGCAAGTTCATCATTATAAGAAACTAGTAGTTTCAACAGTTGGAGAAAATTACCTCGGTTTTTTTAATTGGGACTTTCATAATGCCCTCGAAAAGCACACGCTTGAAATGTCAACCAACGGATTACGTCAACTAAAGATTTTAATCCTAGACGATTATAGTATATTTTTTCTTTATTTTGGGTCTATAAAATGTTAGCGATATGCGTCTCTTGGTTAATCAGATTCTCACTGAAAACCAAACGCATTTTTGTGTTTTGAAGAACCAAGATGTTTGAGGAATGCACATCTTTTACCATCATTAACTTTTTTCCCTTTGTCAAATCCTTCAACCACAAAGACATCTAATCTTTGACGCTCGTTTGGTTTATCAGAAAACAAGTAACACAAAAAACAATTGGCAAATATGTTGTAGGTGAATGCTCTTAACCAATTAGGGAATATGGTGAACCATGAGTATTGAAACTTATGAGGATGCTTAGTTGAACCTTTATCAAGATACTCTTTAAAATGGATTTGAAAAGGCCCCAAATTTATAAATGCTCGTCTTACTTGTTCCCTCCTATTCACCAGATAACTCCAAATTTGTTTTCGCTTTCCAGGATCTCTTTCCAAAGAATTAAGATTCAATTCCTCATTATTTTGCCTAGGTATTTTAGAAGTATATGGTTCTAACTGATTTTGATATTGTCCACTTTCATTCGTTGAAGCTTTGGAACATTTACTTGCTTGATTTTGAGATGTTGAACAAGGCTTATCATTCGTATTATCAAGATTTCTCTTGTAAAAATTATCAAGTGTTTGTTGTGTTGTTTTCTTCGCCATTATAGCTCCTGTAACCTGATAGTATATTACAAGTGTAACAAAGATTTAGTGATTAACATATTTAAAATCTATAAGCTTTGTGTATTTTTGAGACTGTGTTAGGAACTCAGGAAATCAAAATATTAGCATAAAAGAATTAATAACTACTTAACTAGGTGATAACATGAAATAGTCCTGAATATTAAGTGTCAATTTCCCCCGATAATGCTTGTAATTTATATCATTTATATGGATTTACGCTTGTTTTCCATTGTTTTCCACTTTCAGGTAAATTACGAGCATTGGAGCTAAAAAGACGCGGAATTGGAAAAATATCAAAGACTTATCATAGTATGCTGACTTTGAAGAAGTTACGACGTAACTCATCTCTCACATTACGCCGTAACTAAAGTGTGACTCAGAATACCAACTCAACAGAAGGTTACGGCGTAACTCTTCCCAAGGACTACGACGTAACTATATTAGGTCAAATGAGGTTCCACGCCGCTGATAACTACGCCGTAACTATTCCACCAACTACGGCATAACCATGAAATATTGAAGAGTACAGTGTAACCACTCATAAGGTTATGCCGTAACCAGTAGATCTAGTGTAAAATACGAAGGAATTAAAGGTTACAGCGTAACTCTTATAATAGTTACGCCGTAACCCAGATCTGGCCTATAAATACCCCACGAATTCAAGCATTTCTATTCATCCCATTCCACACACAACAACCAGAGAACGTGGGAAAAAGCCAAAGGAAGGTCTAGAGGAGCATACGGAGCTCTCTCCAAGGGAGAAATCACTCCCCTATGATAAGCATTAGCATTTTATCTTTTCTTTACTTTCGATTCATGTATTTCGTAACTTTGAATATTGAATTGATTTGTATGGTTAATATGAGCGGCTAAGCACCTCTTGGTGCTGGCCTAGTTATGATTCCTTAATTGTTTTGTTTGCATTTACATTACTGTCGTACAATTATTTCTTAGTGTATGCATGCATAGTTTATTGGTAGCTACCCTTGGTTTGGTAGTTTTGAATGGCGGTAGAGGCCAATTGCCTAGGAGATATGACCAACCGAACCTAGGTGAGCGGACTGAGACGGGAAGGGTAAGATATGACCAACTGACGACCCTTTCTACTTGTGCGATTTGACCAACTGATCACCTACCGTTTGGATGAACTTAAAAATTAGGGGGTGAGTGTTTAAGTTGCTAACGCCCGGGCACTCACTATTATAAATCTAGCATCTAGCGGTACTTAATGAGGGGACACCTGACTTCTCCTATGGTGGCATCTTTGCTGATAGGTTAGGGCGAATTGATAAAATTTTGTCCTCTCGACTTTGACCCCACCTGAAGTAATTGGAAGTAAGTAGACGTAGACATAACTAGCTAGGAGGATTAACTAGGTTAGCACCACTCTCCTCTATTGATTTATCCTTTACCTTTTATTTGCTTTTATCTGCTTTAGTAGTTAAATAATTAATTCCTTATCGAAACCATTATTAAATACAGTGACACCTAGACTTAGTAATAATCCAACACACATAGCTCTTGGGTCGACCTCGGTTTTACCAAATACTACACTACACACAACCGGGTACACTGCCCGTTAGTGCATTAGGGTAGACCATAGGTATAACGAGACTTTATAAATATTAAAACCTGGTCAGTAAAACCTGCATCAAGTTTTTGGCGCCGCTTCCGGGGAGTTATATTAGGATTGCTATTAAGTCTTTCGTTTTCGTTTTGTTTTAAACTTTTCTATTCTCACGATCATTATTCGAGTTTTTAGGTACCATGGAAGTTGTTAACATCGATGACCTCACTCTTGAGGAATATTTGGCGTTGACAAGAGCTGAACAAGGGCCAGGTCTCGTAAGACCGGCAATTGGAGCGGATGTCCGTTTCGAAATTAAAGACCAATTTATGAGGGAGCTTCGCGCTAACCCTTTTTCAGGAAACAGGGACGAGGATGCATATGAGCACGTTGAAAATGTCCTATACATCGCTAGCCTTTTCAACATTCAAGGCGTATCTCATGATGTTGTTATGCTAAGGGTATTCCCCATGACTCTTATTTGAGCTGCCAGAAGATGGATCGAAAGATTGCCCGCCGGGGCAATTAATACTTGGGCTCTACTTAAGAAGCACTTTATTCAAAGATATTGTCCGTCGTCGAATATTTCTAACCAGCTTTTGGAGATCCATAATTTTAAACAAGAAGACGATGAAACGTTGTATCAAGCTTGGGATAGATACAACGATCTCCTGTACAAATGTCCTACACATGATCTGAACAACCAGCAAAAGGTCAAAATCTTCTACAAAGGAATCAATGTAACTACGAGACAGATGTTGGACTATCAAGGACCTATTCCGAACATGACGCATACCCTTGCTATTGAAGCCATTCAAAAAATGGCTGATCATTCTCAAAAATGGCACGACGGAGGAAGCAAAAGAAACCAAAGCGGAAGTTTTGACGGAATTGCAGCAATCGCTAGTCAAATTGAAAATCTAAGTCGAGATATGTTGAAAGTCGGAGAAACTGTTCATGCCATCCAGGTAGGTTGTGAAAGCTGTAGGGGAGGACATCTCATGAAAAATTGTCCTCATGTTGACGAAGAAAATATAATTGAAGAAGCAAAATATGGAGAAAATCGACCGTTCTATGGAGATAATCGAAATAGTAACGGGTACCGTGGAAATTACAATCGTGGGCCTTATGGAGAAAGAAAGCCCAGTCTTGAAGAAACAATTAACAAATTCCTGGAAAGTTCTGCCCAAAGACAAAAAGAGCAAGATGAGTGGTTAAAAGAATTCCAGGAAAACACTGACAGAAGCCTCTCCAATCACGACACAACCCTAAAAAACCTTGAATCTATGGTGGAAAAGCTCAGTGAAAAAGTAAGGATGAATAACAATAAACATGAAGGATCAAAACCCACTATGGAATGTAAAGTAATTTTTGCTGATAATAACTCGAAGATTCGGGCCAAAGATACGGATTCAGGGGAAGATCCCGTCGACAGATCTGAGATACGCCGTAACCTGTCTAATGAGTTATGGTGTAACTATGTTTTTGACAGCGATAACGGGGTTATGAAGAATATTGATGAGGACGACTCTAACGAGTTACACCATAACCAAAAATCTGAGTTACGGCATAACTGGGATACGTGGGCAGATAAATTCCTCGAAGTGGACGAATCAGGAACATCTGAGATTAACGAATGGTCCCACGACATTAACTTGTGCCCTCTGCCCCGATCTAAGAGGAATTATCACTGGTGCAAAAAGATACCCGTAGCTAAGGGAGATTGGTATGATCTATGGGCCTCGTGTGACCCGAGAAATGAAATTTGCGATGGAGGTAGCGATAAGGATAGGGTCAAGAATAACAAATTCATGTGGCCGGCATATACTGATGATGAAAGACTGGAGAAACTCTCCCTCGAAGATGAAGAGGAGCTGCCTATCACTCACTGGTGTACTCCGATAATCATAACCGACGATGAATCCACACGAGCATGGCCTACGTGCAACCCCTTCCGCGAGTATTGCAACGGCGGGGATAGTGAAAAAGAGGAAGAGTGGACATGCCCTCACGAGCTTGAAAGACATAGTATAAAGTTCGGTGATTTGACATTTGATGATTGGTACGCAATACAATTCGGGAATGCTAAGATTAACCTGAATCTTCTTAAAAAGCTAAAGATTGACTACGAGGATCATAATCAGAAAAAGGAAGTGGCTAATAACGACATCTACTGCATGGATGAGCATTTAAGTAAAACTGACAACAAGGAATTACGTAGTCACTGGTGCGAAAAAATAAAATCTCCTGGGAAGTTTTCTGGGCATCATGCAACCCGTTTGACGATAAATGTAGGGATGAGCATTTCGGACTGAATCCCGGAACCGTACCGGTACCGTACCAAAACGGTACCGATTCCTAAAATACGGTACGGTACCGGTACTATGAAATAAGGCAAAAAAAATCGGTACCTTTCAAAAATGGTACGGGACTAATTCGGGAAATCCCGATTCGGTACCGAATACAAAAGGTTTTTTATTTTTCTTTCAAAATTTGGTATCTTTCAAAATTAGTAGGCTACTGATTTTGGTTTAAAAAAAAGGGTTTTTATTTTTCTTACGGGAGGCCGTGTTCTTGATCCGTATAGAACTAACTTGTCTTATGCCGTAGTTGAGGCGTTGATATGTACCCAAGATTGGGTAAGAAAGTCCAAAAAAGCTATAATAGACGACATAGACAATTTATTAAATGATGACGATGTTGCACAAGGTAATAGCTTATCAATTTCTATATATGAAATAATAAAATGCAGTTGGAATATATTTGTTACTGGTATCGCTACCGAAGTTATTACTACATTGTTGTAAATAGCTACTGATATAGCATTGTAAATATGCATTGTTTTGTAAATATGCATTGTTTTCTACTGATATAGCTACTGATATAGCATTGTCAATATCTTGTAAATATGCATTGTTTGTTAGCTACTGATATAGAACATTCGGATATAGCTACTGATATAGCTACATACTGAAGTTAGCTTATATGTTATTAGTATGATGTTTGTTATTAAATTTGGTGATATTATTTGATATTTTAATTGTTACTAGCATGAACTCCGAATTTTTTTAACAAAAAACGGGAAGTACCGGATAGGTACCGATTTCCCGGTACCGAGTACCGGTACCGAAATCCCGTACGGTACGGTACCGGTACCCCTTTTTATGCTCGAGAAAAAAACAGTACCATTAATTCGGTACGGGTTCGGTACCATTCTGGTACCGTGCTCATCCCTAGATAAATGTAACGGGGGAAGCTGCTTAAGGAGAATGGGAGAAGACGAATTCTTTTGGACCTCAACCAACGATGAGGAAAGAACAAGTTTGCCTTGGTTGGACAACCTTGGATTTGATAGTTGGGTGAAAATTAAGTATGGACATGTAGATACGTTAACAAAAGAAAAGATTTGGAAGGAGTACATGAGTAAAGAAAATTCAAACAACGAGAGTCTTAACAACACGAGTGAAATAACAGTTGAGGATGACAAGGAGTTGGTAAGAGATTAAAAAGAAGAATGCAAGCGTGTACTAGTGGAGAATCTGCTCGATGAAGAATGGTTTAAAGGTACCGCTTCTGATGACGATGATATTGAGGGGATTTTAGATTACCTTGAGTTGCAAGGGAATGAGGATTTTACTGACCCCGATGACGAAGCATATGAGCAAAGGAGGTGCAAACTCCTTGGGATTCCCTATAAGAGGCCACCACCAATTATTGTCAAAAAATACGAGTTCACTCGCTACCACTTGGGACCGGAGGAAAAATTTTGCAAAATCCGGAAGATCGAAACTAATGAATACCTCCGAACTGCCACGAATGTCGCCTGGGTGAGGCATAACCTGATGAAAGACATTGAAGAAGTCGGGGAAGTCCAAAGACCCCCATAAAGCCCCGCGGCTCTGAGTCTAACTTAAAGACTCGTAAATAAAGAAAAGTGCTCTTTTGGGAGACAACCCGAGTTATCCCTTTCTTTTCTTTTGTTTTATTTCCATTTCTGTAGGGTTTTGTGTTTTCTAACCATTTTGCATGAAACGAGGAAGTAATTGCTGCTGCAATTGCTGATCTGACCAGAGTTACGGCGTAACTCATCTATGTGATTACGCCGTAACCAACCTTTTGCCGCAGTATTTTTGGCGCATTACTAATTACGGCGTAATACCATCTCAGTGGTTACGCCGTAACCACTCGCTTTGCAGCTTATGTCAGGTTTTGCCAGTTACGACGTAACCTTCCTCTGCTTTAATTCTTTCATTTTTAAACACAATAACCTTGTATTAGTTTTTTAAATGAACTTTGTGGGTGTGTTCCCTGTAAACCCTCACGAGACTTCACTCGTCCACTTGGGACACCAAGTGGTTTAAAAGGCTTGTTGCATATGCTAAATGCAACCGTGATTCCTACGAAAGTGAGTTAGGTTTTTCATTTTTCATTTTTTCTTTTTAGAATTATGCTTGTCGGTAGTGTGATTTCATGGATTGAAGTTTGTTCATGATACTTATACGAAGGCACGTTCTTTTTCGTGGGCCTTCTCTCTTTGTGGAGCAAATTTCAGGGAAGTTCTCGCTCTAGTTCTACTTTTCTATTCACCTTTATTTAATGCTTAGTACAAAAGGGAGTTTGTACAATTCAAGTGGGGGGACGGGAGTAGAATTATCTCTTGAACATTATTTTGCTCTCGTTTTTCTAGTTTATTTTGAAAAATTATGAAATTTTTAAAATTTTGACATGTTTTTCTTAACCTAACTAGATTAGACCTTAGCCGAGCACATACAACCCTTGATATTATATGGTGAGATTAGCCTTATCCGTTTCCAATATTTTACCCCAAATCCACCAAATTATGAGTGTGTCGGTAGCTTATAAACTTTAGAACTTGGCCTTTGCATCATTTCGAGACCATAGACGAGGTATGTTGAGTTAGCTTGATGTATTGGACTTTTCATTTTTAGAAGGCAATATTATAGGATTATCACCCAAATAGCCTACCATTGTGTGTCTATCGATTAGTCACCTCGACTTCTCGACCCCCATGTGAAACCCTTTTGTTGCACTCACCTTTAGTGCAAGATACCCCTAGATACACCCATCTGAGCCATTCCTTTCATTTTGTTAACCCAATATATTGTTTTGATACACCTATACACCTTAGCCTACCCTGTAGTCTTTATTTGTGATTGGGAAGTCATCATTTGCCTAAGTTCAAGGTTCAAGTGGAAAGGTTCGGGAATCACGCTTTCGTCGACGACATATTCCTGAAGATCATTGAAGACCCCCCAAATTCCCTTTGTTCATCTCAAGTGGGGGGTATTATGTTTAGTTATTATTGTTATGTTGAGGAAAAAAAAGTGATTCAAAAAAATAATAATAATAATAATAATAATAATAATAATAATAATAATAATAATAATAATAATAATAATAATAATAATTAGTTGTTATGTTATTGTAAAGTGCGATGTTATAAGCACTATGTTATGAGCTTTATAGATTTAGTATCGAGGAGGCCACCTCGGTCACATTCGAAGATTAGAGTTGGTGATTATGCCAACAATTGGAGAAAAGGTAATGTGCCCATCACGACGTCCTCTAATGACACATCTACCTAATATTTCATGATCCAGTTTCTTGACTTCAAAGCTTGAACTTTGGGCAGACGGTAAGTGGTGATGACTTGATTATAGATTTAAACTACCTGTTGTTTTTTTTATTTTACACCATTTATATATCCCATGTCTTATCCTACCCTTTTAGTCATGAAGCGTGTCTAGGTGATGCAGCGAGAAATCTTTGGTGTCTTGGCCATGGATTTGCTCATGTATCATTGATTTTGTCCACTTTGCCATGGCATGTTATTAATGACGAGTCACCCCTTAACCTTTGTCGTGTCTACCCATATTGCCTTCGAGAATTGTTTAGCCCTTAACTCCAGTGGTGGAGATTTGTGTAACCGCCAAGCTTATGATAGAATACATGTTATGACTGTGCGATTGAGTGATCACCCCGAAATTGACACTTAGAATAGTTGAGAGATTTGAGTGTTTCGTTCCCATTATAATTTCCAGGTTTTGGGAGATATCTTTTTAGGAATCTTTCTAATAAGGTCTACTTGAGGGAAAGTAGAGTTCAAGTGGGGGGATATTTGATAACATCAAATAGTCCTGAATATTAAGTGTCAATTTCCCCCGATAATGCTTGTAATTTATATCATTTATATGGATTTACGCTTGTTTTCCATTAATTTCCATTTTCAGGTAAATTACGAGCATTGGAGCTAAAGAGACGCGGAATTAGAGAAATATCAAAGACTTATCATAGTATGCTGACTTTGAAGAAGTTACGGCGTAACTCATCTCTCACATTACGCCGTAACTAAAGCATGACTCAGAATACCAACTCATCAGAAGGTTACGGCGTAACTCTTCCCAAGGACTACGACGTAACTATATTAGGTCAAATGAGGTTCTACGCCGCTGATAACTACGCCGTAACTAATCCACCAACTACGGCGTAACCATGAAATATTGAAGACTACGGCGTAACCACTCATAAGGTTACGCCGTAACCAGTAGATCTAGTGCAAAATACGAAGGAATTGAAGGTTACGGCGTAACTCTTATAATAGTTACGCCGTAACCCATATCTGGCCTATAAATACCCCACGAATTCCAACATTTCTATTCATCCCATTCCACACACAACAACCAGAGAACGTGGGAAAAAGCCAAAGGAAGGTCTAGAGGAGCAAATAGAGCTGTCTCCAAGTGAGAAATCACTCCCCTACGATAAGTAAACTTAGCACATGTTTTAGCTTCTCATGTAAGCTTCATCTATCTTATCTAGTGACTAGGAAAACGTCTAGGAGGCTTAGGAGATAAGATTGGTGAGTTTTTGATGTTATCTTGCTTTTACGGAGTGAGTTTTGGTCCCGTTAATTGCTAACTGTAAGCCGTAAAGTCACGAAACTTAAAACCGGGTATACTAAAAATATGAAACTTGTAAATATGTTAAAACTTGTTAATATTCTCCATATAAGCATATTAAATGAGTGATAAGTTCTATCGGGTTTCTTAAACGCTGCTAAAACTGGAAACGCGGGTCTAAAACGCGCAAATCGCATAAAACGCAAAACTCGAAAACGTAAAATTCCAAAACTTATGAAAATGTCACGGAAGGTGAAAAACTTATATTTCTCTTGTTTGTAATGTTTTCGGACATACCGGGATGCCTAAAGGTCGTTTAAACCTAAACGTAAATCTCAGACACGGTTTCGTGAAATTTGCAGAAGTGACCCCGATTAGTGTCAAATTATCGGATTATTACTAAAATAGGTTAACTTACAAGAATATGAAATAAAAAAAAATTTGGTGATGAATAGTAAAAATGAATAGTAATGGTGAATAGTAAAAATGAATAGTGACCCGAAAATGCGAATTGTTACAGTCTCTACCCCTTAAGGGAACTTCGTCCCGAAGTTCTGTTGATGTTAACTACTTTTAGTGTGTCTAAGAAAAGTGTGGTCTCTAAAACAGTGGGGTTCTCTCTTATTCAACAGGAATAGTGTATGGGTTACGTTGTAATACACCCATAATGTGGTTAGGGAATCGTATCGGATGCAAATAAGCCCACTTATTTATAATTCATTACTTACATAAAGAAGCGTCCAAATTTATGTAATTAATGGGTTATAAACATATGGTTCGGTGGTTTATAACTTCTTTATTTGAATAAAGAGACGTCCCAATCCATTCAAATAATGAGATTATAAATCATCCTACTTAAGATTTCCCGACACAAAACTCGCTTGCAGATAATAAGATAACCAAGTCATCAAATCCCTAAAGCTAAGTAATAATATTATTTAACTCAAATCTCATGTTTCATCAAACAAGAACTGTCACAAGATCAAGTTAA
Organism: Chrysanthemum seticuspe; assembly: GCA_019973895.1. Lineage (NCBI taxonomy): Eukaryota > Viridiplantae > Streptophyta > Magnoliopsida > Asterales > Asteraceae > Chrysanthemum > Chrysanthemum seticuspe. The sequence goes on from BPTQ01000009.1 coordinate 263,343,936, forward strand.
ATAATTAGTTATTACTGAGCTCCATATTTTTAATGACTCAATTAAATTATGTGGTTTCCTTATTATTACTAGAGTCATATCATCCAACAACGTGGATCAAAGCAAACAACTAACAAGAAGCATATGCGCACGAAGTTTGTGTAAGGCAATCATAGTGGAGAGTCTTAACGGATAAAGCAGTTATAGTCTAGGCTCTTAAATGCAACCTAGTTCTCTATAACCAATGCTCTGATACCAATCTGTAACACCCCCAAAATACCGCAGCGGAAGATTGTGTCATTGGGGTGCTACTTCATAATACAAAGTACAAGTTATAGAAAACGACCTCTAAATGAGACGTTTTGAAAAGTTACCATTCGATTAATGAAATCAGAGTTACAAACAATGAGGTCCCAAAGTATAATATATAAATGTTTACAAAATATTTCGAATGGTAAATGATAAAAGCGTAAGTCTTCAAAATATGTCGTGCGACTCTAAGTTCCATGCAATAGCTATCGCCTTATTGACCTGAGATAACATGCTAAAAAGTGTCAACACAATGGTTGGTGAGTTCATAGAGTTTGTTTTAAATAAGTTGAAAAGCCTTAAAAGAATGTTTACACAGCAAAGGCATTGTAAATCCACTCAGTTCCAAGTTCCGCCATAAAGAACTTGCAACCTGTGTGTTCACAACCCACTGCCAAAATATAGTTTGCACAATACACCGGATTATATTCATCCAAGGTCATGAATCGGGTACCATGGGCGGGGGCACCTTCCCAAATAGTACTATATTAATCCCATGGTCATGAATCGGGTACCATGGGCGGGGGCATATACCCGACTTATAGTACTATCAATACCTCTCCGACAGCATAGAGTATTGTCGCACGTTTGTAAATACAATTCATGTATTTAGGCAAGTATTTCCAAGCATGTAAAACGAAATCAAGTGTAACGTAATCAAGTATAATGCAACCAAGTATAATGTGATCAAGTATAATGCAATCACGTATAATACAATCAAGTATAATGTTTTGAGTATTTGTAAAAGTAAAAGAAATAGTTGAGCATGTATCTCCCCCAAAGAGTTTGTAAAACAAGTATTAAAAGAGTAGGGGCTATGACTCACCTTAATAAATGTGATATCCAATGTATAACGAATCGATGGATAAGCCGAGAAACCTCTACGCGCAACCTAGAATATGTGTTGTGTCTTAGGTTCTAAAACAACGAAGTGAATGTATAAACATGCCTTATATAGTTATTACATCAATTATTCTTGGATACTTAACATTTGTGAAGTCGTTTAAGTGTTTACGTTTCTTTTATTTAAGTTTTCCCCGTCTATATCTACCCGTTATTTCTAAACCGTAATTGATCACGACTCGGTTTTTATGTCTTCGAAAAGGTAATTGAATGTACTAAACAGATTAGTGGGCCCTACTGCCCCAGAAATTATTTAACTAACGTGAAATTACCAATTTACCCTTGGATGTACTAGTTATTTCAATCAGCAGCAAACTGTCTCACTGTTTTGGTCATAAGTCGAGTTCTACAACTCCGTTTAATGCACGGCCAGCGGCCACGTTCAAGTTAGGGTGTTAGCTACAACTTTTATTCTTTGACCAACAGTTGGTTATATGCAAGTTTTATGAGCTTTACTCGTTTGAAATCTGTTACTCAGATTTGGACACGTTTAGCCGTTTTGGCTCTAGTTTATTCATCGGGATGAGTTACGGCACGAGCCACCCGGAAAAATGACCACAAGACATTTATCTATAATCATATGTTATTACCTAAGTTCCTCAGACCACGGATATTTCCCAGTAATTACGTTTACAGCCCCTGTCCAGTTTCTGTTTTGCAAAACTAGTCCTTTTGACAATTTCTAGTGGTTTAGTCCATTTATCCAAGCATAATCAACCATAATAAGCATACAAAACATATTATATACATGAAATACTAGTATTTACAGTAATCAAATGACAACATAAGAGTTTGCTTACAATCCTTGTGATGAAACAAATCAAGAACCATTAATCAAGATCACTAAACCTATGTTTGTAACACCAAACCCTAGCTTCCAAATCTTTTCACCACCTTGCAAACCCTTTATAACAATTGCTAATCTTTGTAAAAACTTCCTAACTTCAGCCCCTAATACTCTTGAGTAGCTCCTTATCCAACCATGGAATCATCAAATAAACTTTAGATTTATGTAGAGAATAACTAGGCCTTCAACTTTGGTATGTAACTTGGAACTTGGAAATCAAAGGATCAAGGGTTTATGATATTGAAGTTGGGCATTTATGGTGATGAAGAAATGAAAGAGATGAAGTGTTGTATTTGTAGTGTGTTGAGGAGGTGTAAGGAAGGTGCTAGGAAGGTGTGATGAGGAGGTTAAGTGTTGTAAGATTTTAGAAGTCTTTTATGTTAAGTAAACTTAGCACATGTTTTAGCTTCTCATGTAAGCTTCATCTATCTTATCTAGTGACTAGGAAAACGTCTAGGAGGCTTAGGAGATAAGATTGGTGAGTTTTTGATGTTATCTTGCTTTTACGGAGTGAGTTTTGGTCCCGTTAATTGCTAACTGTAAGCCGTAAAGTCACGAAACTTAAAACCGGGTATACTAAAAATATGAAACTTGTAAATATGTTAAAACTTGTTAATATACTCCATATAAGCATATTAAATGAGTGATAAGTTCTATCGGGTTTCTTAAACGCTGCTAAAACTGGAAACGCGGGTCTAAAACGCGCAAATCGCATAAAACGCAAAACTCGAAAACGTAAAATTCCAAAACTTATGAAAATGTCACGGAAGGTGAAAAACTTATATTTCTCTTGTTTGTAATGTTTTCGGACATACCGGGATGCCTAAAGGTCGTTTAAACCTAAACGTAAATCTCAGACACGGTTTCGTGAAATTTGCAGAAGTGACCCGATTAGTGTCAAATTATCGGATTATTACTAAAATAGGTTAACTTACAAGAATATGAAATAAAAAAAATTTGGTGATGAATAGTAAAAATGAATAGTAATGGTGAATAGTAAAAATGAATAGTGACCCGAAAATGCGAATTGTTACAGAAACTGTTAATACAAATAAACCGTAAAAACGTTTATTAATATTTTGCGATCTCTTTGTGTTTTGTTGATGACAAATATAATGTTATCTTAAGTACAATTATAATGATACATGTTATTTTTGTAAAGCATTTACATATATCCATTTAAATACAAAAATGTTGTAATTAATCATTTGTTGTAATAGTTTATTAGGATGGTAAAAACCACAATCCATGGATCATATCCATAACCCATTGACCCATACCCATTTGACTAGATACAATGTATTCATTAGATACATTGAATCTAAAGGAATACCCATGGACCAACCCATAACCCATGACCCATAACCAAAAAACCCATGGGCAAAGAGGAGCGTCCCACGGATCCCTAGGTTTACACTAGATGGATCCCTTGTGGGAGGGATCCGTAGGATCCGGGGAACAGTGGCAGAATTTGCCTATAAATAGAGAGTCATTTCTTCATTCTAACTCACCCCTCTTCTTACTAATTCTCTCATATACTCTCATTCTCTTTTAACAACAGATCACTTGATCTAGAGAGTACTTCCTTCTTTCTTTCTTTAGTGATTCTCATATAGGTCCTTCTCTAAGGCGAGATCACGAGCATTCTACAAGTCATCCAAGCAAGGGGTCCTTGATTGATTTGTTCCTCCGCAAGATTTCTGTAGCGAAGATCTTGTATTTGATATTTCACATATTTGTTGTGTAATAGTCGTGTTGGTTTGGTCCACCGTGTTACGGACTCGGTATTTAGCTTTGTACCGGAAAAAGGTGTAAGCAAAGTTGTGAAGGCTTCTCCGCCAAGTTGAAGAGTTTGTTGACATAGTGCTTGAACTCTCGAGTAGGTGACTCGGGGAGTGCAGTAGGGCAAGGAAGGTGTCCTTGTAGCCGAACCACTATAAATCGGTTGTGTCATTTCTATCCCTTTGCTTTACTTTATTTACTTGCTTTATCATTAGATCTATACTTTATCTACATCCATACGATCTCACATATTATCGAATCTAAAGTTTTTAAAACTAACTTAAAATCGGCAAAACTATTCAACCCCCCTTTCTAGTTTTCCACAATTGGCATCAAGAGCTAAGTTTATAAAAGTTTTAAAGTAAACCGTATTTTAAAAACTTTTCGATCACTATGGGTTCTGAAAATTACAAAGAAGGGAAATCTATGCAACGACCACCACTATTTGAAACTAATGGTTTTATATATTGGAAAAATAGATTCGATACGTATGTTAAGTCTAAAGATATTGATCTTTGGTACATTATTGTTGAAAGTGATTTTGAGGCTACCTCAAAAGATGATAAAGGAAATTTAGTTAACATACCTCATGATAAACTAAGTGATGAATTAAAGAAAAAGCTTTCTAAAAATAGTGAAGCTAAAATGGTTTTGTATAATGCTTTACCCAAAAAGGAATTCGAAAGAATTTCTATGTTTAAAACCTCTAAATAAATTTGGAACTCTTTAGTTGTAACTCATCAAGGTAATCAACAAGTTAAAAATAATAAAATTGATTTATTTGTTCAACAATATGAACAATTTTCAATATCGGATGAGGAAACTATAGATCATTCATTTGCTAATTTCAATACTATTATTACATCTTTACAAGCACTTGATGAATCTTTTTCTAGCCGTAACCATGTTAGGAGATATCTAAGGGCACTTCCATCCAAGTGGAGATCCAAGGTGACGGCGATCGAAGAGTCAAAAGATTTGACAATCCTCACCCTTGATGAACTCATAGGTAACTTAAAAGTCTACGAGCTTGTCCTTGCTAAAGATTCCGAAGCCTCGAAGGTGAAAGAGAAACACAAATCTCTTGCCCTTAAAGCCAAAAAGGCTTCAAGCGATGAAGAGAACTCCTCTTCGGATAGAGACGAAGAGGAGTATGGTATGGCGGTAAGGGACTTTAAAAAGTTCTTTAGAAGGAAGGGAAGATACGTCAAACAACCGTATGACGACAAGAAAGGATTTCGGAAAAGTAAAGAGGACGAGAAGACAAGGGATGACCGTGCTTGCTTTAATTGTGGGGACCCAAACCACTTTATTAGTAAGTGTCCCAAACGGGATGATCAAAAGGGGTTCGTGAGCGGCACGTGGGGAATGAGCGACGAGGAGGACGAAGAAATTTGTCTCATGGCAAATGACGAGGTATGTCACGAATACTATAGTAGCTCATCACTAGATGACGACTCACTGCATAATGAATATGACAAACTGTGCAATATTAGCTTAAAACTAATTAACAAAAACAAGCTTTTAAAAAGTCAAAACCAACATTTAGATAAAGAAGTCATATAATTAAAAGCAAAATTGAAACGTCTAGAAAAGGGTAAAATAGCAAGTGGTGAATGTGAACTTTGCGTTCAACTTTAAACACTAGTTGATCAATTAGATTCTAAAATTGCTAGAATGAGTACGAATACTTTAGATATGATATTAGATAGTGTTAAAACCGGTAACAACCAAAAAGGTTTAGGTGTTCAACAACTTGATCCATCAACTAGTGAAAACAAAGAAACACAATTTGTTAAGGCACTAGAAAAACCAGCCACTGTTGTGGCAGATCCCACGGATCCCATAAAAAGGGAACCGGCTAGTGTTAAGCCAGGGATCCGTGGGTCTGCTGTAGCAAACAGTGGTAATAACGTAGCTTCTTCATCTAGAACTTATTTTGTTATCGTTAATAAGAAGAAACCAACTCATTTCACCACTAGACAACCACCTCCAAAATATAATCCTATTTTTGCAAGAAACAAAGCTCCATCTTTTTCAAAACCTAATCCATCTAGGAGACCTAATAATGTTTACCCGAGAAGTAACCATCAAATGGGATGGAACCCAAGTATGCAAAATGGTTTTCCCTTTCAAAACTTTGCTCCATGGAATGCATATTCACCTTATCCATGCATGTCTAACATGAATGGAATGTTTAACACTAATGGACCCATGAACAAATGGGGACCAAACTTTTGAGTTAATTGCTTTCTTAGGTGTGCTTAAAGGTCGACCTAGACCCGGATGAATGGGTGAAGGATAGCGGGTGCACGAGGCACATGACCGGGAATAAAGATCTATTCTCCACATATGAATCCTTCAATGGAGGTAATGTGGTGTTTGGAAATAGCAAAAGTAAAATCATCGGTAAAGGTACGATTTCTAACAAATCTCTAACCATTAACGATGTGTGTCACGTAGAAAACCTAAACTTTAACCTCTTAAGTATAGGATAAATATGTGATAAAAAGTGCAATGTACTTTTTACCGAAACCGGTAGTAAGATCAATGTTGCAAAAATCGGTCAACTCGGCTGATTAATCGCCGATTAATTGTTAATCGGCCGAGTACCTTGTCGATTTTTAAAAATCGGTCGAAAAATCAGCCTAGGATAAAAATCGACACTAAGCAGTCAAAAAATCGGCCGAATCGGTCAAAATCGGCCGAATCGGTAAAAAATCGGCCGAATCTGGTAAATCGGTCATTTTAAAAATAATAATAATTTATGCATTATACTTAATTTGGGGATCATATATTTCACTTATAACGCACAATGGGCATCATAATCAGAATTGAAGCCTTTTATTGAGGTTTGGAAACATAGCAGGCTTGGAATCGGTTAAGATTTTTAGTTTGGTCTCCAGAAATACCAAAAAACTGCAGGAAATACCAATCCAATTAATCACCGATTAATCCCGACTTGACCGATTACTCGCTGCAGGGTGGTCGACCGCCCGACTACCGATTCACGATTTTTGCAACATTGAGTAAGATATTAAAAAATGGCATAACCATAGGAAGAGGAATTAGGAAACATGGAGTCTATGTCATTAAAATCGGTAATGAACCTAAAGACAAACTATGTCTTACCTCTATGGATGATACTTCGACCTTATGTCATCGAAGATTGGGTCATGCCAATATGCGACTTCTTCAATCGCTATCATCCAAAGATCTAGTAAGAGATCTACCTAAGTTAAAATATGAACATCACTTTTGTGATGCTTGTAATGTAGGAAAACAAGTTCATTCTAGTCATAAAGCTAAAAACATGGTGTCTACAACTAAGTGTCTAGAATTACTACATATGGATTTATTTGGTCCATCCGCTATCCAAAGTTATGGAGGCAACTACTACACTTTGGTCATAGTGGATGATTACTCTAGATACACATGGACAAAATTCTTAAAGAACAAAACGGAAACGTTTAATTATTTTGAAATATTAAGCAAGAAAATCCAAAGACAACTAGGAAGTCCTATAGTGTCTATTAGAACGGATCATGGTAGGGAATTCGATAATGAAGTGCAATTTGGAGCTTTTTGTGACGCTAATAGTATTACTCACAACTTCTCGGCTCCGCGCACTCCACAATCAAATGGGGTAGTTGAAAGAAAGAATAGAACCCTACAAGAAATGAGTCGCACCATGCTTAATGAGCAATCCATACCTCAAAAGTTTTGGTGCAATGTCGTTGATACTTCAACGTACATACTCAATCGAGTCTTAATTAGACCAATCTTAGGTAAAACTCCATACGAGTTATTTCGAGGCAAAAAGCCTACGTTAGATCACTTTAGAGTCTTTGGTAGCAAATGTTTTATTCTTAACACTAAAGATTACCTTACAAAATTTGATCCTAAATCAACCAAATGTATCTTTCTAGGTTACTCTCCAAATAGCAAAGCTTACGTCATATTAAACAAAGAAACAATGAAGGTAGAAGAGTCATTAAATATAAAATTTGATGAAAGTCCACCCAAACCATCTCCACCTCTTGTCGATGACGAGATTGTAGAAAGTGAAGCTATAGTAATAAAGAAAAAGACAAATGAAGAAGAAGAACCTTTAAATGATGAGGTCATAAACATTAAAGAGTCCAAAGATCACCTCGTAGATAAGGTCATAGGAAAGATAAACGAAAGAAAATTAAGGTCTCAAGTTCAAAACCAAAGTAGCTTATTTTGTTTTGTTTCAACCATAGAGCCTAAGAATACACAAGAAGCCATAAAAGATGAAAGTTGGGTAATGGCTATGCAAGAAGAATTAAATCAATTTGTTTCTAATGATGTTTGGACACTTGTCCCTCCACCTAGTAATCAAACCATAATAGGAACCAAATGGGTTTATAAAAACAAATTAGATGCAAACGGAGTAGTGTCTAGAAACAAGGCTAGACTCGTTGCCCAAGGGTATAACCAACAAGAAGGAATAGACTTTGATGAGACCTATGCCCCCGTGGCTAGATTAGAGTCTATAAGAATACTTCTTGCATATGCTTGTGCTAATGATCTAAAGCTTTATCAAATGGATGTCAAAAGTGCTTTTCTAAATGGTTTTATTAATGAAGAAGTATATGTAGCTCAACCTCTGGGCTTCATCGATTTTGAAAAACCTAAACATGTGTATAAGTTAAAGAAAGCCCTTTATGGTCTTAAACAAGCTCTAAAAGCTTGGTATGATAGACTCAAGTCATTTTTAATTAAACACAACTATACCATGAGGTTAGTTGACAACACACTTTTTACTAAGAAAAGAGAGTCACATATAATCATAGTTCAAATATATGTAGATGATATTATATTTGGATCCACTTGTCAAGACATGTTTGATGATTTCTCTAAAATCATGCATGACGAGTTCGAGATGAATATGATGGGAGAACTTATTTTCTTTCTTGGTCTACAAATCAAACAAGTAGAAGATGGTATCTTCTTTAATCAATCTAAATACATAAAAGAGATGTAAAAGAAATTTGGATTAGAAGAGTCAAAACCAATTAGGACACCAATGTCATCCGACACCAAACTCACTAAAGATGAAGACGGAGAATCCGTAGATAATACTAAATATCGTGGCATGATTGGTAGTCTTCTCTACCTCACGGCTAGTAGGCCGGATATCATGTTTAGTGTTTGCTTATGTGCTAGGTTTCAAGAAGACTCTAAAACATCACACCTAGAAGCCGTAAAAAGAATATTTAGATATATTAAGGGTACAACACAATTAGGATTATGGTATCCTAAGGGCACGGGAGTAGAAACAATTGTATATGCAGATTCTGACCATGCAGGTGATTATGTTGATCGAAAAAGTACAAGTGGGGTATGTACTTTATGGGATGTTGTTTAACATCTTGGTTTTCAAAGAAACAAACGGCATTAGAAATATCAACAACCGAAGCCGAATACGTCTCCACCGGGAAAGCATGCCAACAAGCACTATGGATGAAACAAGCGTTAGTTGACTACGACATTCATCTAAGTGACATAGCAATTCTATGTGACAATAAGGGTGCCATAGATTTAAGCAAGAATCCGGTATTACATTCTCGCACAAAGCATATAGAGATTCGTCATCACTTCTTAAGAGACAATGTTCAAAAGGGGAACATCTCTATTGAGAAGGTAGCATTCGAAGACAACATAGCCGACGTCCTCACCAAACCTTTGAAGCGGGAACAATTCAACCTACTTCGTCTTCGTCTTCGTCTTGGTCTCATGGAACAAACGTCGTAATTTACTTTTTGACTCTACAAGGTATGTAAACACTAGCCTTCTTCTTTATGAGTCTAGGATCTCTATTTCACGCACAACTCACAAACAATACGGGAATTTTCAAAACCCAAGATAATTTTTCTTTTACTTATAACTCATAGTTTTTCTTATTTTCTTTCAAAAATAAGTACAAGTTGGAAACATATAATTACATTCACATCTTCTTTTCAAAGGATAAAATGACTTTTATTCGCAAATGGAAACCTCTTTTTTGAAACGTTTTCTAAAAATGATACCTCTTCCCGTATCAATTTCACAAAAGCAATTTCTCACGTCTAGGACAAATCGCTTTTTCATTATTAATATAAAGTAAAAACCCGTTTTCATTGCATCTCATGTCTTTTGAATGCTAAAGGAGATACATAACTAATATGTATTTTCGGGTACATTCATCTAAGCAACAATGAATTAGGAGCACTCGGGTTATCTCACATAATAGTATGCTTTTCCAATTCTAGTTTATTTTTCTTTTCTTCTTAGGAGTCGAGATAACCGCAACTCCAAATAGTTTGCATATAGGCACACACTAGGCAAAAATATTTCCAAAAGGAAAATTTTGTGCTGCCTGGATCACCAGACCCACGGATCCCAGCCTTCATGCTGGACGGATCCCTCAAGGGAAGGATTTGTGGGATCCGTGAGACAGAAGCTGTTTTTACCTTCTATTTTTCTCACTTTGGATGAAAACTCCAACTTTTGTTTTATTTTTGAAGTATGTTCTTTAATGCTTGTGTTCTCATGATCACATGCCTTAAATTCATATCTAATCATTAGATTTTAATCCACATTTTGGGTCAAGCATTCATTACAATGCATTGCTTTTCTATATATAGAACTCCCAAAATGCTTGCATATTCATCTCATCTTCACAAACAAACAACACCATGTCATTCACAAGCTCTTACAACTTAGATGAATCACCTAGTACAAACAATCCTCTTCATGAAACCCAAACTTTTGTACTACCACCCTCCAAAATACCACAATCAAACTCTAGGATATCCACACGGATTAGCATCCGATCTTGTTGCTTAGCAAACACATCATAAAATGGCTCATCACCATCAAATAACTCACCACAAGATGCTTCCATTATAGCACCTCACTCATCACCAACAAGTACACCATCTTCATCACCTAAAGTTACTCTTTTGGAACTCCTTACGACTCCAACAAGATCTCAACAACCAAAACAAAAAGAAATAGCCTTTTTGACACCTCCCACTTCTCCAAACACAATATTCAATGATCTTGAAACATCACCACCCTTAGCTCCCATTAAACTACAAGAACATCTAGGTTCTTTTCCGCCACCACTTCCAACCATTCCGGACTTTGATCCATATTTTCCTATTTTTCCACCACATATTCCGCAACTCACAAATCAAAAGAACCCGGAAGACTTCCGCACTCATTACCCACATCACTTACATTTTGAACATTACAAATTCACTAGGGACATTGCAATAGAAGTTAGGGAAGAAATGCGCTTCATACTCAACCTCATTCTTGATCGCATCAATACCATTACTCATCAAAACCTCCATCCATAACCTTATGCAAGCATGGAAGGAATCATTATTACTATTTTCTATTTTTAGTACTTTTTCTTTTGAGTCATTTTCAAGAACAAGTCTTGTTCTTATTTTTACATGCTTGTAGGTGGCATAAATACCACTACACTTTGTTTTTTTATTACAAGGCCTTGTTTACATACCTTGGCTCCCAATCTTGATTCTCGTCAATCACAAGATTATTTAAGCATGTTACTAACCTTTCTCTTTGTAGGATTTTTTATTTTTCTTCACTTGACGCCCCAAAATAGGGGGAGCTACCGTCAAGGGGGAGTAAGCGATACGTGGACCATTTTTTTCCACACTTTTATTTCTTCGAAGGGTTAACTTTTTGTTTCGACAAAAAGGGGGAGAAGAAGTAAAACTTAGGGGCTTTCAAAACATACATCTATTCTTAAGTTTTACTCATCATAACATTATGTTTTGTCATCAACAAAAAGGGGGAGATTGTTAATACAAATAAACCGTAAAAATGTTTATTAATATTTTGCGATCTCTTTGTGTTTTGTTGATGACAAATATAATGTTATCTTAAGTACAATTATAAGGATACATGTTATTTTTGTAAAGCATTTACATATAGCCATTTAAATACAAAAATGTTGTAATTAATCATTTGGTGTAATAGTTTATTAGGATGGGTAAAAACCATAACCCATGGATCATATCCATAACCCATTGACCCATACCCATTTGACTAGATACAATGTATTCATTAGATACATTGAATCTAAAGGAATACCCATGGACCAACCCATAACCCATGACCCATAACCAAAAAACCCATGGGCAAAGAGGAGCGTCCCACGGATCCCTAGGTTTACACTAGACGGATCCCTTGTGGGAGGGATCCGTGGGATCCGGGGAACAGTGGCAGAATTTGCCTATAAATAGAGAGCCATTTTTTCATTCTAACTCACCCCTCTTCTTACTAATTCTCTCATATACTCTCATTCTCTTCTAACAAAAGATCACTTGATCTAGAGAGTACTTCCTTCTTTCTTTCTTTAGTGATTCTCATATAGGTCCTTCTCTAAGGCGAGATCACGAGCATTCTACAAGTCATCCAAGCAAGGGGTCCTTGATTGATTTGTTCCTCCGCAAGATTTCTGTAGCGAAGATCTTGTATTTGATATTTCACATATTTGTTGTGTAATAGTCGTGTTGGTTTGGTCCACCGTGTTACGGACTCGGTATTTAGCTTTGTACCGGAAAAAGGTGTAAGAAACGTTGTGAAGGCTTCTCCGCCAAGTTGAAGGATTTTGTTGACATAGTTCTTGAACTCTCGAGTAGGTAGGGCAAGGAAGTTGTCCTTGTAGCCGAACCACTATAAATCGGTTGTGTCATTTTTATCCCTTTGCTTTACTTTATTTACTTGCTTTATCATTAGATCTATACTTTATCTACATCCATACGATCTCACATATTATCGTATCTAAAGTTTTTAAAACTAACTTAAAATCGGCAAAACTATTCAACCCCCCCCCCTTCTAGTTTTCCACATAAACCAAAATCAAATTTGGGTAAAAAAAATACATAAGCATATTATTATGTTACTAGCATGGTACCCGCGCAAAGTAGAGGCGATACCAAACATGCAGTTTTTGTCATATCTTGATTTTTAAGCGGTATGCAATGATAGTCGGTATTTGACGGTTTACCGGTTTGATAGTTATAAAAGAGTAATTGCGTGTTCAAATTTCGGTAAAATATATTAATACAAATATAGATATTCATTATTATATTCTAACTTGAATGTTTATGATAAAATTTACAAATATAAATTTGTATTATTGTAAGCTTGTAACATCTATTTTAATACTAAAATTTAATGTGTCATTAGTTTACTTTATAATGTAATTAGTGTCGTGCAGAATTTAATTATATGAATTACTAAATATAGTAAGATGTGTAAGCTTAAAAAATTAAGACTTCCATCTTTAGAAAGTCCCAAATGCTTTATAAGGAGTAAAGATATAACTATTTTACAAGAATAAAGAAAATTTCACCTTTTGATCTTGAATCTTGATGATGGTGACTTGAGAGGGACACTGAGAGTGACTAAATATCTTCAATTAACACTTGATTTGGGGTTTTTGCACATTCGCCAGTTTAAAATTTTGGTATTAACTAAACAAGAGTTGGGATTTTGGTAGGCCACCTTTTTAGTGGGCTTAGAAGTTTTGTGTTTGGGAGGGCCAAACTTAAACTTTTTTTTAGCACATGAAATACAAAGAACTATATACTAACAGACCAAATTTAATGGGGGCCAGCACCCTTCCCTGTCTTGCAATAGCTCCGCCCTTGGTCCCACCACATCACAAGCACAGCAACCACCACCCTCTACCACCACACAACCACCACCATCAAATCTCTTTTTTTTCAAAATTCAACGAACCCTCATGAACTTAGTATTAACCGATTATATTTAGTATATCATTATTAGTATTAGTCCATTATTAGCCCAGCAAAATTCATGGACTTGTGCAATAAGTTTTGTATCTTTAAATATTTTTGGTTGATATGTTAATTGAAGGCAAGGGGAATAAACCTAATCTGTTATGGTATCTGAGCCAAACCCTAAACACGTCATCAAAAATATATGATTATCCTAAAATCTGCCAAACCCTATTCGGTTTTTTTTTTGTATGGCTGGAATGAATTGCATTAACTCATATATGTTTTACCAGCTTATCGAATCGGTTTAGCCCAACATGGGGTTGCGTCTTCAGCCCAGTTTACCAACACCACACCTTAGCCAGCAACTACCACAGGCTAATATGGCTCGTACTGTTACTTTTGGCCCATCAAGCACCACAGGCCCAATTCCTTGTTCCGCCCAGTTTCGGTGGAACTTTTGCACCACATGGAACTAATATTTTGGGAAATCAGGCTATACCACATGGGTGTAATATTTTTTAACCGAGTAATTATGCTTACATGGGTCCTAGTTCTCTTCAGTCTCAGGCTACTATGCTTCCTCAAGCTTTTCAGACGATGACGCATTAGGATCCCACTTGGAACATGGATACCGGTGCTTCCTCTCACTTGGCTAACAACACATGCATTCTCACTTCTCTTAGAGCGCTAGGTACATTTAGTGCCGTGAAGTGGTGCCGTGGGCAAAAGTGATGCCACATCAGTAGTTTTTGCTTATGGCACCAGTTTTGGTTATGGCACCAAAACACCCCTCCCTGGCATAACACCAGTTTTCTGATGCCATAGTGCATAATGTTTTTCTTTTTACATTTTTTAAATAAAACAATATATTTAATTAAAGTTAAATTTCATTAATAAACAAGTAAATAAAATGAAAATACGAACTAAAATAATGATACCGGAAAAAATGCAATTTAATGATCAAGGTTTCATAAGTGCTTGACCATGTCTTATTTAAGTTTGTTGTGCACTCATTTAGTTTGAATAAAAAATTTTCTTGATATACGGTTAACAAAAGATATAATCTTGGCATAATATAGTTTACTTTAAAACAAATCAATTTATTTAAAATATAAACAATCTTATGGGCGAATAAATTGTCACAAAATTCCCCATACTTAACTTCTTTGATTTGAATTTCATCTTTAAATGGGCAATCTTTGGCCAAGTGATAGCCATGATATATGTCACAACCAACTTATACAGTATTAACTTTCTCTTTGACATTGGTAAGATCACAACCTAGTTTATCAAGCTTAACAGTAATAGCAGCCAATCCTGCATAATTTCCTGCCATCTTTTTTCGGCCATTGGCACCGCCGTGCCACATTTGAGAATGATCATCCATGTCTTGGATAGTTGTAGGATTGTAATATTATTGTGTTGATGATTCGGGTGGTCTTGGATGATCAAAATACATGTTTGCCATTAGAGAGAGAAAGTAGATAGAGAGGGTATTCTTGCTAGAGACTTGGTTTACACAAAGGAAAGGTTAGATTAAATGAGAAGCACCACCCCTTCCATGGATGGAAGGGGTATTTATAGTTACAGAATACACGACCTCCTATCGGCCTGTGGATCAGGTATACAGTGGGTAAAGACCCGTCCTTCCTCCACGGTGTTACACTAAACTATTCTACGCTACAAACTAACTAATGAACTACTAAATAACGTAAATAACTACAAGTCTACGAGCTAACATATGCTAGACTATAATTGGGGTGACCGACACTTTCTCATGGAATTTCCAATTCCTAACAATCTCCCCCTAAGGGAGGTCACCCCATGAAATACATTTTGCATCCTAGCATTCTATCTTTGACTTTAGTTCTGAGCTCGTAGACTTGAATTCTTCATTTCCGCAATCTTTGTGCATTAGTAGCGAATATTCAAAGTCCGAGTGTTTTGTACTTTCAGTGGAGGCCTTTAACTGATCCACATCTTTGATGATCTTCGAGCTTTCTTTGAGATCATCAGCCACATTAAATCTCTGGATCACCCTTTATTGTGTTGTCATCATGTGAAGTTGTGACTTTTGGACCGACATGCTCACACTATTGAATCATGACATCTTTCCATCAGAATAGTGGAAGCTTTACTAGTTCATGATATTTGGCAGCAGCGTAGCAGAAGCATAGTATAAAAATATCAGAGCCGGATTATGTAGATATGCACCAGTCATGATTTCTTCAAATAAAGTGTGGATGCTGTGAGCATGCGGCTTTGGATTGACTCCTCAATTCTGATCAGCTGCAACCGTCCAAATGTACCTGCAAACAATAGTTTGCAATAAAACACATGAAATTGTCTTTGATCACTTTCGTTGAATTGAGGTACACGGCCCACGGTTCCCCGTTGATCAGTACAAGTACTGCCTGTGATTAGGTAGGATTCCTAAGAATCTCCTTGACAGGGTTTCGCAGCTGTTCTAGCTGTTCTCAAACCGGAACGTCTCAAAGAAGACAACACGGAGTGAGTGAACCAGCGAATTGAGATTCACTGATTGATGAAAAATGATTTGAAAAACAATAGCGTATTACTTAGAAGAAAGAGTTTTGCAATACGACGAAGGTTTAATGAGAAAGATCAATTTTCAATCAAAAATACTTTTTATATTTGAAAAGAATACACATTCGATGTGCTAGAGAAAAGAAGATTCGCACATCGAACGGTTTTTCCAAAAGCATTTTTTCAATCAGAGATACTTTTGGAATTTGAAAATGTGAATACACATTCAATGTGCTAGAGAAAAGAAGGTTTGCACATCGAAAGGTTTTTCCAAAAGTATTCGTCAATTCCATTCCTGGACCAAGGTTGATCCACGAGTGAATCTCCCCATTGTTTCTATCCAGTTGTCACAAGCTTGATCTTACGAGAAGATCTCACATGTCACCCACCAAGAGCTTGTTTGATGTTGGCTCTAGAAGGATTTCCATCTTCATCGTGAATACTTTTACATATCACTCAGATGTTCTGGCAATACTACAAGGATAATGCGTAGGACTCTCAATATATACTTACTTTCCACATTGTGTGAAACAGCAAGTCTTCATTAATTTTGTGTCCTAATGAGATATTGTGGATGATCTCTTGGCTCTAGACTCAAAAGTGCACATTTGGTTCCTATGCCGGAGATAAGGGATAGGGTCTCCTTCTTCAATATCAACAATCTCTAAGATAAAGTCGATAGATTATGTCGGTTCCCCGTGAGAATGAAACAAGCCCTTTTAAGAGGAACTTGAGTAGCTTGGGAAGTTTAGTGCAGTGCGTCACTGGGTCCATGACGTCTTGTCTTCAATACCAGTGTTACCTTAGTAAACACCAGTAGCATATGTATTGAACCCGGTTTCTGCCCTAAGGTTGAATTATTGGAGGGCTATTTCTTTTCACCCTTTTCACATTTAATTCTTTTTCATTCTTCAACCCCTTCAGTGCTTACCGAGACTTCATAACTAGAACCTTGTTGGGTTTATTCCAGTACTAGCTCTGTCTCAGTCCGCACTCTTCCCATTTCTCATTTTTCTCCTTTTTTCAATATACCTAAGGACTCTACACTATCTAGTGGATTGTCCCTGGGAAGATCCCTCCGGTTCTGGCGGATCATGGGAACGAATACCTAACCTAACCATCCTTATAACACCATGCATAAAGTAAATTGGTCGGTCTTTTGGTATTGTTCTTTCCTTCATGAAACCAATCGAAAAATCATTTGGAAAAACAATCAAGGTACTTGTGATACGAGATCAAAACATTTTGTACCTTAATAGTTTTGATCATTTTAGAAATGCTCCCCCTCAACATGTGCATATGATATTAAAATTGTTTGGCACATGGAGGCAAGAGTTCTTTTGAAATAATTTCTTGATCACAATTTCCTTAGAAAAAGCCATTTGATTTTCTTGGTAAATTCTCCCCCTCAATATGTGCATAGGATATTTGAAAATTATTTTATCACATAGAGGCAAGAGTTCATTTGAAGCACATCCACGATTACAAAAGCCATTAAGAAACCATTTGCTCCCCCTCAATATGTGCATCAATAACCGAAAGAGTTTGGCACATATTAGAGAGAACTTGCACTTTGAATCAAATCGATCATTATATATCAGATTTCTCAATTAAATCACAAATTCTCCCCCGATCAAAAATATCAAACCCTTTGAGATTTTGGATCTCAAGTGATTTAATCAGGTTTAGAAAACATGGGAGAAAATGTTGCCTGGTTTAAATACTCATCTTGTTTTTGGTTAAATGCTCCTCCTCAACATGTGCATTGTATATATGAAATTGTTTGGCACATGGGGGCAGGAGTGCCTTTAAAGGACTAAAACATATTTGAGATTTAAATCACGATCTCTCCCCCGATCAAAAATATCAAACCATTTGAGATTTGTGATCCCGAATGATTTAAATCATTTAGAAAATTTTAGGGGAAAGACGTGGCAAGATTTAATTTTTGAAATTGACTGAGATGGACCAACTCTAGACATTAAAGATTGTTAGTGTCAGGTATGATCGTTTTTAAACGATCTTTAAGTAAAATAAAACATTTTCACAATCAAACAAGAACAGAAAAAAATTCATTTTGTAAGATCTTTGAGTCTTAAAGAAAATCATACCATGACATAACATTAAATCTTTAGATCATCACTTTATTTCATACAAAAGGACTTTCTATGAAGAAAATATCGTTTGAAAATATTTTATTTTAAATCACTCTCCCCCTCAATCGATGATCGTAGTCGTTGATTGAGTGACTTAAGTTTTGATAAAATGAAGTCCGGTGATTTTTAAAATTAAATCCAATTTATCTTCAAAACCAATATTTTTCCATTTTTCAAAACAACATTTTCAAAATTGTTTTAAGAAAATGGTATTATCACAATTATCCTGCACAAAGATACGTTAGGTGGTTAAGCTGCTTTTGTTGTTGTTGCTGAGGGTCGGAAGAAAACCGTCTGCTGATGCAGTGAGACTTCTTACGTTGCATTTTAATGTCAAATGAGATCAAATTAGGCTCCGTTTCTTCAGTCACTTAGAAGAAAACCATCTGCTGATGCAGTGACACCTCTTACATTGCATTTATGCCAACTCTCCTTGGAAGTCCAAATAAGCTCCGTTTCCTCATTTGTCGACCCAAGATATAGTTACCCTTTCCTTTCGGCATCCAATCATCATCAATAGTGGGATCCAGATCGGGAACATTTTTATACCAATATACCTGCATATGTTAGTGAACATACATACATATATATGGTGGTCGACATCACCCAAACAACAATCGACTAATAAAAGTCAATGCAACATATCAATCAGATCATATAAATGTATGGGAATAATGTGTTTTCCAAACTCTAATCATCTAATCCTAACAATCATATCCTAGGCACCTAGTCCTTCAACGTAGGTTAACATGTTTAGCATTTAAGTATTTAGGATAATTAGATAATCTCGTTAGATGATACAGATTTGAAACATTCTCCCCCTCAATCAATGACTCATTTTTTTGAAAATGTTAAAAGCGCTGAAGTCATTGATTGAGTTTTCAATTTGTACGAAAACTCTGAAACTGATTGATTTACAAGTAACTCATTTACCACCATTTTTGGAAAACAACAAATATTTTTCTGAAGAATTTTAGACGGAAAAACATTTGTGTAGGAACAGCAGTCCTTCGACATACTTTCCTCAAATAGTTTTAGGATAAGTGCACGAAATATTTTTGAAAATTTGTATAGCGCAGCACTTTCCTTTCTTTGAAAAACGGGTTGCTATCGGAAATAATAGCAAGCCATAGTTTAAGCAAGGGTTACAGTCCGAAATAACTGCAAGCCATTTTTTGAAGCCAGGGTTACAGTCTGAAATAACTGTAAGCCATAGTTTGTGACATGTTTTGGAAAAAGAATATTTACACCACCTGCTCGAACTTCATCTATTGTCCCGTGCCATTATTGAATGACATTTCTAAGACCGCAGATGTTATCGATACCAGAAGACATGTCTTAGAAAACATATTTTTGGTATTTTTTAAATTTTCTGATTTTTATGGGTTTTTGAAGGTTTTATAATTTTCTATTTTCTTTTTGAGGGTTTTATATTTTTGTATTTGGTTTTTGAAAAATATATACAAAGATAGAGTAGATGATATAGTTTAAGAAGATGATGATACGAGTATCGAGATAAAGATATCGAGCAGCCCCGTTGAAGAAGATATAATTCGTCATCTCTTAAACTTCCACCACCAAAGCTTTCGTGGCTCCGGAATAGAAGATAGAACATGAGCCTTTGAGAAACAGAGACTTTGGCAGCTTTCCCCCAAACCGAAAATCCTATAGCTGAGCAGATTTAAAGCTTTCTTTCAAGCTTCTCTTAGCCAGGTGCATAAAGAAGCACACCATTATCATCGAACTTGCTGCTCCTTTTAAGAATAATCACTGTGATTCTTCGTTCTAGGTTATATCATCCAATAGAACAACATCAACGTATCATCCCACCTTTAAATCATCTTCTCAAATTCCATACCCACTGAAGTCTGAAGCTATGCATCCCCAACGAGCTGTCAAGAGACCACTTCCCCCAAGTAGATGAATTGATGCAGTCAGTCTCTTAGACTAGAGTTCACGAACCCGAATACACATACCCGAAGACAAAGAAACTTATACCATCGAAGTAGCAGATTAAGTCCAATAGCCAAAGAATAACCCCGATGTATACTTTTCTCCCCCCTGAAGACAGTGTATGAAGCTCAAGAACCCGAAATACCCGAATGCCCAAAGAGAGAATAACCGATAACATTGACGAAGCAGGCCGAATCACTGATTATCTCTACGGGTGACAATCTCTGCGGATGTCAACACCGGAATAAGTGATTATATCTTTGAATCACTGATTAAGCCCTCAAGTAAAACAGTTGAGCATCTCCAATGTACATAATCTCTCTCCCATGATGATTGTGATAACATCAAAATCATCACACACTTGTGTACCTCTTTCATCTTTAGAAACTAACTCTTCCATCTCTTCCCCCACATGGTTGGAATAAGAACACTAAATGCCTTGATGAGTAAAACCTTGAGTTTCTCTGCAGTCATGACATTTGTTTTCCCGAGATATCTTCAATCACTTAGAAGAATTAAGTTCATCAAGTTTACTCGCCATGAGTCAAACCTTGAGTTTCTCTGCGGTAATAACATTTGTCTTCCCGGGATATCTTCAGTTACTTAGAAGTATTAAGTTCATCAAGTTTACTCACGTTTAGATACGTGTCTCCTTCCCCCTTGCTGGTTTTGATACTTTAGAATTAGCAACTCTTTGTAAGCCCGTATACATGAAATCTTTTGAGAAGAACCTTAGCAGTCTTTGTGAGAATCAACTTGCTGAAGAATATGAGCAAATCTAATTGAGGATTAAATCTGACTTTTCACTCTCCCCCAATTAGTGCTCTCCCCTAAACCGACAATCTGTTTGATAAATGCCCAGATTAAGAAGAAGCCTTTTGATAGTCAAATGCAATTCGTCTTTTAGTCTTCTAACATACAGCAGAAAATGTAGAACCGACTGTAGACTCGACCTTCTTCAAGATTGTCCAGTTGGGGAATAGATAGTTAACATCTTCGACTCACCAAAACACAAGAACATCACCAAAAAGCATCCCAATTAACTTACATCTTGCAAATCCCCTTAATTAAGATCCCTCCCAATCAAACAAGAACAGAAAGATGTTCATCAAGGAAATCAGCATCAGCCCGCAGCGAACACACGAAATGGTAACACCAAGCAAACAATCACATCAAACAAGAACAGAAGGTTGTTCGGAATCATCATGTTGATGTGCACGTGAAGCATTAACCGGAAGCACTTTGTCAATAAACTCATATCAGCTTGTGAAGATGTCAGCTAATGGCTCTTTGAAGAAACACCATGTAAAGATGACCCGATAAGAAGAAGCTCGGTTCTTACATGAGTTTGGAGCCGTTTGACCATTTATTCTCAGATATCGATCAACCATGCAGAATTATCATACTTCTTCTCCCCCTCAAGAATTGCATACGGAGATGCCATTCTTGATTAAACAAGTGATTATTAAAATGTATTCTATTCACATTTCTCCCCCGCAAAATCAGCACATGATGTCGCCATCTTCATTATATTGAGCAAGTGGAATAAGAAAACAATCAACAGTAGTCCGGTTCACTTGGTGACTGAAGCGCATGGAAAAAAGCATGAAGCATGTTGATGAGAATGGTCATAATAAGAATATTTCTCTTCTTCCGAAGATAATGCGCACTGAAGCGTACACATTTCTTTTCTTTAGAGAACGAGGCTTGAACTGAAGTATTCAAACGTCATAAGAAGATTTCTCTTCTTCGGAAGATAAAGCGCACTGAGACGTACACTTTTCTTTTCTTTAGAGTACGACGCTTGAACTGATTTGTTCAAACGTCATAATCTCTCTCTTTTCAGCTCTCTTAGCAAAACATGTAATCAACCCATTATCATTCAGTAGGCTCTTTGTAGTGACAGCTGATGGAGATAACCCAATATGATGAATTTGACCCTGAAGTAAACTAACCCGAACTCGTGACTTAAACTTGCACATATGTAACAAAGAGCGGTGCAGATTTCCATTAGCATCTCTAAGTACTCTCTAAGTACTCTATACTCTTCATCCAACCAACCATCAAGTAATAGACGTACTTTACCTCTTGAAAATCCACAATTGAATGTGACATTGAGCACTACAACGTAACTCCTTAAAGTGCCCAAGTGGTAAAAGAAAAGGTAAAAGACACCCAACAATAACTAGATTTCCAAGTCTTCATTTTTGATAATAAGCTCGAACAAGGATCATGAAGAATCTTCATCCATCCATCCCCGATACCTTCAGATACTAAGGGGGTGTTTGTTTCATTAAGATGTTTTGTGTCTGAGTCTGATTACCACATCTTACTGGTAAGAGGTGGCTATAAAGTCTAAATCTGAATGAAATAATGTTGTTTGTTTTTGTATAAGTTTCTGAATCATTTTAATTGTCTATCTTTTAAGTATGTATTAACCCGTAACAGTAGATACATAAGTAGCTTTTGTAAACATGACATAAGTCACTTTTATCATAAATTTAACGCAATAATAAACCATTAAATAAATTATGTTAATACATATCCTAAATTTAACAATTTCATAAACCAAAATTCAACCCAATACTTGAAAAACTAATCACTCAAAAAAGTTTCAACTTCACTGTACTCAAATTTAATAAAATTTCGGCCCACTATCTTCTTTTTATGAAATTAAGCCCAAATTTAAAATCCCAAATTTGACATCCATAACCCTAAACCTAGATATAAAAGTCTCACTACCCTAGTGTAAACTCATTTTATAAGCCTCTTTTTCTCAACAACTTAAATCAAATGCAGCAACTGTAATAAAGATCTTCACGTTAAAAGCCAAAATCACAAAATAACATCTCTTGTTCAACTTTGTAAACTATAACCACATACCAACGACACAAAACCACGAATCGTTTTTTTAAAGAACAGGTTCTTGTAATGGTTTTTTTGTTATGGCTTAGGTGATATTTTTCTCTCTTTCAAAGCAAAGATTTATGATGGGTTAACTCAAATCTTCAAAGATTTTGTGAAGAATACTTTGAAATACAACCTGAGATATTTTCTTTGTTGTTTATTTTGTATATTTCTTTCTTGGTTCTATCTTATACAAAACAGTCTCTAATTTGGGAGATGGTTGAATATTTTGTAGGGTTAAGAGCCGGTAAGACCTTACCCCTGACTCTTACTCGGTAAGATCTTTCACGTCTAACCGTGTCTGATTGACAAGAAAAAAACAAACAACCACATTGTCTGACCGCGTCTGACTGGTCAGACGTCAGATGCGGTTCAGACCTTTTTTGCAAAAACAAACACAGCCTAAGTACACTCGCCCGTGATAATTCACTTCAGTCTCAAATAAATAATACTGAGTTACCGCCGTTGTCACATCTTCTGAACTGCTCAAATCTAGCCTTCTTTGACATTTAAATGAACTTTGATAATGGTTTTCATCCCGACCATGGTAAAAAGCACATAACCCCGTAAAACCATGTAATAACCAAACTGCCATGAAGACAACCCAAACACACACCCAATTCATGAAGTACACCCTTTTATCCCTTCTTTGAAGCAGAAACCGTAGCACCAGCATCAGAAAAAAAATCCCGAAATACACTTTCCTTTTCTCCAGGATGGTTCCATCATTACGGGATTTTACAACTCTATGGTTTAAACCGAAATATAGATTCTTTCGCGGGATTTTACAAAACCAAGAATAAACCGTAAGATAGATCCGGAAATGCACTTTACTATTACCAGGATGTTTCCATTGTCACGAGATTTTACAAGTCTATGATTTAAACCGAGAAATAGATTCTTTCACAGGATTTTACAAAATCAAGACAAAACCGTAAACAATGTCAGCTTGACTGTGTTATGACAACTTTGGTTTCGGTGAATATCTATTTTAGGGGAACATGCAGCGGTTCTTCAACAGTTCATTCTCCATCATCAACAATATCATCAACAATTCTTTACCCATATGTAGACAACTTCACAAACCATACTAAGTCAAGTAGTATAAACTACTTCCCCCTGAGGTTGATCGTAATCATCAAAGTACACGTTTCTCCCCCATGATGGTTTCGAACTTTCGGAAGCATCATAACGTGTACGGCCATTTGCACGAGAAGTTCGTGTCATAAGCAAACATCTTGAAAAATTATGACAGAATCTGAAGATTCATGAAAGATTTTGCTTTGACTGTGAAGTATCATTGTCATTTAGTGGCGTCGAATATTCCATGAGAATTGCTGATCACATCTCATCCTTTGAACACTTTGGCAAACATACCATTCTCATATTGAGAAACCTATCTGACCGTCATTTACTTCAATACAAATATTAAGCTTAAGTCGTGAATTAGTATCCTCCATGAAATTTGACCATACCAAAATACCAACAATATTACTTTTAAACAATATATCAAAAATTGTATCAAAAAAAATTTTTGTAAAAAAAATTTCGGATGACAATTTGGTTGATATACTAGCGTATGTACCATCAAGCCCATTCAAATCATAGATCCATGAATCAAGGACAAAGCCCATTGCAATTCGTGTGATACCTTATTTCAGCCCAAAACGAATTTAAGCATAAGGCCCAAATCTAATAAGATAATGCCCGATCCAAGAATAATACCCGATCCATGTTCGACAATATTAGAACCGGTTATAAATCATGACATACCCTAATTTTTCTGACATTATCACTAAACCTAATCTCACAATCTCACAAACAGTCGCCTCCCTCCTATACTTCACCACAAAATGCATCCTCTCTACATCAAATAATCAGACGATCTTATCACACAAAACGCATCTCAATATCAGTCTAATCATCTCCATTATTTCACAATCAAACACAAACGAATCTGCTTTTGTCGAACCATGGCTTCAAGACCTTGTACAAAAGGTCTCGGGTAGGTTTGTGTCTGATTAATTTTTGTATATTCTTGCGTGTTCTTAAAACGAGCCAAAGAAAGTTTATAACAAAGTTAGTTATAATATTTTCTTTTCTGTTCGGATAAAAACATGAAGCTTGGACTTCACATAGATCGATGATGATGAAGGGTCAATTAAAAATCTTTAAAAGATTAAAAAAATTGATCCGAATCTGAGATTAGTTGTTCTTGTTATTTGATTTAATTTGAGTCATGTTGAAGAAGTATGATGTAGGAAGATGAGGAGTTGTTGGAGATTTGGTTTAATCTTTCCTTTCATTTTCTATATTATGCTTGAACTGATGAAGGTATTTGGTACTGAAGTCTTTAAGACAGTGGTATTTGGTTTCTGTTGTTGATGTCGTGGTCGTGGTCAAACTCTACTTCTTCTTCATTCTGTCATATTGCATCAGTCAAAAGGTCAAAATGACAAGTCGCTACGACTAAGTCGCTAGACTAAGTAGCTAGACCAAGTCGCTACGACTAAGTCGCTAGACCAAGTCGCTACGACTAAGTCGCTAGACCAAGTCGCTACGACTTGTAAAGACAAGTCGCTAGGTAAAATACATTGCATCTGGACAGTTTTGACAAGTCGCTAGCAAGATTTTTGTTATTTTCCGATGAGTTTTCCGACTAATATTTCCGTTCATCATCAAAGGTAACCCAGAAAAACATTAAAAATCCATCTTTTTGACCTTGTTTGGACCACAAAAAACTGACCATTTGACCATTTTATTTTATTCTCACAAGTTTTAGTACCAATAAAGTCACAGCAGTGATGTTACCCAGAAAAGTGACCAAATGACCAACAGGACCATATGACCAAATGACCACAAAAGTATATGGTTTGACCTCATGATATTAATAAGATTGTTAAAACCAGTTAAAACAAAACATGTAAAACTGTTTTAGCAAAATAGTGTAGAATTTTTTCTTGACCACAAAATAGTACGAAAATAGTAACAGTATGAATCAAAATAAACCACAAACAACAACCATGGTACGGACCACACAAATCAAAGATAACACAACAACCTTGGCTCTGATACCATTTGTAGGATCGTAATATTATTGTGTTGATGATTCGGGTGGTCTTGGATGATCAAAATACATGTTTGCCATTAGAGAGAGAAAGTAGATAGAGAGGGTGTTCTTGCTAGAGACTTGGTTTACACAAAGGAAAGGTTAGATTGAATGAGAAGCACCACCCCTTCCATGGATGGAAGGGGTATTTATAGTTACAGAATACATGACCTCCTATCGGCTTGTGGATCAGGTATACAGTGGGTAAAGACCCGTCCTTCCTCCACGGTGTTACACTAAACTATTCTACGCTACAAACTAACTAATGAACTACTAAATAACGTAAATAACTACAAGTCTACGAGCTAACATATGCTAGACTATAAATGGGGTGACCGACACTTTCTCATGGAATTTCCAATTCCTAACAATACTTTTCTTACCATTGGCAGGAGTCATCTTTGTAATAGGGCCTTGTGAGTCCAGCATTTGATGTGTCAGCACGTAAAGTTCCTTGTAGAACACTACTACTTCTTGAATATGATTCAAATCATGTTGTGGGCATTAAACTATAAGCTCTTGTATCTCTCCCATGCCCTATATAGAGTTTCATCAATCTCTTGTTTGAAGTTGTAAATCTCTTCAATTTCCCTGCAGTCTTCAAAGGTGGGCAATATTTAACAAGAAACTTAGTTTTTAGAAGTTCCGATGTAGTGTTGGGAATTATATTAAGTTGATAAGACAAAAAAATGTAACAAGAATGAAACATGAAGGACTTAAAAGACAAAGGAGGAATTCTTCAAATGGTGGAGGATTACAGAAGATTATTGTAAAAGTTAGGAAAATTTGATTGTTTCCTAATACTTACCCTTTGTAAACCCTAGGTATCTCTATTATATATACAGATACAGGGCATTTGTTTTAGTGTGTGTCATGATGTGAACACCAAGAAAAGTGTGTGTATCCAGGCGTGTGCCATATGTGTGTGTAGCCTCAAGGTAATCAAGGTTTTCCTTGATCCCTGTTACTGTTAGAGATAGGTAACTGTTCTATACTGATCATATAGAATTGGGGCTAGGTGTGAATGTAATTGTTATAGAGAATATGATGATGAAGAAAACCTTGTTAATAACATTGATTTTTATGTTTATTCCGATGTGCTTTGTATGTTCAATGTTATTATATATCCTAGACAAGCCTAGATAGAACTCCACAATTTGTATCAGAGCCTGGAGGCTCGTGATCTAGGATCCACAAGGTTTTCTTGGCGAAGAAGAAAAAATTCGAATCTGTTTTTAAAATTCATAACTTTCTGCAGTGTTGTTTTCCAAAGGCGATATCTCATTCATTAACCATTGGATCGTAACGAATATTTTATTGGAGGTTCCTTGGATATCAAGGTACATTCTCACCGGAGGATTGGTTGTTTTAGTAGAGGTGGGAGTGTTTGATTTTGAAGATAAGGTGGTGTTTGGCAAAGTTTGTTTGGTGGGAACAAGTCTCTGAGGAGTTGCTTTAATGGGTAGAGTTGTTTGGAGAGGAGCTCTAATTTTGTTGGGTGATGACTCGGTTGATGAAATTTCATGGACAACACGAGCAATTTTCCTTGGAGGACTTTTGGTTGATGAGTTTGCACTAGGTGCTTTTCTCATGGTGTAATGGTAAAAAGTAAAAGTTGAAAGAAGAAGTTTTGCTACTGAGAATGAGTGTTTGGATGGTGGTTTGGAAGCACAAACACAAGTGGTTTATAAAGGGAGAAATTAGGCATGTGAATTAAAGCCTAGACCATTAAAATTCTTCAAATTACAATGATTTGCATGCACAAGAGTCAACTACAGTGTTGCTCTGTTCTAGGGAGTCATTTAAGACAATGTGGAGTGTTTAGGTTAACTAAGGGGGTTTGAAATGATTATCTTAAGTGAAAAATCATGTTTTGTGCACCCGGTTCCAGCGCTTCCCTCACTTGAGGGATTCGGCTAGCTTTAAGCTAGGGATCCGGCTAACAGAACGTAGGAAAAGGAATGATTGGGTTCTAGCAAGGTCTAGTACCTACATATACTGAGTGATTTGGTCCACTAAGGTGTCTTAAATGGTAGAAGACTTAAATGGCCAAGTATAATGAGTGAGAATAGCCAATGGTGACTTTTATGGGGAAAATGGAGTTTTAGAAACACCAATAGGTCATGGATGACATTAAGAGTTTTGAGTATGGTAAATGGTTGTAGAAAATAGATGGTGACTAAAGGGAAATTTAGAAAATCCATTAAAAATCATAAGAAATGAAAAACAAGATTTTAGAGCATTTTAAGGTTAAAATGAGTAAAATCAATTTGTTAAAAATGAGAGAAATATCAACCTAGGTGTTTTGAGATGAGAGAAACAATGTGTAAACATTGGAGCGGAAAGATGGTTAGTTTTGAAGTAATGAAAAAAACACCTTGAATGTGATCCTAAGTCATCTATGAGTAAATGTGGGATCAATTGAGCCTAAGGAAAACCTAATTGATCCTAATATAGCATGTTCAACTAGTCCAATAAGGTCTGGAAGGTTGGAGTGATGCTAAAAGGCATAAAACAAGCTTTTGTCTTCCCGGATCCTCTGGATCATTCCTTTGAGGGATCCAGCTAGTTATAGCCAAGGGGTCCGGCTTTTGACACATAATCCTTAATAGAAAGTTCACGAAACATAGTTCCACATATCAAATTTTGAAACCAATGACCTCTACAGCAAGCATATATGTATACAAGTAAAACATAGCAAAGATAGCATATAGAAGTTAGCATATGAGCATCACATAGTGATAGAATCGATGCTCAAAGGTTTTTTAGACCTTATCTAGGATAACAATAACAATTAACAATAACACGCAGCGGAATAAATCAAAACATAATTGTTATTGATATAAGGTTTCTTCGCCATCATCTCTACTCTAAACCGTTACAAACACACTAAGCCCCAATTGTATTTGATCTGAATACAACGGTTATCTATCACTAACAATAACAGGAATCAACAATCCTTGGGTGTAACACACATATATGGCACACATGCCTGGACTCACACATTTCCTGGTGTTCACATTTGACACACACTAAACTAAACGCCCCTATGTCTCTTTATAAACTAGAGACACTAGGTTTATAGGGAAATAAAGACTAAATATATTTAAACAATTAGAAGATATCATGTATTCTTCATCTTAAATGAAGATTCCTCCTTTGTCATCTTTAGTCCTTCAAGTTTCAAGTCCTTTAAGATTCATTCTTTTTCATTGTTGCACATTAGTTTTGTATTATTAACTCAAAATAACGAACCCAACAATCATCCCCTAGTTGATAATTGCAAAACTAAATGATGAATGAAACTTCCCCTTAAGCTATGCTAAACCATCAAGGATCTTCAAGTTGCAAATCTTCAAGTAGACTCTTCTTCCGCTATTTTCCATTATCCACTAGGAGACGCTAAGTAGATGCAACTTTGATCTTTACAACCATGAACAACTATCATACTTTCAATACAGTCTTCCAATGTCTCGAATTACCCGCCATAAAGAACACCAAAAAGCTTACTATAAATTAACTCAAGACAAAAGAAACCTAAACCATGAGTAGTAATAACAACTAGTAGTTGTAAAAACCATCCCCTCAAATGATACATGTAGTAACCATATGAAATTTTCAAATAACTAACCACCATAGCAACAAACACCATGTAGTACCATCCATGAACGAACAAAGCAGCAGGAATACTAATAATGAAGAATAGATCTTTGGTTGAGCAGTAGTAACGACTTTAGAAATATTACACACCATCTTTACCTATGTACATGAGAATCTGTATTTGAAGCACCAACAATAACTATGCACAAGATTCAAAATTTATGTGTGTCATCCAGTATCTCCATATCAAGTCTGATAACCAAATCATGATTGACTTCCCCTCAAATCCAGAAAATATCATGATACGTTATGACCAAACTCTATCTTTATAACAGTCAACTCCATCACAATACCAACTCCAATGCACACCTCTGTTCACTTTCAAAAAGCTTATAATACCAGGTGTAAATACAAATAAGCCGTAAAAACGTTTATTTATATTTTACGATCTTCTAATGTTTTGTCGATAACAAACGTAAAATCATTTTAACGAAACAAATAAAATACGTAAATGGTTTGAACTAATAGTTTCTAACATATTCACATTTTCACATAAAACACTAAAACAAGTATAAGTGATTTTATGATTTAGTAATACATATGTATGACAACTAGTGTTTACATATTTGGGTATAATATACACATAACTAGTATGTAGTATATTGGGTAATATAAATGGGTAGAAACTTAAGTATCACAACCCATTGGGCAACTACATTGAATGTAGTTGGGTACAACCCAAAGCCCATAACCCATGGAGCTTGACCCATAACCCATTGCATGACATCATGCTTAAATCATACATGGATAATATCCAAAACCCATGGATCAACCCATACCCAAGTGACCAAGTGCATTGCACTCAAAGATACATTGTATCTAGCTAAAAGATCCATGGTTCAACCCATGACCCATAACCAAAATACCCATGGGTAAAAGGGAGCGTCCCACGGATCCCTAGCTTAATGCTAAGCGGATCCCTTTTGGAAGGGATCCATGGGATCCCGGGAACAGTAGAGTTTTTCTTCTATAAATAGTGAGCCATTTCTTCATTGTTTCTCACCCCTTTCTAACACACTATCTCCCTGAGTTGAAAACTCACTAACCTCAGATCCAAGAGATCTATGTTTGTAGTTTTTTTTTGTGTGATCTTCTAGGTTCCTCTTAAAGGCAAGATCACCACCTTTGAAGTCGAGCAAGCTCAAGTCCATGAGTTGCCATGCTTCCTCATCATCAAGGCTACTGAAGTCTTCTTGTTGATGATTCCTTTCTTTCTTCAAAGAAGTGTAGTGTTGAAGACATTAGTGAAAGATGTCTCAAGTGTCAAGGCGAAGATATTAGTGAAGGGTATCTATCGTCCATATCATAAGCACTTGTGGTAGGTGCTTAGAAGTCAAGACTAGAAGCATTAGTGAAAGGTGCTTAGAAGTCAAGACACAAGACATTAGTGAAGGGTGTCTTGTAGATCTAGTCAAAGGCATTAGTGAAAGGTGCCTTAGATGTACATTCGATATGGTGTGTTTCGATGTACAAGATAGACTAGTATTAGATCCAAGGATATTGATATCCTTGATGATGTTGTAAAGGAGTAGATCTCCTTTAGGATTAGTAGTTGGTGTAGTGTGGTAGTAGTTCCTCCATTGCAATGGAACTAGGTGCTTAGCCTAGTACCTAATAAAGGGTAGGCGACGTTGTGAAGGTGTAGTTCACCTTGGAGTGAAAGAACTAGGTTCTTAGCCTAGTACCTAATAAAGGGTAGGCGACGTTGTGTAGGTGTGGTTCACCTTGGAGTGAAAGAACCCGGTGGTTAGCCTAGCATCGTATAAAGGGTAGGCGACGTTGTGTAGGTGTGGTTCGCCTTGGTGTGAAAGAACTCAGTATTTAGCTTTGTACCGGAAAAAGGTTAAGCGACGTTGTGAAGGCTTCTCCGCCATAAGGAGATTGGTGTAGTGTCTACGAACTCTCGAGTAGGTGACTCGGGGAGTGGAGTAGGGCAAGGAAGGTGTCCTTGTAGCCGAACCACTATAAATACTCGCGTTGTGGTTTTGTGCTTCTTACTCTTATCTTTTCATTACTTACCTTTATATGCTTGTTTATCAACATCCAACACACACATCCAAATAGATTGACATAAGTCGATCTAAATAGATTAAAAGGAAGTTTTAATTGGCAAAACTATTCAACCCCCCCCCCCCTTCTAGTTTTCCACAATTGGCATCAGAGCTTCGTTACCAAGTTTCTTGAAGTATATTGTACTTTAAAAACTTGATACGATCCATGGTTAATTGAAAACTACAAAGAAGGTTTTTTTTTTCATAAAAACAAACACCATGTCTTTTAAAACTATATGTTTGGATGTTGATTTGATAACAACATTTTTCTTATTTACTTTTTCATTTAATTGCACTAATCTTCTTTGTCATGTTGATTTGTCAAAGCTCATACCCACCAAGTTGTAGGAATCGCTTGGTAACAAGAATACCTTCCTTAAGAAGGTATCTTAAACGCAAAGGAGCGGGAATCGTCTAAGTGACATTTGTTGTGTCAATTGTAAAGACATTCCTAAGTGCATTCGAGGTATGACTTTCCACTTATATCTAAATGATATTAGTTTAATAAATAAGTGTTATTTGTTAGGCATTTATTTGAGTAGATTTCGTGTTTACACATGTTTTACATGTAGCTTCATTAGGAAGCTTTTTCTCACATATGCGTCACTCCTCCGTCTAAAAATCATGGTTTATAAAACTTGTGTTTTGTCTCACTTAATCCAAAAATCATATCTTCTAATAATAAAACAAAACACAAATCTCAAAATTTCTCCTTCCCCATAAATACTCCCACCGTCGACCACTCTATCAAACCCTCACTTTTTCAAATCTTCTAATTTCAAAAATTTCCTCTCATTCAAAAACTTCATCTTCCTCCTCATTCCATCTCAACTGAAACCAAGAAGATTCGTCATCAACATGGTTTACATCGCGCTCGTGCTCATCGCCTTAACACTCATCGCACTTGTGTTCCCTATGATGAAGTTCACATATGGAGACATTTACTTTGTGTTGTTAATCTACATTGGGATCATATACCCAATCCTTTGTATCATCCTTAGTATTGAAATGCAATATTACTAATAATCTAGTTATCTAGGTTATTATTATCATAATATGTTTGTCATTTCTTTTGATTTATTTGTTTCATATTCTTTCGTGATACATTAGAAGTCATGTATGCATGCTAAAAGAAAATGTAGGATAAAACATATTTCTTGGTATAAAAATGTAAAACCTATGTTTTTATCAAATCTGTTTCTGTTACTACAGATCCACGGATCCCGGATAATATACTAGCCGGATCCCTTTTGTAAAGGAACCGTAGGATCCGTCCTACTGAAAAACAGTTTTCATGCAAGATTAAAAACTACTATCTTTCTAAAAGTAATAATCCACTAGAAAGTCAAAACCTTGAGTAAGTTAGAGTGTTAAAAACCATTGTTAATAAAAATCTAGTAAAAACATTAGATAATCATAGGTTGACCACAAACATCTCTGTTTTAACTTATCATTTCTATAGGTTCAACTATGACGCATGAATATGAGTTTGATTTTTCACTCACTAGCGTCTACACTCCGAACATCTCTCTTGAACCCAACACACCTGGCAATCATGTCCGTGGGTTCAATAATCTCGAAAACCGTCACTTCCACGAAGGACGTATTGTAGACACCTCTCTACAATTCGAAGAAGGTATCAATACCTCCTTCCGAGCCATAGGACTAGAATGTCTTCTTGAAATCAACGAGAAGATATGTCCAAGGTTCATAATGGAATTCTTCCGTCAATTTGAACTCGTTCGTAACGAGGATCGCTCTCTATCTCTTTGGTTTTATATCAAAAACCAAAAGTTTACTCTAACCCTTGGGCATTTTGTTCACATCCTCCGGATTCCAAATCATGGACAATGTGCCTTCACCGAAGATTGGTCTCTCAATTCTCTCTTCAACTTTCGTGAAGAAAATAGCCCATATTGTTCACACATACCCTCCCCGGAAGATTTAAATCGCATAATATGCAAACCTCGACCATATTACTCGGATCCAAACATTATCTTCACACGGGACATCCGAGAAGAGTACAAGCCTCTTGCACTCATCCTACGTGAGAATGTTTGGAGTCTTAGGGGAAATCGAGAAATCCTTCCCGCTTGTTGTGCTCACATGTTGTACTGTTTGCTAACACAACAACCATACAATCTCGCCTACTTCTTCGCAAGGTGTATTGTAAATCTTCAAGGCTCCAAGAATAAACTCATCCCTTATGGAATGTTCTTGACACGCCTCTATCACAACGTTATGCACTTCCATCCTCAATTTCAAAGTCCGTTGTACGTACTTGTGAACAAGGTGATGGAACCGCTAAACATATCTCTCATGAAGACTTTCTTCATTCTTGATTCCACCAACACTCATCAATCACGTAATGATCCTCCTAGTGAAAACACTCAAGGAACCTAGTAGTATCTCAAAATAGGATCAATTCATTTCTACTCGTGCTTTATTAATGTAATCCAATTTCTTTTATGAAATAAAACATCTTACATTTGATATCTTAGTATTAGAACTCCTTTTTAACTAACCTTGGGATATAATGCATTGTCAAGATCATTGCATACCTTTAGTAAAGGTTCTGCTGAGCAGATGGGCGGATCCCAGAGTTTGTGCTAGACGGATCCCTACACTTAGGGAACCGTGGGATCCGGCAAACAGAAAATGCAATTACAAGCATTATATTTCAAACATATCCTTAGAACACCTCACACTAAGCTAAATATAGTGTCTTAAGGAAAGTTAAGTCCTTATCAAGATAGGTAAATCCTTCCTACTCACACATAACTCATCTAGATCACACTCTAAGACGCTTGTAGATCTATCGTTTCATTTTTAATCCATTACTCTTCCGCTCTTATACTCACACTTCATTTTTCACTTGATCCCTCACATTTAGCCTTAGAAATCTTTCGATTATGGCAAAATTGATCATAAATCATCCTTACCTCAAAATTGATCAAAGTTGATCAAATTCAAGTTTTCCCATCTCAAAGCTTCTAGGATATTTTCCAAAACCCTATCCTAAGTCATAAACTGATCTCTAGGATCATTTTGTTTCAATTGACACTCTCATCTTTAGTGTCATCCTTGCTCATCCATTGGTACTCTTGAAAGTTCCAAATCCTTCCATAAAAGACAATCATTAGCTACATCACTCATTACATTCAAGTACATAAGCACTCCTTCATTTAAGACACTTAGGAGAACTGAAACACTCAAGATGTTATAGATCTTAGATCTTAGAAACATCATTTCCATTCTTTCATAGTTGTTGAGAGCTGGATCCCTCTGAGGAGGGAACCGTGGGATCCGGATGACAGTTTATGTCAAATCTTGCTAATACAATCATTTCAACTCATCTTCCTAACTCAAACACTCCATCTCATTTTAAATAAGTTCCTAGATCAGTGCAAACTCTGAAGTTGACTCTTGTGCATGTTAATCATCACATTCCAATGAATCCTAGTGGCTTAAGGCTTAAATGCACTTGCCAAATCTCTTGGTTTATAAACCACTTTGTTAGGACCTCCATAGTCATCACCTTCATCCTAACTTTCAGCACTTTAGAAACCCTTACAAACCTCTTGAAAACATCTCATCATGAGGAAAACCCTAAGTAGTAACTTATCCACCAAAGAACCACCCATGAAAAAGGCTCGTGTCATACACGAAATCTCTTCAACCGAATCATCTCCGGTCAAGCCAACAAATGATAGGATCTTTCCTCAACCAATCAAACCAATTCCTAAAAGGATAGTACCCACAAAACTACCTATGCCAAACACCACCATACCTCCTAGGCCAAACAATATCATCTCCACTAAACCATCACCATTGGTTCCTAGAGCTATTTCTTTTACATCTCCACTATCATCAGCACACCTCTACAATTTAGAGGATTTGCCTCCTAGGCCGTCTCATCCGCCTCCGCCGACAACATTCTCCTCATTAGGAGGAATAATGGTACAAAATCAAGGTTTTGAGTCAACACTTGCTCCGGCTTCCTTTTCGCCGTTTCCATCATATAATCCCATTTGGATTATGAGAAATCATCAAAGTCAACCATCCGACCATATGGAAGTTGACACTTCTCTACCACCACCATCATTCTTGGTCGAGTCATTCTCAAATGCGCCTCCACCAATCCCTCCATCGTTTGAAGCTCCACAAGCCGCTTCACTTGATCCTTCGCATCAAGCCATTTCATTTCTTCCACCACCACTACCTAGCCATGACAAAGATTGCTATCATTGTCAACATGTTGAAAGTTTGATACATGAAGTACGAGAAGACCAACGTTTCATGTTCTATCATCTCCTCGGACGTTTCGACGAGATTAAACCTAAACAAAACTTGAGCTAGAAGATTTTAGTGGTGTCCTAGCATCAAGCGATAGTTGGTTTAAAAATTCCTAGTCATGTATTTTCTTATTTTCTTAGTTTTTAGAGTCATGTATATCATAACTCTAGTTTTATTAAATGGAATTACATGCTACTTGTTATTTTTCTGAGCATATGATTACTTTGTATTCATATCTCATTTTTGTAATAACATTACTTGTTATATCACCTTTGCTGAAATTAATCAGCTAATACGGATCCCTACTAGGAGGGAACCGTGGGATCCGTGAGATAGAAAGCTATTTTCTACTAACTTGGACCACATTTGCAGGAAATTGTGAATTATACTTGCTTTCTAACCTTTGTTTTGTAGTTATTCAATTTACACATGAAGACTTTGACATCCTAAAGCTAGAGGGAGCTTTATGTCAAAGCAATACATTGCAAATTACTTGCAATACTAGGCTTACATTTCGTGACATCCCCTTGCATAATTGCAATCATCAAGGGGGAGCACATTCGTCACTTAGACGAAATCTTTTGCAAACTTACTTGCAAACAAACTAGATTAGTATCACTTTCTTGCCGCCCTTATATAGGGATGGACTCGTAAAGGGGGAGTAAAGACGAGATCCTTTCCCGTTACTTGCTCTCTACCTCTTTTTATTTCTTTCACATGTTTTTCTTAAAAACAATGTGTTGCTTTCTTTCAAGGCTCTTTTTGTTTCTACAAAAAGGGGGAGAAGAAAGTAAAAACTATAAATTCAAACTTTTACGAATTTTTAGCTTTTCCTTAAAATAATTTTATATTTTTTCATCAACAAAAAGGGGGAGATTGTTAATACAAATAAGCCGTAAAAACGTTTATTTATATTTTACGATCTTCTAATATTTTGTCGATAACAAACATAAAATCATTTTAACGAAACAAATAAAATACGTAAATGGTTTGAACTAATAGTTTCTAACATATTCACATAAAACACTAAAACAAGTATAAGTGATTTTATGATTTAGTAATACATATGTACGACAACTAGTGTTTACATATTTGGGTATAATATACACATAACTAGTATGTAGTATATTGGGTAATATAAATGGGTAGAAACTTAAGTATCACAACCCATTGGGCAAATACATTGAATGTAGCTGGGTACAACCCAATGCCCATAACCCATGGAGCTTGACCCATAACCCATTGCATGACATCATGCTTATATCATACATGGATAATATCCATAACCCATGGATCAACCCATACCCAAGTGACCAAGTGCATTGCACTCAAAGATACATTGTATCTAGCTAAAAGATCCATGGTTCAACCCATGACCCATGACCCATAACCAAAATACCCATGGGTAAAAGGGAACGTCCCACGGATCCCTAGCTTAACGCTAGACGGATCCCTTGTGGAAGGAATCCGTGGGATCCGGGGAACAGTAGAGTTTTTCTTCTATAAATAGTGAGCCATTTCTTCATTGTTTCTCACCCCTTTCTAACACACTTTCTCCCTGAGTTGAAAACTCACTAACCTCAGATCCAAGAGATCTATATTTGTAGTTTTGTTTTTGTGTGATCTTCTAGGTTCCTCTTAAAGGCAAGATCACCACCTTTGAAGTCGAGTAAGCTTAAGTCCATGAGTTGCCATGCTTCCTCATCATCAAGGCTAGTGAAGTCTTCTTGTTGATGATTCCTTTCTTTCTTCAAAAAAGTGTAGTGTTGAAGACATTAGTGAAAGATGTCTCAAGTGTCAAGACGAAGATATTAGTGAAGGGTATCTATCGTCCATATCATAAGCACTTGTGGTAGGTGCTTAGAAGTCAAGACTAGAAGCATTAGTGAAAGGTGCTTAGAAATCAAGACACAAGACATTAGTGAAGGGTGTTTTGTAGATCTAGTCAAAGGCATTAGTGAAAGGTGCCTTAGATGTACATTCGATATGGTGTGTTTCGATGTACAAGATAGACTAGTATTAGATCCAAGGATATTGATATCCTTGATGATGTTGTAAAGGAGTAGATCTCCTTTGGGATTAGTAGTTGGTGTAGTGTGGTAGTAGTTCCTCCATTGCAATGGAACTAGGTGCTTAGCCTAGTACCTAATAAAAGGTAGGCGACGTTGTGAAGGTGTAGTTCACCTTGGAGTGAAAGAACTAGGTGCTTAGCCTAGTACCTAATAAAGGGTAGGCGACGTTGTGTAGGTGTGGTTCACCTTGGAGTGAAAGAACCCGGTGGTTAGCCTAGCACCGTATAAAGGGTAGGCGACGTTGTGTAGGTGTGGTTCGCCTTGGTGTGAAAGAACTCGGTATTTAGCTTTGTACCGGAAAAAGGTTAAGCGACGTTGTGAAGGCTTCTCCGCCATAAGGAGATTGGTGTAGTGTTTACGAACTCTCGAGTAGGTGACTCGGGGAGTGGAGTAGGGCAAGGAAGTGTTATCATGTGTTCATAGTACGGGGCTAATGCAACTTGCTGTCGAAAACTACACATTCCGGCAATCAATTTACCAAAATGAACTCAAGGAACTAAAAAGGTAGACCATTGATTACTTCTAGTGTACCTTCAAATAGCACCAAGTCCAGGGCTTCACCTGGTTTGAGTCTGTGTGGCGGTGGGTTCAAACCCCGTGGATTAGTCGGCCAAAAGGTCGGAAACCATGCATGGTTACCCAAAAAAAAACCAAATATTATGTGCAATCCGTAATGAATCAATAGTACTTTTTATCCAAAAGTAAAGATAGAACCGAATCACTAAACTTTTCCTATTACTTTTATGTAGTTAATTTTTACAAAGTTCATAACGTGTAGGTGGTCTAAGAAATGGGGGCTCACTGAAATGGGATTTGGTCGAGAAAAAACTTTGTATTGCTACTTTGCTGTTGCAGCTAGCACTTCGTTACCTCATGATTCTATTATAAGAATGCTTGTCGCAAAGAGTGCTATAGTGATTACAGTTGCAGATGACTTCTTCGATATGAGAGGCACTCTCGAGGAGTTACACATGTTACTTGATGCTATTTACCGGTACCATATATCTTCCTTGTTTTGATATAGCTTGCCATCTATGTGAATCCCCTTGCTTTGTGAGTTATTAGCTATGTCAATTTCATGTTTGAACAATAGATGGGATGGTAAAGGCTTAAATGGACCAAGCAAAGCCATTTTCGATGTGTTGGATGATCTTGTGACAGATACTACCAAGGAATTAGTCCTTCAGGGAAAGATTGATGTAACAGAAGATTTCAGAGACCTAGTGAGTTTCTTACTTCAATATTGTAACCTAAAAAGCAAGAAGTTCTTACAATTGTTATCCTTCCATAATTTTTCTAACTCATTTCCTTAATAATCGTAAAGTGGAGGGAGACATTCAACTCGTGGTTAACCGAAACTACCTGGGGAAAGAGCGGCTACATACCTTCGATGGATGAATACCTAGAAACTGGCATGATCTCCATTGCTACACATATTTTGGTCCTCACTTCTTCATGTTTCCTAAATCCATGCTTACCCAAAAGCAAAGTCAAGCCACAAAAGTATGAGAGCATCACACAATTACTTATGGTTACTGCCCGGTTGCTCAATGACATTCAAAGTTACAAGGTCATTCTTCACAACCTCTTACAATAATCATTTAGCTTTAGATAAAATAATTTTGTTTTATTTTTCCCATACTTATTCAATAACATAAATTTTCAAGCAGAAAGAACAAGAAGAGGGGAAAATGAACCTTGTACTACTTCACCTCAAAGAAAACCCAAATGCAAGCTTAGATAATTCAATTGCTGAAGTTCAAAGGTTTCTAGACCGGAAAAGACAAGAGTTACTCGCCCATATTTTTACAGATGATAGCGGTGATCCTCCTAGTC
>BPTQ01000009.1:263385977-263400790 GCA_019973895.1 Chrysanthemum seticuspe
TCAAAGTACCGACTACTTCTTTTTTGAGGAAGGTTGTACCGAAACTAATGTAAAAGTCTGAATCTCCATATACCATTGTTTAGAACGTGATTTTTAACAGACTTTTTAATACTTAGTAACTTTTGATCATACTATTAGAATCCCATCTAAAGTTAGTTAAACTCAAATTGAACCAATTAATATTCTCTCCTAATAGGAGACATCTTCTTGTTAATTAAAAGATGTTCCGACCACTATAAATACTCGCGTTGTGGTTTTGTGCTTCTTACTCTTATCTTTTCATTACTTACCTTTATATGCTTGTTTATCAACATCCAACACACACATCCAAATAGATTGACATAAGTCGATCTAAATAGATTAAAAGGAAGTTTTAATTGGCAAAACTATTCAACCCCCCTTCTAGTTTTCCACACCAGGGTTCATCCTTGAAACCATATTCAAGTCCCCAAAACTAGTAGTGTCATTCATTATAGATACATATACATTCAAAACCAGATTATCACTTTCATTCCATAACAAGCCCATAATTCAATTTTAGGCTCAGTTATTTCAGAATCTTTATACATTATATCCCTTTTGCGCACTGCAATCTGATCATTAAAAGCTTTCTTATTTTTCTTGTAGAAAATTAATTGTTCTTCTACAGAGGATAATCCTCTCTTATAATTAACCAAGTTAAACTCAAATTGATTGAAATCTACCCTAAGATTATCATACTAGTTTTCAATGATTCATAATTTTTCAGACAATTTTTAGTGCAAGATTTGTTACCATATACCTCTAAGTCTGAAAATGTAATCAAAGCCATGTTGGAAGGAGTTTTTTCTTCATCAGCCATGAAACTCCAATCAAAGCCAAGCCCATCTATGGCTACCATAGCCTTGGAAGAAGAGTCTTCCACATTAGCTGTTCTTCTTGAGCTATCTTGGCTCCTGTTTCTTCCTGTAACAATTCGCATTTTCAGTTTGCAAATAATCCAGCTTGCAAGATCACATGTCGTATGCCTAGTGTTAATACAAATATCGTCATTAAACGTTATTTATATTTTTGATCTTTACCTAAGTTTTGTTAACGACAAAAGTAAATTTAATTTTTATAAAGCTTAAAGCTTGTCAAGTTTAATAGATATTAAAACAAGTTTTTTCAAACAATATCTTCATCATTTAAACATTTACATTGTGACTAATCATATCTTAATATGATTCTAACCATAATGTATGATAGTAGTTTTTAGAATGTTTTAGTTTCTTAAAAACTAAACATTACTTATGTATTTGCATATTTCTAAAAATAGAAAAACAACACATGACATCATGTGATGCATCATGGAAATCATTGGAAGATTTCATTAGATATTTTGTGTAGATTTGTACTCTTCATATCTTACACAATCTTGCATAGATATGGTTGACTTTGGCAAGATCTTGATATCTTGCTGTCAGACCTCGGCGGCACCAAAATCCATAACGGGCGGAACCCTTTTAAGGGGTCCGCGGTCCGTGGTGGCTGCTGATGGTTTTGGCTATAAATAGCAAAGCCAAACCAAGTAGTTTTGTATCCCTTTCTATCATACTCTCATACATATCTTCTCTCTAACCTTTCTAACTCAGTTTCATATCATATTAGTGATCTCTTTTGTAGCAAAGAAGATCAAGTCACATTCAAGCTTCAA
The DNA here is from genome assembly GCA_019973895.1 of Chrysanthemum seticuspe. NCBI lineage: Eukaryota > Viridiplantae > Streptophyta > Magnoliopsida > Asterales > Asteraceae > Chrysanthemum > Chrysanthemum seticuspe. The sequence goes on from BPTQ01000009.1 coordinate 263,387,653, forward strand.
CGAGAAGTTAGAAGTCTTGTTTGTTTAGTGTTGTATGATCTTGTGTTGATTCATACTTCATTGTTGTACTAAACTATCATAATCTTGTGAGTGTGAGTGGTTAGTATTTTAGTCCTCAAAATACATTGTGTGTGGGAGGGGTTGTACCCTTGGAAAGAACTCGACATTTAGCTTAGTGTCGGAAATAGTGTAAGCGAAGTGTAAAGGTTTCTCCACCGGTGAAAGGAGCTTGTTGACTAGTGAAGTTAAACTCTTGAGTGTGAGACTCGGGGAGTGGAGTAGGGCAAGGAGAAAGAGTCCTTGTAGACCGAACCACTATAAACAACTTGTTGTAGTTTGATCATTTCTTTCCTTATTTACTCTTTACATATTGATTACATATTTCATTAACATATCTAAGATCAATATCAATTGATCTTGCAATAAGTTTCAAAACAAAGTTTTTAAGTGGTAAACTATTCAACCCCCCTTCTAGTTTTCTACACCTAGTTTGAAAATAATCCAGTTTGCAAGATAACATGCCGTATGCCTTTTAAAGCTATACGTCGTATAGACATGGTAAACAGTGAATTCAATAATTTCAATCGCAGATTTGGTAAAACTAAAACTATAAAAATCTAATGAAAACTATAAACAAATATGAAAAAACCTACTTATTAGACATTTAAAATACACACTTGCTCCCCGAAAGCGGTTTTAAAAACTTGATGTGTGGTATCGAGCTTTAAATTTATATTATACTGAATTCTTTAGACAATTACCAACACTTACGAGCAATGTACTCAATCAATGTAATATAGTGACTTTCGGCAAGACCATGTCGTTCGCAGGGAGCGAAGAGATCCTAAATGTTTATCAGTTTTTAAAGGTTGTCACATACGTTTTAAATGCACCGATTATGTTTTTAGTATTAATTAATCTAAATAACATAAAATAAAATAAATAAATTGATAGATTGGTTATGGTAGAAAGAAGATCAAGAGATAAAGGCATGATTGTCTTGCTAATCCCCTAATTCATTAATGATCTAGTTCTAGTGCAATGTTCATCTAGTGTGCTTTGGTGAAATCAAATGTGTAGGGAGTCACTTGGTTCTCGATTTCCCCCTACCTTCTTCTTAAAAGCCAGGCACGCCTACCGGGTCCTGCTACCCAAACTTATATTCCAAGAATTAAGTTCATTCAATGATCTATGTAACCTACTTTTTTATGTGGTTTGCCAAGATACTTAGTTTTATTGACAAAGGGTAAAAAGCCTTGGTTAACGGTCGGTCGTCAATGTCGCTACTAAGTCTTAAACCTTATAGTATACCACTTTAAACAAGGTAAGCATATACCGGTCCTGCCTCACCACTAAAACCACATGCTAATAGTGTTAATAATGAATCCTACTATTGTTGATCACCCGGTTTGTACACTAGCCTACGTAAGATCGCAAGTTACCATGGTAGACATAAAGATATAAGTCTAAAACAACACATAAATCATCCAAAAACACACATACAATAAACTAAAGAGCTTAAATCATTAATAAGGTTCATAACAAGACAAGCATAAAAGGATTAGCCTTCCATTACATAAGATAAACAAATATTATTCAGAGTAGACATGATAATCGAAATCATAATGAAAAAAAAAAAAAAAAAAAAAAAAAAAAAAAAAAAAAAAAAAAAAAACCCAATAATCTAAGGTTTATGATGTGTTAAATCTTCACTTTTGGTGTCTTCTAGGGTTCTCTAAACCTTGTGGAACTTCATAACCTCGCAAATATTCCAAACTTCATAACTCTTCAAATGTGTAGAATATGGTTGTATTTATAGGCCAAAATTTGGGTTTAGGTCGTCCATTGATACGGCGTATGCATCTTGAGGGTGATACGTCGTATCTTCATTAATTAGCTCAATCGAATCTTCCTGAATCCTCCCATACGGTGTAGCAGTAGATGTTGGATACGACGTATAGGTCTTCACACTTGTGAAAATAAATGCATGACGAGAGCTCACACGCCGTATGACTTGGGATGTCATACGGCGTATCAATCTTCAAACTTGGATAACTCATGATGAGAAGGCACACAACATATGCTATAGAGGGTCATACATCGTATGCAATTGCTGAAAAGGTGCTCTTCATCGTACTTTGATGATTTAACTCAATTTTCGTTGTTTTCCGCAAGAATTATCCTTTTGCTCCAAATAATTACTAAAACACAAATTTAGAGAAATTAAGTACGATATTCAATAAAAAAAACAAGGCAAAAAGGAGTAATTATCGTGGGAATTTTGATAGCTTAAACATGTATAAATTAGGAGCTATCAGTATGGTGACCTTATTCATGGAAAAGTCGCAATAAAAAATGTCTACTTTGTCAAAGGGTTGGGACATAATATGTTCAGCATTGGTCAATTTTGTGATAATGGGTTAGAGGTTGCTTTCCGACGGCACTCGTGTATTGTTCGTACTCTTGATGGCATTGATATTCTACAAGGCTCTCATGGTTCGAATATTTACCAATTTTCTCTTAGATAAATCATCTCACCAACTCCAATTTGTTTGCTCGCCAAAGCAACATCTTCACAATCTTGGCTATGGCATCATCGTTTCTCTCATCTGAATTTCAGAATGTTAAATGACCTTGCTCATAAAAACCTTGTCACTGGATGACCTCATAGTTCCGTTGCACCTTTGCATATATTGCATATGGATTTATATGAATTAGGAAAAATGAAACACTTGCCAATTTAAAACATGACATTTATAACTATCACACTAAACGACATTATCATAATCTATGAAAACATGATAATACTCATAAAAGGTATCAAACCACCATGTCATAACAATTCAAAATCTATTAAACAAGTGATATAAACTACATAAATTTTATACTACAAAGTATTCTCATAAACAGGAACATTTATAATATAAAACATACTAACCTTGAGATCCCAAACAAACCCATGCAGATTATATGTGGCATTGAACTTCGGGTCTTTCTTCTTCTCCTTCAAATGCCTCTTACTATGCTTAGGAACCACATTCATCGTCCTTTAATACAACTCGTTCCAAATATGCTCACCCCATTGATAGGCATTACAGGTACAAAAATCCTCCACTAAGCTCAATATATGTTTAGGTATGTTGAACCTAAGTTCACGACCCTTAAATAGATTCTCAGCAGCCATTAAGAAACAAACCCTAACAACATCCTCATATTTCAGACCACAATTTCTCATCAATAAGAACTTTCAAAGCTCATGGCACATTTACGTTCTTTGACCTTTTCCCATTTTGGTCAGAAAGATACAGTCGCAAAAAGGACTCTGATCTCTGTGTTCAAAAGACACTTTCCCACGGCGAAAACCAATACTTAAACAAAATTTAACACGCCCAAAGTGCAACTGATGATGACCAATGTTGTAAAAAATTGGCGAGCAATCAGGACTCAACTCTGGGACCTATACTGTTAGGATTTGGTAAATCAAGTTATTAAAGAGTCGGTCACCTCAAGTATATGTAATCGTTAGAAAGCTCGTAGTCGTAGATTATTTAATGTTTAGTAGTATTTAGTTAAGTAACACCGTGGAGGACGGACGGGTCTTTACCCACTGTATGCCTGATCCACAGCCCATAGGTGGCGATTTATGTAAGACTATAAATACTCTCTACCTCCCAAGGTAGAGAGTTGGAGCTCATAATAAGACTTTCATTTTCTCTCACTAAGTTCCCAAACCTCTAACCCTTTCTCTCTCTAGAAACTCATCTTGTACGCCTCTTGTGTTAATGTTTTGATGTGTATGTGAAATCCAATATGTTACAAATGGTATCAAGAGCCAAGGTTTGATCATCTCTTACATATCCTTGGATTTCTAGTGGTTTTTAGATGGTTTTAGAGTTTGAAAAAGTTTAGTGGTTTTTGCATCATTTGGTTCATTTCTAGTGTTAAAGTTTGAATTTTGGGTGTACTTTTGTGTTTAGATTCATTGTATGTGCTTGGGTTTTGATTTGGTAAGCTTGAATCACTGTGGTTGAGCTTGTTTTGGATTGAAAAGTGTGTTTTTGAAGTTTTTCTTGGTAGCGACTTGGTTCTCGTAGTGAATTTCATCTTAGCGACTTGCTTCAGTAAAAAGTAGCGAGTTGTAGTGCTTTTTGGTAGCGACTTGGTCCTAGCGACTTGTCTTTTGAGACAAGCCGACAAACAGTACACTTAGTGGATTCTCGACTACGGGTAGCGACTTGGTGAAGGTAGCGACTTGCTCTCAATTTTGTTAGCGACTTGTACTTAAGTTTGTTAGCGACTTGGTGCTTAGCGACTTGTTGTCATAATTCTCAGCGACTTGGTGTTAGAGACTTGGATCTTAGCGAGTTGTTCTTTAGCAACTTGACTGTGTCTTAGTGACTTGGCATTATAGCGACTTGATTTCATAATACTTAGCAACTTAGTACTTAGCGACTTGGTTCAAGGTTTCTTAGCGACTTGGTTGAATTTTTGTTTGCAATACGGTTTTCTCTTGATTTAGTAAAATCCCGTGAAAGAATCTATTTCCCGGTTTAATCATTGAGTTATAAAATCCCGTGTAATCTTTAAACATGTCTACCAACGTACCTACAATCATCTCCACTGTTGCTGAGAATGTTCAAGCAGCTGGCTCAGATACTCGTCCACCCATGCTTGACAGAACTGACTACGACTCTTGGGCACAACGAATCAGATTGTACTGTCTTGGAAAGGAAAATGGGGTCAACATTCTCAAATCCATTGATGAAGGACCTTATCAGATTGAGAATACTAGAGACTTAATTGATACAGCTGCAGATGGAACAATGATCTATGGAATAGACAGACCAAAGACGTATGATGAGCTCAATGATAAGGAGAAAAAGAGATTCGATGCTGATATCAGGGCTTCTAACATTATACTTCAAGGTCTTCCAAAAGATATCTACAAGCTTATCAATCACAACACTGAAGCCAAGGCAGTGTGGGATAATGTCAAGATGCTTCTCTCATGTTCTAAATTAACTATAGAAGACAGAGAATCGCAACTGTATGATGAATTTGAACACTTCAAGATGAAACCAGATGAAAGTGTCTATGAGTACTACGTGAGATTCCATAAGCTTGTGAATGACATGAGGAACATCAAAATGACCATGCCAAACATTCAGCTGAACTCAAAATTTGTGAACAACATGAATCCTGAATGGCACAAGTTTGTCACCTCTGTGAAGCTAACCAAAGGATTGAAGAATACAAACTATGAGCAACTCTATGCATTCCTTTTTCAGAATGAGAGGCATGCTATGTTTGAAAAAAGGATTCTTGATCAGCTCAAAACCAACCAGGGAGAGACAAGCTCATCAAATGATTCAACTGCCTTTTACACAAATGTTGGAATTACCACCAAAGCTTCTCAAGTTATACCCATGGGTAATGGTAATCACAAACTCATTCCCGATCCAATGTTCAAACAAGCTGATGCTGATGCAGCCGTGGGAAACTTCATTAATCAACTGGCTCTCATGATTAGTCAAAACATGAACTCTCTCCCACACACCAACAACAACCTCAGAACAGCATCCAATCCACACAATCAAGCCACTGTCAGAGATGGGAAGGTTATGGTGCAGCCAGTTCAAGAAAGGCAGTACGAACAAGGAAGAGGTGGAGTTGGTAGAGGATATGTGGCAAATCTGAATAGGGGAAGGAATGGAAATCAGGGACAAGCAAAGCCGATCAAGTGCTACAACTGTGGAGGTGAGAGACATATTGCAAGGAACTGCACATCGCCAAAACGCCCTCAGAATGCAGAGTACTTCAGGGATAAGATGTTGCTCGTGCAAGCTCAGGATAATGGAGCAGCTTTGGATGAAGAGGAGTTATTGTTTCTTACTGAAGGGAATGCCAAGACATATGATGCTGATGTTGATGAACAGCCAATTCAGGAGATAGGTCATAATCATCAGAATGCCTTTCAAGTAGCTGATTGTGATGCATTTGACTCTGATGTCGATGATGAACCTACTGCTCAAACAATCTTCATGGCTAGCATCTCACCTATGGTTTCTCCAAAGGTCTCTCCACCACAACAAGCTGGTCCATCCAAAGACAAAATCATTTCAGAGGTATTAAAACTATATGATGATGTTGATGAGCGAAAGATGCATAATGAAGTACAATCTCTTGAGACTTATGAATCAGATATTGATGATGAGGGTAATAACAATATTGTCCCATATGATCAATATGTGAAGCAAAGTGAAAGTGAGGGTGTACCAAGTAATGCATCTTCCGCAGTCAATGATGACTATGTTTTTTATGAATACACTGCATGTGCCCCTAATGATTCTGTTATCTCTGAACTTAATGCCTATAAAGAACGAGTTGATATTTATGAACAACGTGCTAAATTTGAGTTGACCGCCCGTGAGCAGGAAATGGATGACCAAATGCGTACAATTATTAGAAAAAGTAATTTTAGAGAAGAAGTATTAAAACAAGAGTTAAACTCCTTACAAGAAAAGCTTTCTAAAACTGCTAAGCAAAAACAAGAACTTCAAGAAAATGTGAAAATGCTTAAGCAAGAATTCAATGCTAAGGAATCAAAACTTTTGAATGATTTTTCCAATCTAAAAACTTTGAAAAACAAGCTTGAAAATAAGTTGTACGTACAAGGGAACACCATTCAGACTGCTCACTTGATCACTAAACATAGAGTCTTAAGCGATAAGCATAGCATTCCCCTTGTTGAGGAACCAAATCCAGAGGTCATTAAAAAGGCTAGAGCTGCTAATAAGATTTTTTATGATGGTAATGAAATCCTTAAGCCTAGGCAGAAACCTAGTTGCGGTGAGTGCACTAAGGAAGATAGAAAATTAGATGTTGCATCTAGGGAGAAAATGAATAAGAAGCTAGAAAATCCTAAATGTAAAGAGAAGAACATAACGATCAGACCCCATGATTACAAAAAGGAAAATTGGATCTCCTTGAACATGTTTAAGCCTCAAACGCTGTTAACACCCGAACAAGTGTTCTGGAAAAGGGACTTACACAAGCAAAAAGCAGAAAATCTTGTTGAAACAAACCCTCCCCTTAGGAAAATGCCTGCAGCGACTGTGTATCCTCCAAATACACCAATGCATTTAGTTCTTAGAACTATTGCCACTAAAAGCAAGACCTTAATCAGTCAATATGTTATATTTCAATTATTTGTTGACTTTGAGAAAACTTGTAAGAAAAGGATCACACCCACTGGGATAACTGAAGGGGAAAGGGGTTTTGAGCAAACAAAAGAATGTTATTTAACTGAGGTCATGCCTTTCTTTAAATAATTAAAAGATCAATTTGAGAGTCTTAAAAAGGGGATGAATTCTGATATTAAAGGAATGGAAAAGGAATTTGATGCAATGATAGTTGAGGTTAGTGACTATGAGCGAGCATTAAAATATAATGAAATTGAGAGGAAGAACTTGCATACCTTAAATGAGAATCTGATTTCTGAATGTATCTCTCAAGATGTGTTCTACACTGCTACTAATTGTTCTATTACTGCTTCACAATTTCATGAATTATCTGTTGCTTTGAAAGTCTCCCATGATCGTGTCATTGAGCTTGAAATCATAAACTCTAAACTAAGTGAGAAAATTGAACAGGATGATCACGACAATTTGGAAAAACATTTTTCTAAGCTAGAAGTTGAACATTTTGATTTACAACTAAAATATCAACATCTCAAAGAAAATGTTAAAACCTCAAACATCAAGATATCCTCGGATGTTCCAGAGTTTGATGCAGTTTTTGAATTAAACAAACGTGATGAATGATAAGGTTTTAAAAGGTACCTTTTTGAGGGGTCGTTTAAGCCCTTATTTGATCACTTTTGTATCCGTTATTGCTTAATATCGTTCCTTTTCACTTTTTAGGTCTCTTGAAGGCAAAATGCAGGAATGGCACTTATTTGGATGAAAAGGCGCGAATATACGAAGAAAATGGCCAAAGTCATAATCGAGACACTCAAAGCTACTGAAAACATAAGGTGACGGCGTCAGGTGTTAAATTGCGACGCCGTCAGAGGATTTTGTGACAGGACAGAAGCCAAAACTCCTATTTTCAAGTGACGACGTCAAGTTATAAAAGAGTAGGCCGTCGCAACTCAGACGGCCTAGATGCAATCCAGACGGCGTCAGAAGCTGAAGAGGACGGCGTCACAAGCATAAGGTGACGCCGTCGCAAGTCTAACGTGGCCAAGACGAAACCCTAATGACGGCGACCCGACGGCGTCACAAAACATAAGGTGACGCCGTCGCATGTGTAATCTTATATATAGAATCCGAATTTTTCAGTATTAGTGGGTAGTCTTTTGGAGTAAAAACCTAAACCGAACCAAGGCTATCTTGTACAGTATTTTAGGGTTCCAAACCCTATCTTACACCAAGATAAGTGTTTTACTTCATTAATACAATTATATCTTTGATTATTTGTGTGTATGCTTGCATGTTCTCCATGTCCGGCTAATTTACTTGTGTGTTTGCTTAGGGAATATGAAACTTAATTATTGAATATTGATTGGTTGTCTCTTATCTTAGTTGATTAATGATCTAGTAATGCGATAGGTCATTCGTTGTGTACTTAATGCTTGATTAAATCTTTGTGAACCTTAGAATATGACTCCTTGAGTAGTTGTAAGCTAAACCATCCAAAGAGTGCCTTAGAGTAGGAGTTTATTATCCCTGGTGGGTTTTGTAGACGAGACCCTTTGGTAAGTTCAAAGAGTTAGGGAGAAACGCATACCCTACAACCTTAGACACACAACGCAACTAAGAATAAGGACGTAACAATTCAACCATCAATAGGAGATAATTAAGGAGTAGTAAAACCTAAGTAAACACATCTTTAAACTATCATACGAGCACACATTAATTAGACATAGACTACATACACCTTAGATTAGATAATTAGATAAGTAGAGTAATCGGTAGCAATACCAACCCCCCAAATTCAAACCCCGAGATTCGTACCTTTCCTTTTCTTAAAAATATAAAAAGATAAAAAATAATCTTCCTCAACCCCAACCTTAGCGTAGTAACTTCTCACTAGCATTCCTATTCCCCTAGAGAACAATATCAATACCCGTGGCTTACCCTAATACTACACTACAACGATTAGGTTCACTGCCTAGGGTGTTGAAAAACTTGCTCGACGAAAAGGAAGTTCCTTTGACCCCGAACGACGCGTGTAGTGTTATCAAGTTTTTGGCGCCGCTGCCGGGGAATAGAATAGCTAGTTAGTAGTCCACCTCGTTTAGGTTTCTTTGCTTGATTCCTATCAAGTAAATTTTTTTCTCATTTTTAGCTTTCTCGTAGTCTATCCCCCTTCTTCGTGACCTTTGTTCGTAATCCCATCACTTTTCATCATGGAAGGTGATAACCAACCACCACTCATCAACCCACCACCAAATGACCCGCCAAGAGCCCGTACTCTTGGTGGATACTCGAGACCAAGCCACTTAGGCTATAGGAACACCATTGAGCTTCCCGACCAAGCCCAAAATACGGCCCTGCGATCCGACACCATCCGGTTAGTGCAAAACGGATGTGCATTCCATGGACTTCGTTCCGAAGATCCAAATCAGCATCTTAGGGATTTCCTTAAAATTGTCGATTCCATCGACCTTGATGCTACTACTCGGGAGACTACGCGCCTGCGTCTCTTCCAATTCTCTCTACGGGACCAAGCTAGTAATTGGCTTGAGCGACTTCCCGCCGGCTCCATCTCAAGTTGGGATGATCTTACCTCTCGCTTCCTTGCTCAATTTTTCCCACCGGGGAGAACCACTAAGCTTAGGAATGACATCTTGATGTTCCAACAACGTCAAGGTGAATCTCTCTACGAAGCATGGACTCGATTCAAGGACTTACTTCGTAAAGTCCCTCATCACGGCATTGATCTTTGGCTCCAAGTCCAAATTTTTTATGATCATGTCAATTTCCCCACCAAGCGATCCATTGACCAAGCGGCCGGTGGAAAACTTAGTGATCTCACCGCGGAAGAATCATGGGGTATAATAGAGGACCTTGCCCTCTATGACAACGAAAGTTGGGATGACCCCCGTGAGCTGCCCAAAACCGTTAAAGCAATCTCCTTGCCTCCCATTAACTCACAACCTTCCGACCATAGGATGAGCAAACTTGAAGATCAAGTAAAATTCCTAATGAGTTCCTACGAAAATCCTAAGTCTTCACACCATGTGAACAAAGTTTCTTCCTCGTGTGAGCCGTTTTGTGATCCTCATAACACGCGCACTAACACCCGATCCCCCGAACATGCCTCCGTTGACTACGCATCCTCGCGTGTTAATGGAACGGGAGGAAGATTCCCTACAATACCCGGACCTAGGAATTTCAATGAAACCCGAGAGGCATGGAAAGGCAAGCCCGACTTCTACTAGGAACAAACCAAAGAATTCACTTCCAATGATTTTTCTTGGCCCCCACCTAACGGTCCTAACCAACAAAACATCGAAGGGATGTTGCAGAACCTAGTTGCATCCCAAGAATCCCAAATAGCTAAGCTCTTGGACCGCTTTAACCAACAACAAGCCGAAATGGATAGGAAGATAGACAACCTTTTGAAAGCCATAACCAATAGTGATAGGAAGGTTAGTGCTATCTCAACTCCCGAGCCTTCCGGTGTAGAGATTAAGGACCCAAGTAAGCTAGCTAAGCACGTTCAATTCGTCAATACCATTGCCTTAGTGAAACCTAATGGAACAAGTGACGAAGAGGACCATACACTTGAGAATAATGAAACAACCGAGGAAGTAGATGAAGTAGACAATGGCTATTTCAATAAGTTTCCTACAGAAGAAGAACTATCTCGCCACCCTCACTTAGTGCGTGACCTCCGTCACATGTATGTTAGGAAAAGCCCTAGAATCAAGTTTGGGAACCCTTGGAATCTTAACATACCATGTTGCATAGGACACCTTTTTGTGGCAAAGGCCTACATTGATCGCAAGTCCCCAATCAACATAATGACTAGCACCTACTACAATTGGGTAATGAAGAAGCCTATTCCAACTAGGCAAGACCCCAATAATCCTAGGGATAAGTGCAATTTTCTTGGTAGAGTTAAGGGATTGCCCGTTTATGTAGGTAGTTTCATGTTTCCTACGGACTTCATAATTGTGGATGATATTAGCACGGACATAGACCCTAGCTTGTCCCACGTTATTCTAGGAAAACCTTTCATAGAAAGCACCGGGATGACCTATGATCCCTCGTTAGGAGTAGTGCGATTCAAGGATGAGACCGATGACATAGCTTACCAAATGCCGTTTAAGATTGAGAAGTTTTCATCACTCTCTAATGATGAAAAGGAACTTAAACTGTTGGTCTATTATAGGAATGATGAGGATAGGGAAAAAGGAGTAGATTATGTTATGGCTAAGATTTTCGGATTCTATAAGGATTGCTTGAACCTAGGACCAGAATATAGGACCGATTGGGGAGAGGATGAACTCTTAGAGAAGTGCATCATAGGGCATTTCTACAACATGGAATCTCCCAATAGAGACCGTCAGAAGGAAGAAGGTGGCGGTAATGAAGTTACGTAGGAGCACGACTACGAGTCTAGCTACAAGACTCTTAAATAAAGAAAAGCGCTTCGTGGGAGGCAACCCATGCTTAATTGTTTGCTTGTTAGTGTCATATGTCTTTTATTGATTGTTTATTCTCATGTTTAAATTTGTAAAAAATGCTTTATTTTGTTTTTAACCTCGTCTTAATTGCATATAAAGGTATTTTATATAAGGGATAAGTGTAGGGAGGATTACACACGTTTTCAAAAGAAACGTAAACATGAGAATAACAATTAACTAAAAGATATATATGTGTGTTTGTTCGAGTCAAATGCTTGTATCGAGTCATAATGGATGTTTTGCAGAAATTTTTCCAGATTCTAAAGATGTAAATTTTCCAGAATTTTTTCCAGAAAATCGTAGACCAGTTTTTGTCAGGATAACCTGACGGCGTCAGGATCGCAACCTGACGGCGTCAGGAAGGAGTAAAAACAACAGATTACTTTTTTTCTCATTTTCTGAGCTACTTATAAATTTTTGGAATTTTCCAGGTCTTAATTTTCCAGGTCTTAATTTTCCAGAAATTCTGTAAACATCCATTCCACAAGCATTATATCCTAGTTTAAATCGAGTCTTATATATATTATTACCGCCGATTTTACGCGAAGGTTTCGTTTGTTTTCTTCAAGTGTGCAGGTTTAATTTATCAAGAAGAAGTTACATAAGATTGGAAGGAGCTTTTCACGCATAAATTCTTCTTGGAAAGGATTTAACCACTACTTCACACACGGATCCTACCGAGCTAATCAGGGGAGTACTAGTTTCTTTCATTTTTAATTACCTTCCATTATCATAACTTTGATACTTTCGGGGAACATTGGGGACAATGTTCAGTTTAAGTGTAGGGAGGGAAAATAAAACGGGAACTTTGAAACTATGCTTATCCTTGAATATTTGCTTTGTCCAATTGTATTTGTGTAATAAACCATGAGAAAATGTCGGTTAGGGTAATTTTGGCACCAAATTTAAAATTTTTCATGACATATAGGAGTGGGCCATTAGTCTTAACAAAAGCGTCTCACGGATAGGAAGTCGCATGACTAGCACAAAAACCCTTTACCACCTAAATTCCACCCAAAATGTGAGGATCGCCCTTAGATTAGTAGGAATTAAAAGCATTCATCTTCAATGCTTAGAGTGTGAACCGGTAGTATATTAGATTCTAGAACTTGTTTTGTGATGCATTCTGAGATCGCAAGTAAGACTACACTTGTGTAGTTAGGAATAACTAAATGATAAGAGGCATTAGGATAACCCTTGTTTGATACCCGTAATATAATTACTTCTTCCACATTGGTTGAGTAATTCCCCCACACCCTTTGCGTTGTACTCATCTTTAGTACACGATACCCCTAGTTAACCCCTCAGAGCCTATCCTTTTCGCGGTGGTAAAGGGTTTTGATGTTACCATAGAGTAATAAAAACTCAAGTGTAGGGATGTGCCTATAAATCCCTATCATTTTGATGTTACCATAGAGGATGGTAGCTGTCTCTTATACA
>BPTQ01000009.1:263401508-263414557 GCA_019973895.1 Chrysanthemum seticuspe
AGAATATGTGTAGATGGTTTCCCAGAGCAGATGTTTTGGGTGATCCCTATTATTTGAGGATGAGATTCCGTGAGAAACCTACCAAATCGAATGTTGATGAGTTCCTCAGTATAAGATTCCAAGTGTTTCTAAATTAGTTCGTAATTCATGTGTTGCTTACTGGATAGCGTAATGATCTAGTAATTAGTTGATTCTATTCTCTGTTGGTTAGTTATAAGTTATTAATTCAAAGTATAAGGGATTCGTTTGTGTGTTCATTTAATCGGCCTGTACCTCTTGTACGTTCGTATGTGTGTTCATTAGTTTCTGTATTAACATAATTACTTTATTTTGTGAATAGAACCACATTCTATCCCAAACCTTGGAATTTTATGACATGTTCTGTCGGAACCAAGCCAAATCCAAAAATGAGGTTTTCTGATGGGTGATTATGACTTTTTAAGCCTAAGATATATATTCTAATGTGTACGCTGCCGCAGTGGAATACAAAACACTGCGGCAGCCCAGTGGCAGTAATCCCAAAGCAGAACCGGTGCAATCTGAACGCTGCCGCAGTGGAATACGAACACTGCGGCAGGAGAAGTCGAAGACTGCGGCAGACCTAACGTAGATCCGGCAGACTCAACCGCAACTCAGACGGCCTAGATGCAATCCAGACGGCGTCAGAAGCTGAAGAGGACGGCGTCACAAGCATAAGGTGACGCCGTCGCAAGTCTAACGTGGCCAAGACGAAACCCTAATGACGGTGACCCGACGGCGTCACAAAACATAAGGTGACGCCGTCGCATGTGTAATCTTATATATAGAATCCGAATTTTTCAGTATTAGTGGGTAGTCTTTTGGAGTAAAAACCTAAACCGAACCAAGGCTGTCTTGTACAGTATTTTAAGGTTCCAAACCCTATCTTACACCAAGATAAGTGTTTTATTTCATTAATACAATTATGTCTTTGATTACTTGTGTGTATGCTTGCATGTTCTCCATGTCCGGCTAATTTACTTGTGTGTTTGCTTAGGGAATATGAAACTTAATTATTGAATATTGATTGGTTGTCTCTTATCTTAGTTGATTAATGATCTAGTAATGCGATAGGTCATTCGTTGTGTACTTAATGCTTGATTAAATCTTTGTGAACCTTAGAATATGACTCCTTGAGTAGTTGTAAGCTAAACCATCCAAAGAGTGCCTTAGAGTAGGAGTTTATTATCCCTAGTGGGTTTTGTAGACGAGACCCTTTGGTAAGTTCAAAGAGTTAGGGAGAAACGCATACCCTACAACCTTAGACACACAACGCAACTAAGAATAAGGACGTGACAATTCAACCATCAATAGGAGATAATTAAGGAGTAGTAAAACCTAAGTAAACACATCTTTTAACTATCATACGAGCACACATTAATTAGACATAGACTACATACACCTTAGATTAGATAATTAGATAAGTAGAGTAATCGGTAGCAATACCAACCCCCCAAATTCAAACCCCGAGATTCGTACCTTTCCTTTTCTTAAAAATATAAAAAGATAAAAAATAATATTCCTCGACCCCAACCTTAGCGTAGTAACTTCTCACTAGCATTCCTATTCCCCTAGAGAACGATATCAATACCCGTGGCTTACCCTAATACTACACTACAATTATTAGGTTCACTGCCTATGGTGTTGAAAAACTTGCTCGACAAAAAGGAAGTTCCTTTGACCCCGAACGACGCGTGTAGCGTTATCAATGAACATATTCAAGCTCAACGTAACACGGTCAGAAAGTTGAAAGCCCAAATTTCTCAATTAAAGGGTGAAAACAACAATGTGACTGGCTCCCAAATGCCTCCTCCTTTAGATTCTCTGAATTCTCAAAATTTTCATCTTCAAAACTTGGTTAATGCTTTACAAAAATAAAATGAGAGTTTTCTAGAAGAAACGAAAAGGTCAAACAACATTTTAATGAGTTATTTGAATCAATAAAGGTCACTCGTAACAATAATAATGATAAAATAACTTCGTTGCAAAAGGAAATTGAGAATCTGAATAGTCAGGTAAAAGGGAAAATGCCATTGACCAATGAGGAGAATGGTGTATCAAAGGTGCTTGCTTGTAATAATATGCTTTGTCTGTGAAATATGTTCCTCCTCATCTTAGGAACAACAAACTTGCTATTCAAACATATTTCTCATACCTTAAGGACAGCCTAGAATGTCTCCGTGAGATTGTTGAAGAGGATAAGTTAGAGAAACCACTTGATAATGCAATTGGCCATGCATGCTTATATGCCAAACGATCTCAAGAACTTCTAGAATGCTTAATTACAATATGCCCTAAATCCTTAGGTGAGCAAGTTAATCCTTTGATACCTTGTTCTATGCCTAGTGCCAAGTATGAAATTCATTCAATGCCCAATGTTATGAATGTGAACTTTCGTGTGCCTTCAAGCAGTTCAGATCACAGCACCTCTAGAGTTAAGAAAGTGAACTTCAGTGTGCCTTCAAGTAGTTCAGATCAAATAGCAGCAAAACCAACTAATGTTCCCATTCCCTCTACAGGAGTAATCAGTGACATTAAAGCAAGCAGGTCAAAGTCTCAAGACAATACAAGGAATGATAGGACCTCGCATGCTAGGAATGTTCAGTGTAAGAAAGTAGAAGATCACCTTAGGGAGAATTTGAATAAAACAAATCGTGTTAATTCTAGTGTTAGCTCTAAGCGTACTATAATTAATGCGAATTCTGCTACTTTTGGCAAAACATGTAATGATGGTTGCGTGATTTCTGTTACTAATCTTGAATGTGGTGTGAATGATTTGTCTAATGCTGTCAAATGCCCAGTTAAAATTGTTAATGTTAAAAATCAAGCTAAAAAGGCTAAAAGGCAAAGACGAAAGAAAGTTAGAAAACAGTGGAAACCCACAGGAAGAACATTTAGTAAGATAGGTTATCAATGGATACCTTTTGGCCATAAGGTTAATCAGTTCTGCCCTCAATCTGCTAAGACAATGCCCACTAGAAAATGGATGCCTACTGGTAGAACTATTCCTTTAAGAAGTGAACATACTTTGAATAGGTCAAATATGGACACTAGCACTGCATCTATTCCTAATGATTCCATTGCTTCTATTTTTGATATGGGTGTTTCTATTTCTGATGTGGGTGTTCCAATCACTGTTACTAACCAAATGGAACCCATTCTTGCATGGGGATCCCAATTATCCAGTTATCCATTCTTGTCTGTGTTCAACTGCAGATCATTCAAATAGTTCTGTGGTACCTGGACTCAGGCTGTTCCAAGCATATGACTGGAGACCGGTCGCAGCTCATGAACTTCGTGAGTAAATTCATCGGGACTGTTAGATTCGGGAACGACCATTTTGGTGCAATTATGGGTTATGGTGATTATGTTGTTGGTAAAAGTGTAATCTCCAGGGTATATTATGTGGAAGGTCTTGGTCATAACTTGTTCTCTGTTGGTCAATTCTGTGATTCCGATCTAGAAGTGGCTTTTAGAAAACATACTTGTTTCGTTAGAGAACTTAATGGTGTGGAATTGTTAAGAGGAACTCGTGGTTCAAATCTATACACCATCTCTATCGAAGACATGATGAAGTCCTCTCCAATCTGCTTGTTGTCAAAGGCTTCGAAAACAAAATCATGGTTATGGCATCGTCGTCTCAATCATTTGAACTTCGGCACCATTAATAACCTTTCTAGAAAGGATCTTGTCAGAGGCTTACCCAGATTAAAATATGAAAAAGATCATCTTTGTTCAGCTTGCCAATTGGGAAAAAGCACAAAATATGCCCACAAACCAAAACCCACAAACTCAGTAATGGAAGTTCTTCATACCCTTCATATGGATCTATGCGGACCAATGAGAGTGCAAACTATAAATGGGAAGAAATACATTCTAGTAGTTGTTGATGACTATTCTCGATTTACATGGGTAAAGTTTTTGAGGACAAAGGACGAAACTCCAGATGTCATCATCAAACTTATCAAACAGCTTCAGGTTTGACTCAACAATACTGTCAGAATTGTTCGAACAGACAATGGAACAGAGTTTGTTAACAAAGACTTAATTCAGTTTTATGAAAGTGTTGGAATCAGTCATCAAAGAAGTGTTCCACGAACTCCTCAACAGAACGGTGTAGTTGAAAGACGAAATCGAACTCTTGTGGAAGCCGCAAGAACAATGCTAATTTATTCAAAGGTTCCAATGTTTCTATGGGCTGAAGCCATTGCTACTGCTTGCTACACCCAAAATCGTTCCCTTATACACACCTCTCATGAAAAAACTCCATATGAACTGGTCCATAAACGAAAACCTGATTTATCCTACCTTCGTGTGTTTGGTGCTTTGTGTTATCCAACAAATGACGGTCAAGATTTAGGTAAGTTAAGAGCTAAGGCGGACATTGGAGTTTTTGTAGGTTATGCATCAAACAAGAAGGGTTACCGAATCTACAACAAAAGAACCCGAAATATCATGGAAACAATTCACGTTACGTTCGATGAGTTGACCGGTCAAATGGCTCCAGGACAATCCAGTTCTGGACCCGCATCTCAACCTTCATCAAGTAGTCCTATCAGTTCTACTCTTGTTTCTAATCCCTCTCCAGCAACTCCTTATGTACCTCCATCAGAAGATGATTTAAAGAAATTGTTTGATCCAATGTTTGATGAACACTATGAACCAAATGCTGATGAAATGTCAATTCCATCAACAGAGGCTGCTCCTGTCCCTGTGAATGAAGTCAACCCTTCAGTCTCAATATCATTAAGTCAAGATGATCCTGTTGTTGATCACTCTGTCTCATCAACAAATCATCAATCATTGAATGTACATCATGGAATTGTTTATGGCACCCATGATGAAGTTAATCCCTTTGCTACTCCCGAAGATGCTCCCTTTGAAAACATATTTGCTCCTGAATCATCATCAAAACCATCTTCTTCTTCTGGAGAAATCAACTCTGCTACTTCAGTTCCTCAACCACAACCACATGAACACCTCAGAAAATGGACACATGATCATCCACTGGACAACATCATTGGAAACCTCTCTCGTCCAGTATCCACAAGGAAACAACTTGCAACCGATGCCTTATGGTGCTTCTTCAACTCCGTACTCTCTAAGGTCGAACCAAAAGATGTTAAAACCGCCATGAATGAAGACAGCTGGTTCAATGCCATGCAAGAAGAAATTCATGAGTTTGATCGACTTGAAGTATGGGAATTAGTACCTGCTCCAGATTGTGCTATGATCATTGCTCTAAAATGGATATTCAATGTGAAACTTGATGAGCATGGTGATGTTTTAAAGAACAAGGCTCGATTGGTTACAAAAGGATACCGTCAAGAGGAGGGTATTGACTTTGAAGAATCATTTGCTCCTGTTTCTCGTATCGAGGCAATCAGAATCTTCTTGGCTAATGCTGCAAGTAAGAACATGGTAGTCTATCAAATGGATGTAAAGACGGCGTTTCTTAACGGAGATCTTAAAGAAGTCGTATACGTCAGCCAACCTGAAGGCTTTGTGAATCCAGAGCATCCTACTCACGTCTATCGTTTGAAGAATGCTCTTTACGGTTTAAAGCAAGCTCCAAGGGCATGGTATGATACGCTATCAAAGTTTCTTCTATCTACGGGATTCAGCAAAGGAGCAGTTGATCCAACATTGTTCACCAGGAAGTCAGGAAAACATTTAATTCACGTTCAAATATATGTAGATGATATTATCTTTGCCTCGACTGACCCCAATGAGTATGACCGTTTTTCTAATGAAATGAGTTCTAAATTTCAAATGTCAATGATGGGACAAATGTCATTTTTCTTGGGATTACAAATTTCACAAAGTCCCGGAGGCATTTTTATAAATCAATCTAAATATGCAAATGAGATCTTAAAGAAATTTGGATTTGATTCTAGTGACCCTGTTGACACTCCCATGATAGAGCGTACTAAACTAGACGAGGACCACTCAGGGATCATGGTAGACCAAACGAAATATCGTAGTATGATTGGATCCCTGATGTACCTCACAGCTAGTAGACCAGACATCTTGTTCGCTATTTGCATGTGTGCTAGATACCAGGCTAAGCCTACCAAAAAGCACCTTGAAGCGGTTAAACGGGTCTTTCGGTATCTCCAAGGAACCATCAATATGGGACTTTGATACCCGAAGGACACCGGTATGTCACTAACAGCCTATGCAGATGCTGATCATGCAGGATGTCAAGATACTCGTCGAAGTACGTCTGGAGGTGCTCAGTTTTTGGGTGATAAGCTTGTGAGCTGGTCTTCAAAGAAGCAAATGAGTACTTCTATTTCCTCTACAGAGGCTGAATACATAGCCATGTCATCTTGTTGTGCTCAAATCCTATGGATGAGATCCCAATTATCTGACTATGGCTTTGAATTCAACAAAATCCCTCTGTACTGTGATAATAAAAGTGTTATTGCTCTCTCATGCAACAACGTACAACACTCAAGAGCAAAGCACATCGACATTCGACATCATTTCATCAGGGAGCAAGTAGAAAATGGTGTGGTGGAACTATACTTTGTGAGGACTGAATACCAGTTAGCAGACATCTTCACCAAAGCTCTTCCTAGAGAACGTTTTGAGTTTATCCTTCCACGACTTGGTCTTAAGAGCCTTCAACCGGAAACACTCAAACGTCTTCAAGAGGAAGAAGAGGAGTAAAAGGTTTTCCTTCATCTATCTCTTGTATATATTTTTTCAAAAACCAAAATACAAAATTATAAAACCAAAAAAAAGCAAAGAGAAAAATATAAATCTTTCAAAAATCCATAAAAATTTGAAAAATTCGAAAAATCTCAAAAAAAATATTGTCTTTTTGTCATATTTTTCTTGATTCGATATATATCTACGGTCTTTTTTTTGCTGTTAGTCAAAGAGTGACACGGGTCTTTAGATGTTGTTCGAATGTACATATTTTTATTAAAAAAAAATTGACAAAAAATATTTTTGGGAGAAAGTGAAACTATGGTTTATTGTCATTTCAGGCAATAACCCGTTTTTCAAAGAAAGAACAGAGCCATGCCTTATCTTGTTTTTCAAATCTCATGCTCTGATTCTATAAACATTTACTTACTATCTAATGAAAACTAATTGCTTTGAAAAATAACTCGGACTCTATTTTTGAAAATCATCTGGACTTAACATTTGTCAAAAATATCTATCTCTCAATCAACAACTTATGTCATTGATTGAGGGGGAGAATGATTTCAATTAAATCAAAAGGTTATTTGTCATACAATTGCTTTCAAAAGATAATCATGCATGTTTAATCAATGGAGTTTAAAGTCTCAAAATCCGATCCTTATCAGTTAAAACGTTTTCATAATCAAGTCACAATTCTCCTTAAAAGCTTTCTAAATCAATTTAAATCTACAGAGATCACAAATCTCAAATGATTTGATAATTGTGATCGGGGGAGAATTTGTGATTTAAATTGGATTTAAACTGATAATTCGGTAAATGGTTTTATAAGAATGTACAAGCTCTCCTTCCCACATGTGCCAAACGATTTCAAATTTTCCATGCACATGTTGAGGGGGAGCATCTATCTTAAACCACAAAGATTTGAAACGTGATCAATTTATTTCAATGTGCAGTCTTTTCCTAATATGTGCAAAACATTTTCAAATATCTATGCACATATTGAGGGGGAGAAACTATTTTGAAAACCACATTCTTTATATAACTACTCTTAGATGCAAGCCAACCCCTCAAAGATGAAAATTATTTCTATTACAAAATGATGCTTGATTCAAATGTTGAGGGGGAGCTCTTGTTCTAAAAATATCAAAAACAATTCAGGTACAAAATGCTTTGATAATATATCACAAGTAACAGGATTGATTTTCAAATGGTTTTCAATTGGTTCCAATGGCAGATGAACAATACCAAATAGACCGACCAACTTTACTTTATGTATGGTGATATAAGGACGATAAGGTTAGGTTTTTGTTCCCATGATCCGCCAGAACCGAAGGGATCTACCCAGGGACAATCCACTAGATAGTGTAGAAGTCCTTAGGTATATTGAAAAAAGGAGAAAAGTGAGATATGGGAAGAGTGCGGACTGAGACTGAGCTAGTACTGGAATAAACCCAACAAGGTTCTAGTTATAAAGTCTCGGTAAGCACTGAAGGGGTTGAAGAATGAAAAAGAATTGAATGAGAAAAGGGTGAAAACAAATAGCCCTCAAATTATTCAACCTTAGGGCAGATACCGGGTTCAATTCATATGCTATTGGTGGTTACCAAGGTAACATCGGTATTGAAGACAAGACGTCATGGACCCAGTGACGCACTGCACTTCAACTTCCCAAACCACTCAAGTTCCTCTTAAAAGGACTTGTGTCATTCTCATGGGGAACCGACATTATCTATCGACTTTCTCTTAGAGTTTGTTGATATTGAAGTAGGAGACCCTCTCCCTAGTCTCCGACATAGGATCCAAATATGCACAAATTGAATCTAGAGCCACGAGATCATCTATAAATATCATTAGGACACTTTCAATGAAGACTCTCTGTTTCACACAATGTGGAAAGAGAGATTATATCTTGAGTCCTACGCATTATCCTTGTGGTATTGCCAGAACATCTGAGTGATATGCAAACATATTCACAATGAAGATGGAAAGCCTTCTGGAGCCAACATCTAACAAGCTCCTGGTAGGTGGCATGTGAGATCTATTCAATAGATCAACCATGTGACAACTGAACAGAAACAATGGGGCGATTCAATCTTTTGAATCAATCCTGGTTCAGGTTATGGATTG
The DNA here is from genome assembly GCA_019973895.1 of Chrysanthemum seticuspe. Taxonomy (NCBI): domain Eukaryota; kingdom Viridiplantae; phylum Streptophyta; class Magnoliopsida; order Asterales; family Asteraceae; genus Chrysanthemum; species Chrysanthemum seticuspe. The sequence continues at coordinate 263,410,311 of BPTQ01000009.1, forward strand.
ACGGATACCTTTGAAAAACCGGTCGTTGTGCTTAAAAACTCTTTTCTTTAGCACATCGACTGTGTACAAATATTTCAAAATAAAAGGTGTTTATGATTGATAATTGATTTTCATTAAAACCTTCGTTGTATTGCAAAAACAATTTCAATTGAGCGATACACGATTGTTTTTCAAATCTCTTTTCATCAATCAGTGAATCTCTATTCGCTAGTTCACTCACTCCGTGTTGTCTTCTTTGAGACGTTCCGGGTTGAGAACAGCTAGAGCAGCTGCGAAACCCTGTCAAGGAAATTCTTCGGAATTTTACATGATCACAGGCAGTACTTGTACTAATCAACGGGGAACCGTGGGCCGTGTACCTCAATTCAACGAAAGTGATCAAAGACACTTTCGTGCGATTTATTGCTAACTGTTGTATGCATGTACGCCCGACGTTTGCAGCTGATCAGAATGAAGCGGTCAATCCATAGCCGCATGCTTACACTACACATTCATTTCAAAAATAAATCATGATAAGTGCATCAATGACTCTGATATTTTCACTCCATGCTTCTGCTACGCTGCTGCCAATATCATGAATCAACAAAAGCTTCCGCTACTCTGATAAGAATATATCATGATCCAGAATGTGAGCATGTTGGTCCATAAGTCACAAAATCACATAATTCCAACACCACAATGGATGAGTCAGAGATTTTTGTTAGCTGATGATCTCAAAGCTGGCTCAAAACTCATTATCACGTGGATCAGTAAAAGACCTCCACTTGGATTAACCAAACATGCAATGTGAAGAATCAATGACTACAAGCTTCAGAGCAAAGTACTACATCAAGAATGCAAGAACAATTTATAATGTAATATCTGTTTGTAGTCAATGTAATTTTAATGTGTGTTTGAGGTGACCTTCCTTAGGGGGAGATTGTTAGGATTTGGTAAATCAAGTTATTAAAGAGTCGGTCACCTCAAGTATATGTAATCGTTAGAAAGCTCGTTGATAATGCTACACGCGTCGTTCGGGGTCAAAGGAACTTCCTTTTCGTCGAGCAAGTTTTATAACACCCTAGGCAGTGAACCTAATCGTTGTAGTGTAGTATTAGGGTAAGCCACGGGTATTGATATCGTTCTCTAGGGGAATAGTGTCGTTAGGCTGAAGTGTATGTCGATTTAAGTCTAAAGGTGAGGGATGATTATTTTTGTATTTTTATATTTTATGGATTAATCTCGGTTTTGAAGGGGAGGGTGGAATTAGTTGCTAGTCAACTATCCCAAAAGACACTAACTAACTTAGGGGTCTACCAGGAACGTGAAGCGTATCTACTTATGATGTATTACTCCTTGCTAGCTATCCAATTCTACCTACTGAATTGTCACGTCCCATTGATGGTTGAATTGTCATGTCCTTATTCTTAACGCGTTGTGTTTTCTAAGGTCGTAAGGTGTGCATTCCCTAACTCTTTGAAGTCACCTTTAAGTGTAGTAAACGAAATCCACTAAGTCATTCATAAACTAACTTTGAGGTTATCTTTGGGTATAGTAAACGAAATCCACTAAGTCATTCATAAACTATCAAAGATCTATCAAGTATTAAACACAACGATAGCCTAGTCGCACTCCTAAGCCAATTACAATTAAGATAAGAGACAACCAATCAAACAAGAGACAGTAGGATGCAAGAATTATAAACTAAACCAATTAGACTCATTGAAATTGTCACACCCCTAATGATGAAGATAGACACAAGCATCACTAAGAAATCAATAAGATCTAATTAATTACATACAAGTTTCATACAGTCATAAGCAAACACTAGGTGAATTAGCCAAGCATAATTAATGAAGAGCATGCAACAATCATGATAATTCAAGACATACCATAGGATTGGATTAACAAACAAACCATTACACGATGTTTATAGAGTGTTTAGAACCCTTTAAGTTGCTAGAAAAACACCTACCTAAACCCTGTAATCGGACTTAAGGTTTAGGGCTTACAAAAAGTGAAGTTATAATGTTATATTTATAGGCAGATTTTCTGTCGGCAAAGGGTGATAGCGTCACACTTATAGAGTGACGGCGTCATGACTATTTTTTCACCAAACTGTAGATTTTCTCGTTCCGGTCGCGTGGGCTTTTGAATCACCTAAATCCGAGTTCGTATGCAAAAGTTATGGCCAAAACCGTATCAGCTACTTGGCGCGCATGTTGCAGCTTGTGACGGCGTCACCTTATGATTTGTGGACGCCGTCGGGTCGCCGTCATTAGGGTTTCGTCTTGGCCACGTTAGTCTTGCGACGGCGTCACCTTGCTTCTGACGCCGTCCTCTTCAGCTTATGACGCCGTCTGGATCAAATCTAGGCCGTCTGAGTTGCGACGGCCTACTCTTTTAAAGCCTGACACCGTCACTTGAAAATAAGAAATTTGGCTTCTGTGCCGTCACAAAATGCTCCGACGGCGTCGCAGTTAAGCAGTAACGCCGTCACCTTGTATTTTAGCAGCTTGAGTGTCTTGATTCTTGACTTTGGCCATTTTCTTCGTATATCCGCGCCTTTTCGTCCAAATAAGTGTCATTACAGCAATTTGCCTTCAAGAGACCTAAAAAGTGAAAAGGAACGATATTAAGTAATAACGGATACAAAAGTGATCAAATAAGGGCTTAAATGACCCCTCAAAAAGGTACATTTTAAAACCTTATCACTCGTAGTCGTAGATTATTTAATGTTTAGTAGTATTTAGTTAAGTAACACCGTGGAGGACTGACGGGTCTTTACCCACTGTATGCCTGATCCACAGCCCGTAGGTGGCGATTTATGTAAGACTATAAATACTCTCTACCTCCCAAGGTAGAGAGTTGGAGCTCATAATAAGACTTTCATTTTCTCTCACTAAGTTCCCAAACCTCTAACCCTTTCTCTCTCTAGAAACTCATCTTGTACGCCTCTTGTGTTAATGTTTTGATGTGTATGTGAAATCCAATATGTTACATATACTTGCTGTTGCAAAACATAGTTTAGCAAATGGTTATCATTTGAGTGAGGGGGAATATCCAACCAGTGGCCGAAAATAATATTTCTAGACAGCCTATTACGATTTTCATTGGTTTGCAACGTACCTTTATCTTTGGAAGCAAATATAACAAAGACCTCACTATGACCTTGGCATCATATAACTCGTTTGCATTTGACATTTTCAACCTTTGATCACCACCAAAAACCACCACATGCCGTTGATCACCACTACCCAGAACTGTTAGGGTTATGGTGAGGGTTTGTTTAGGGTGTGTAATTGTCAATCAGACCTATGTTTGTTGATAAGGTTTTAAAAGGTACCATTTTGAGGGGTCGTTTAAGTCCTTATTTGATCACTTTTGTATCCGTTATTGCTTAATATCGTTCCTTTTCACTTTTTAGGTCTCTTGAAGGCAAAATGCTGGAATGGCACTTATTTGGACGAAAAGGCGCGAATATATGAAGAAAATGGCCAAAGTCAGAATCGAGACACTTCTGAAAACAGAAGGCGACGGCGTCAGGTGTTAATTGCGACGCCGTCGGAGGATTTTTGTGACGATACAGTAGCCAAATACCCTATTTTCAAGTGACGACGTCGGGCTTTATAAGAGTAGGCCGTTGCTACTCACACGGCCTAGATGCAACCCAGACGACGTCAGAAGCTGAAGAGGACGGCGTCACAGACATAAGGTGACGCCGTCGCAAGGTTAACGTGGCCAAGACGAAACCCTAATGACGGCGACACGACGGCGTCACGAAACATAAGGTGACGCCGTCGCATATGTAATCTTATATATAGAATCCGAATTTTTCAGTTTTAAGAGAGTCTTTTGGAGTAAAAACCTAAAACCGAACCTAAGGTGTCTTGTACAGTATTTTAGGGTTTTAAACCCTATCTTACATCAAGATAAGTATTTACTTCATTAATTCAATTATGTCTTTGATTATTTGTGTGTATGCTTGCATGTTCTCCATGTCCGGCTAATTTATTTGTGTGTTTGCTTAGGAAGTATGAAACTTAATTATTGAATATTGATTGGTTGTTTCTTATCTTAGTTGATCAATGATCTAGTAATGCGATAGGTCATTCGTTGTGTACTTAATGCTTGATTCATCTTTGTGAACCTTAGAATATGATTACCTGAGTAGTTGTAAGCTAAACCATCCAAAGAGTGCCTTAGAGTAAGAGTTTATTATCCCTAGTGGGTTTTGTAGACGAGACCCTTTGGTAAGTTCAAAGAGT
>BPTQ01000009.1:263414567-263585737 GCA_019973895.1 Chrysanthemum seticuspe
ATGGCTCGATTAGTCCCCTCATAATCAAAGAAAGCAAAAAATAATGGAAGATAATAGTATTCAAACTATGAAAGCCCCTTGTAACCCCTGTTACAAGTCAAATTCACATCCCTCCCTTTTATTTTACCTTTGAAACTTTGATACGAATAGGAACTAATAAACGAAACAGGTTAAAGTAAACACGTTATTTGGTACTCTTTTACAGCCAATCCCATTAAAACCGTGGTTTAAATTTTAAAAAGTACTGTATATCCTCACCCGGTAATCAGAATTGTTTTCGCAGAGTACCTATCCTTCAATATACTGATCGTGTTTTTGGGAAATGGTGAATTTAAGGTGGGTTTTACACTCCTAGTGGGAATCTAATCATCCTTAATTTCACTAAGCATTAAAGATGAATGCTTTAATTCCTACTAATCTAAGGGTGATCCTCACATTTTGGGTGGAATTTAAGTGGTAAAGGGTTTTTGTGCTAGTCATATAACTTCCTATCCATGAGACGCTTTTGTTAAGACTAATGGCCCACTCCTATATGTCATGAAAAATTTTAAATTTGGTGCCAAAATTACCCTAACCGACATTTTCTCATGGTTTATTGCACAAATGAAATTGGACAAAGCAAATAATCAAGGATAAGCATAGTTTCAAAGTTTCCATTTTATTTTCCCTCCCTACACTTAAACTGAACATTGTCCCCAATGTTCCCCGAAAGTATCAAACTTATGATAATAGAAGGTAATAAAAAACGAAAGAAACTAATACTCCCCTGATTAGCTCGGTAGGATCCGTGTGTGAAGTATTGGTTAAATCCTTCCCAAGAAGAATGTATGCGTGAAAAGCTCTTTCCAATCTTATGTTTCTTCTTCTTGATAAATAAAACCTGCACACTTTAAGAAAACAAACAACCCAACGCATCAAACCGAACAAACAAAAATCTCAACAAGATGTAATTCCAGACTTAAATAAGATATAATGCTTGTGGAATGGATGTTTGCAGATTTTCTGGAAAATTAAGACCTGGAAAATTCCAAAAATTTATAAGTAGCACAGAAAACGAGAAAAAGTTAGAAGCTGCTTCTACTCCTCCTGACACCGTCAGGTTGCGACCCTGACGCCGTCAGGTTATCCTGATAGAAACTGGTCTGCGATTTTCTGGAAAAAATTTTGGAAAATTTTTATCTTTAGAATCTGGAAAAATTTCCTGCAAAACATCCATTATGACTCGATACAAGCATTTGACTCGAACAAACACACATGTATATCTTTTAAATAATCGTAATTCTCATGTTCACGTTCTTTTTGAAAACGTGTGTAATCCTCCCTACACTTATCCCTTATGTAAAATACCTTTATATGTAATTAAGACGAGGTTAAAGAAAAAATAAAGCATTTTTACAAATTCAAACATGAGAATAAACAATCAATAAAAAATATACGACACACAAATAAAAATGAAAAACAAATACACATGGGTTGCCTCCCAAGAAGCGCTTGTTTTTGTTCGAGTCACGAGCCTGACTCTACCCTTATTTATCAGATAAAGGGGAAGTTTTCCCTACACTTAAGTTTAAGTGCGGGTGATAGTAGCGATACACACCCTTAGGGTGGAAATATGCCACGTGAGGTGAGGGGGTGTGTGAATGGCTTCCTTCATCCTAAAACTACCCGGACTAAATTGGTTGATGGGTGGGTCGGTTCCTCTTTTGTCTCCTAGATGTATATCTAAGGATGGAAGTAAAGATTGAGGTTTCGGTTCATCAACACTAGGAAATTCCCTAGAACTAAGAGTAAGACTGAGACTACAAGTATTCAAACCTATATTCTTCAGTTGCGTTTGGTTCAAATGTTCTACCTCCATTAGGATTCCTAAAGTCTCTTCTACTACTTCCGGGTAAGTCACGTGTGGTGTGTATGCCTTAAATGATGGTGGGACTTGTGGGATACCTTGTGGGTCTAGACTTTTCACCTTATCCTCAATCACATCTACATCATCTATATGCTCGTCATGTATTATTTCCTTAGGTCGTGATGAAACCAAATCGAGTAATTTATCCAACTTATGGTTTAATGCTTGGTTGCTTACCATAATATTTTCACAAATTTGGTCAGTTCTCCTAAGGGCCTCACTAAAAATAGTTTCTAAACACGGAGGTAGTTCACGAAAGTCTATCCTAGGTGAAGGCTCAAACGAAGCATAGGTTTCACTAGATGAGGTGTTTTGTGGGCTTGATGGAATAGTGAAACCCTCAAAAGGTTTATAAACTTGGTTACTTTCTTCCCACCATCTTGGATAATTGATAAGGTTTTAAAAGGTACCTTTTTGAGGGGTCGTTTAAGACCTTATTTGATCACTTTTGTATCCGTTATTGCTTAATATCATTCATTTTCACTTTTTAGGTCTCTTGAAGGCAAAATGCTGGAATGGCACTTATTTGGACGAAAAGGCGCGAATTTACGAAGAAAATGGCCAAAGTCAGAATCGAGACACTCAAAGCTGCTGAAAACATAAGGTGACGGCGTCAGGTGTTAAATTGCGACGCCGTCGGAGGATTTTGTGACGGGACAGAAGCCAAAACTCCTATTTTCAAGTGACGACGTCAAGTTATAAAAGAGTAGGCCGTCGCAACTCAGACGGCCTAGATGCAACCCAGACGGCGTCATAAGCTGAAGAGGACGGCGTCACAAGCATAAGGTGATGCCGTCGCAAGTCTAACGTGGCCAAGACGAAACCCTAATGACGGCGACCCGACGGCGTCACAAAACATAAGGTGACGCCATCGCAGATGTAATCTTATATATAGAATCCGAATTTTTCAGTTTTAGTGTGTAGTCTTTTGGAGTAAAAACCTAAACCGAACCAAGGCTGTCTTGTACAGTATTTTAGGGTTCCAAACCCTATCTTACACCAAGATAAGTGTTTTACTTCATTAATACAATTATGTCTTTGATTATTTGTATGTATGCTTGCATGTTTTCCATGTCCGGCTAATTTACTTGTGTGTTTGCTTAGGGAATATGAAACTTAATTATTGAATATTGATTGGTTGTCTCTTATCTTAGTTGATTAATGATCTAGTAATGCGATAGGTCATTCGTTGTGTACTTAATGCTTGATTAAATCTTTGTGAACCTTAGAATATGACTCCTTGAGTAGTTGAAAGCTAAACCATCCAAAGAGTACCTTAGAGTAAGAGTTTATTATCCCTAGTGGGTTTTGTAGACGAGACCCTTTGGTAAGTTCAAAGAGTTAGGGAGAAACGCATACCCTACAACTTTAGACACACAACGCAACTAAGAATAAGGACGTGACAATTCAACCACCAATAGGAGATAATAAAGGAGTAGTAAAAACCTAAGTAAACACATCTTTAAACTATCATACGAGCACACATTAATTAGACATAGAATACATACACCTTAGATTAGATAATTAGATAAGTAGAGTAATCGGTAGAAATACCAACCCCCCAAATTCAAACCCCGAGATTCGTACCTTTCCTTTCCTTAAAAAATATAAAAAGATAAAAAAATAATCTTCCTCAACCCCAACCTTAGCGTAGTAACTTCTCACTAGCATTCCTATTCCCCAAGAGAACGATATCAATACCCGTGGCTTACCCTAATACTACACTACAACGATTAGGTTCACTGCCTAGGGTGTTGAAAAACTTGCTCGACGAAAAGGAAGTTCCTTTGACCCCGAACGACGCGTGTAGCGTTATCAAGTTTTTGGCGCCGTTGCCGGGGAATAGAATAGCTAGTTAGTAGTCCACCTCGTTTAGGTTTCTTTGCTTGATTCCTATCAAGTAAATTTTTCTCATTCTTAGCTTTCTCTTAGTCTATCCCCCTTTTTTGTGACTTTTGTTCGTAACCCCATCACTTTTCGTCATGGAAGGTGATAACCACCCACCATTCATAAACCCACCACCAATTGACCCGCCAAGAGCCCGTACTCTTGGTGAATACTCAAGACCAAGCGACTTAGGCTATAGGAACACCATTGAGCTTCCCGACCAAGCCCAAACTACGTCCCTACGATCCGACACCATCCGGTTGGTGCAAAACGGATGTGCGTTCCATGGACTTCGTTCCGAAGATCCAAATCAGCATCTGAGGGATTTCCTCAAAATTGTCGATTCCATCGACCTTGATGCTACTACTCGGGAGACCACGCGTCTGCGTCTCTTCCAATTCTCTCTACGGGACCAAGCTAGTAATTGGCTTGAGCGACTTCCCGGCGGCTCCATCTCAAGTTGGGATGATCTTACCTCTCGCTTCCTTGCCCAATTTTTCCCACCAGGGAGAACCACTAAGCTTAGGAATGACATCTTGATGTTCCAACAACGTCAAGGTGAATCTCTCTACGAAGCATGGACTTGATTCAAGGACTTACTTCATAAAGTCCCTCATCACGGCATTGATCTTTGGCTCCAAGTCCAAATCTTTTATGATCATGTCAACTTCCCCACCAAGCGATCCATTGACCAAGCGGCCGGTGGAAAACTTAGTGATCTCACCGCGGAAGAATCATGGGGTATAATAGAGGACCTTGCCCTCTATGACAACGAAAGTTGGGATGACCCCCGTGAGCTATCCAAAACCATTAAGGCAATCTCCTTGCCTCCCATCGACTCACAACCTTCCGACCGTAGGATGATTGAACTTGAAGATCAAGTAAAATTCCTAATGAGTTCCTACGAAAATCCTAAGTCTTCACACCATGTGAACAAAGTTTCTTCCTCGTGTGAGCCGTTTTGTGATCCTCATAACACGCGCACTAGCACCCGATCCCCCGAACATGCTTCCGTTGACTACGCATCCTCGCGTATTAATGGAACGGGAGGAAGATTCCCTACAATACCCGAACCTAAGAATTTCAATGAAACCCGAGAGGCATGGAAAGGCAAGCCCGACTTCTACTGGGGACAAACCAAGGAATTCACTTCCAATGATTTTTCATGGCCCCCACCTAACGGTCCTAACCAACAAAACATCGAAGGGATGTTGCAAAACCTAGTTGCATCCCAAGAATCCCAAATAGCTAAGCTCTCGGACCGCTTTAACCAACAACAAGCCGAAATGGATAGGAAGATAGAAAACCTTTTGAAAGCCATAACCAATAGTGATAGGAAGGTTAATGCTATCTCAACTCCCGAGCCTTCCGGTGTAGAGATTAAGGACCCAAGTAAGCTAGCTAAGCACGTTCAATTCGTCAATACCATCGCCTTAGTTAAACCTAATGGAACAAATGACGAAGAGGACCATACACTTGAGAATAATGAAACAACCGAGGAAGTAGATGAAGTAGACAATGACTATTTCAATAAGTTTCCTACGGAAGAAGAACTATCTCGCCACCCTCACTTAGTGCGTGACCTCCGTCACATGTATGTTAGGAAAAGCCCTCGAATCAAGTTTGGGAACCCTTGGAATCTTAACATACCATGTTGCATAGGACACCTTTTTGTGGCAAAGGCCTACATTGATCGCAAATACCCAATCAACATAATGACTAGCACCTACTACAATTGGGTAATGAAGAAGCCTATTCCAACTAGGCAAGACCCCGATAATCCTAGGGTTAAGTGCAAATTTCTTGGTAGAGTTAAGGGATTGCCCGTTTATGTAGGTAGTTTCACGTTTTCTACGGACTTCATAATTGTGGATGATATTAGCACGGCCATAGACCCTAGCTTGTCCCATGTTATTCTAGGAAAACCTTTCATAGAAAGCACCGGGATGACCTATGATCCCTCGTTAGGAGTAGTGCGATTCAAGGATGAGACCGATGACATAGCTTACCAAATGCCGTTTAAGATTGAGAAGTTTTCATCACTCTCTAATGATGAAAAGGAACTTAAATTGTCGGTCTATTATAGGAATGATGAGGATAGGGAAAAAGGAGTAGATTATGTTATGGCTAAGATTTTCGGATTCTATAAGGATTGCTTGAACTTAGGACCGAAATATAGGACCAAGTGGGGAGAGGACGAACTCTTAGAGAGGTGCATCATTGGGCACTTCTACAACATGGAATCCCCCGTTAGAGACCGTCAAGATGGCGGTAATGAAGTAACGTAGGAGCACGACTACGAGTCTAGCTACAAGACTCTTAAATAAAGAAAAGCGCTTCGTGGGAGGCAACCCATGCTTAATTGTTTGCTTGTTAGTGTCATATGTCTTTTATTGATTGTTTATTCTCATGTTTAAATTTGTAAAAATGCTTTATTTTGTTTTTAACCTCGTCTTAATTGCATATAAAGGTATTTTACATAAGGGATAAGTGTAGGGAGGATTACACACGTTTTCAAAGAAACGTAAACATGAGAATAACAATTCACTAAAAGATATATATGTGTGTTTGTTCGAGTCAAATGCTTGTATCGAGTCATAATGGATGTTTTGCAGAAATTTTTCCAGATTCTAAAGATTTAAATTTTCCAGAAAATCGCAGACCAGTTTTTGTCAGGATAACCTGACGGCGTCAGGATCGCAACCTGACGGCGTCAGGAAGGAGTAAAAACAACAGATTACTTTTTTTCTCGTTTTCTGAGCTACTTAAAAAAAAATTGGAATTTTCCAGGTCTTAATTTTCCAGAAATTCTGTAAACATCCATTCCACAAGCATTATATCCTAGTTTAAATCGAGTCTTATATATATTATTACCGCCGATTTTACGCGAAGGTTTCGTTTGTTTTCTTCAAGTGTGCAGGTTTAATTTATCAAGAAGAAGTTACATAAGATTGGAAGGAGCTTTTCACGCATAAATTCTTCTTGGAAAGGATTTAACCACTACTTCACACACGGATCCTACCGAGCTAATCAGGGGAGTACTAGTTTCTTTCATTTTTAATTACCTTCCATTATCATAACTTTGATACTTTCGGGGAACATTGGGGACAATGTTCAGTTTAAGTGTAGGGAGGGAAAATAAAACGGGAACTTTGAAACTGTGCTTATCCTTGAATATTTGCTTTGTCCAATTGTATTTGTGTAATAAACCATGAGAAAATGTCGGTTAGGGTAATTTTGGCACCAAATTTAAAATTTTTCATGACATATAGGAGTGGGCCATTAGTCTTAACAAAAGCGTCTCACGGATAGGAAGTCGCATGACTAGCACAAAAACCCTTTACCACCTAAATTCCACCCAAAATGTGAGGATCGCCCTTAGATTAGTAGGAATTAAAAGCATTCATCTTCAATGCTTAGAGTGTGAACCGGTAGTATATTAGATTCTAGAACTTGTTTTGTGATGCATTCTGAGATCGCAAGTAAGACTACACTTGTGTAGTTAGGAATAACTAAATGATAAGAGGCATTAGGATAACCCTTGTTTGATACCCGTAATATAATTACTTCTTCCACATTGGTTGAGTAATTCCCCCACACCCTTTGCGTTGTACTCATCTTTAGTACACGATACCCCTAGTTAACCCCTCAGAGCCTATCCTTTTCGCGGTTCTCGTGATGTTTCGGTTTTTCGGGAATATCAATGAAGAGCATTGTTTACACCCCACCCCCAAATATACACCCAAATCGCCTTAGCCTACCTTGTATGCAATCACTTTTAGTGCATTATTGTTATCACCCTAAACCCTTAGTTCAATTATCTGGTTGCTTGCATGAGTTGCTAAGTCGAGTCATATCCTTTGTATACAGTTTTGGGACGATTGGGATTCATGGGAAAAGTTAAAGTTTATGAAATGACGGGAAGGGAACGTTAAATTCAAATTCCCTTTTTTTGCGTAATAATGTACCCCAAGTGTTTTGATCTTTTCAATTCGGGTCAAATTAGTGTTAGAGTAATAAAAACTCAAGTGTAGGGATGTGCCTATAAATCCCTATCATTTTGATGTTACCGTAGAGGATGGTAGAGTAAAAGTGTATGAAAAAAAAATAGAAAAAGAGAAAAGAAAAAAATAGAGTGTTAAAAAAAAACATACGGGCTACCATCCTACATCTATCCTTTAAATTTATGTTTGTTTATTTCAGTTAGCTAGAGTCTAGAGTGTCGAGTCTTGGCTTAGCAACGCCATTCTTCGTATGCATTTAACATAGAGATTTTTGACTTACCACCACTATATAGCCTATCCCACCAAACCCTTTGTTTCCCTACCGTAAGCCTAACGTTACAACCCTTTAAAGACCTCTTTGATAGTCTTTCCTAGGTGCTTACGCCAAAGCGATGGAGGTTTGATCTATTCTCAAGCCTATGGTAATCTATGTACTAGGACCGGTTAATGAGTGTTTATCTTCCATTTCCAATTTGTTATATTTTATATACACCCGAGAGAGATGTGAGTATCCAAACACCCCATGTGAGGTGCTAGTATGTAATTTCCGTGCTTGTTATGACTTTTGCGAGGCTTATATGTGTTGTGGACTGTTTTAAACCAATGCCTCATGACCTCTAACTTATAAATTAATTGGCTAAAAGCACATTTGCTTGAGGACAAGCAAATACCAAGTGTAGGGATATTTGATAAGGTTTTAAAAGGTACCTTTTTGAGGGGTCGTTTAAGCCCTTATTTGATCACTTTTGTATCCGTTATTGCTTAATATCGTTCCTTTTCACTTTTTAGGTCTCTTGAAGGCAAAATGCTGGAATGGCACTTATTTGGACGAAAAGGCGCGAATATACGAAGAAAATGGCCAAAGTCAGAATCGAGACACTTAAAGCTGCTGAAAACATAAGGTGACGGCGTCAGGTGTTAAATTGCGACGCCGTCGGAGGATTTTGTGACGGGACAGAAGCCAAAACTCCTATTTTCAAGTGACGACGTCAAGTTATAAAAGAGTAGGCCGTCGCAACTCAGACGGCCTAGATGCAACCCAGAAGGCGTCATAAGCTGAAGAGGACGGAGTCACAAGCATAAGGTGATGCCGTCGCAAGTCTAACGTGGCCAAGACGAAACCCTAATGACGGCGACCCGACGGCGTCACAAAACATAAGGTGACGCCGTCGCAGATGTAATCTTATATATAGAATCCGAATTTTTCAGTTTTAGTGTGTAGTCTTTTGGAGTAAAAACCTAAACCAAACCAAGGTTGTCTTGTACAGTATTTTAGGGTTCCAAACCCTATCTTACACCAAGATAAGTGTTTTACTTCATTAATACAATTATGTCTTTGATTATTTGTGTGTATGCTTGCATGTTTTCCATGTCCGGCTAATTTACTTGTGTGTTTGCTTAGGGAATATGAAACTTAATTATTGAATATTGATTGGTTGTCTCTTATCTTAGTTGATTAATGATCTAGTAATGCGACAGGTCATTCGTTTTGTACTTAATGCTTGATTAAATCTTTGTGAACCTTAGAATATGACTCCTTGAGTAGTTGTAAGCTAAACCATCCAAAGAGTGCCTTAGAGTAAGAGTTTATTATCCCTAGTGGGTTTTGTAGACGAGACTCTTTGGTAAGTTCAAAGAGTTAGGGAGAAACGCATACCCTACAACTTTAGACACACAACGCAACTAGGAATAAGGACGTGACAATTCAACCACCAATAGGAGATAATCAAGGAGTAGTAAAACCTAAGTAAACACATCTTTAAACTATCATACGAGCACACATTAATTATACATAGACTACATACACCTTATATTAGATAATTAGATAAGTAGAGTAATCGGTAGAAATACCAACCCCCCAAATTCAAACCCCGAGATTCGTACCTTTCCTTTCCTTAAAAAATATAAAAAGATAAAAAAAATAATCTTCCTCAACCCCAACCTTAGCGTAGTAACTTCTCACTAGCATTCCTATTCCCCTAGAGAACGATATCAATACCCGTAGCTTACCCTAATACTACACTACAACGATTAGGTTCACTGCCTAGGGTGTTGAAAAACTTGCTCGACGAAAAGGAAGTTCCTTTGACCCCGAACGACGCGTGTAGCGTTATCAATAATCCGCTTTAGTAATATCATAATTTTTTATGACAAAACTTAATCGCGGATATAGTGGATTCACGTTCTCCATAATGGTGAACGGAAGAGTCAATGGACAGGTTTTACGAACAAAGGCACAAAGAATGGGGATAGACTACAAGGAAGTTAATAAAAAGAAAAAATCTCACTTGATAGGAATCTTGTGAGTAGACCTAAACGAGATAGAAATCAAGCCTAAGCAATAACTATTCCCCGGCAACGGCGCCAAAAACTTGATAACGCTACACGCGTCGTTCGGGGTCAAAGGAACTTCCTTTTCGTCGAGCAAGTTTTATAACACCCTAGGCAGTGAACCTAATCGTTGTAGTGTAGTATTAGGGTAAGCCACGGGTATTGATATCGTTCTCTAGGGGAATAGTGTCGTTAGGCTGAAGTGTATGTCGATTTAAGTCTAAAGGTGAGGGATGATTATTTTTGTATTTTTATATTTTATGGATTAATCTCGGTTTTGAAGGGGAGGGTGGAATTAGTTGCTAGTCAACTATCCCAAAAGATACTAACTAACTTAGAGGTCTACCAGGAACGTGAAGCGTATCTACTTATGATGTATTACTCCTTGCTAGCTATCCAATTCTACCTACTGAATTGTCACGTCCTATTGATGGTTGAATTTTCACGTCCTTATTCTTAACGCGTTGTGTTTTCTAAGGTCGTAAGGTGTGCATTCCCTAACTCTTTGAAGTCACCTTTAAGTGTAGTAAACGAAATCCACTAAGTCATTCATAAACTAACTTTGAGGTTATCTTTGGGTATAGTAAACGAAATCCACTAAGTCATTCATAAACTATCAAAGATCTATCAAGTATTAAACACAACGATAGCCTAGTCGCACTCCTAAGCCAATTACAATTAAGATAAGAGACAACCAATCAAACAAGAGTCAGTAGGATGCAAGAATTATAAACTAAACCAATTAGACTCATTGAAATTGTCACACCCCTAATGATGAAGATAGACACAAGCGTCACTAAGAAATCAATAAGATCTAATTAATTACATACAAGTTTCATACAGTCATAAGCAAACACTAGGTGAATTAGCCAAGCATAATTAATGAAGAGCAAGCAACAATCATGATAATTGAAGACATACCATAGGATTGGATTAACAAACAAACCATTACACGATGTTTATAGAGTGTTTGGAACCCTTTAAGTTGCTGGAAAAATACCTACCTAAACCCTGGAATCGGACTTAGGGTTTAGGGCTTACAAAAAGTGAAGTTATAATGTTATATTTATAGGCAGATTTTCTGTCGGCAAAGGGTGACAGCGTCACACTTATAGAGTGACGGCGTCACGACCATTTTTTCACCAAACTGTAGATTTTCTCGTTCCGGTCGCGTGGGCTTTTGAATCACCTAAATCCGAGTTCGTATGCAAAAGTTATGGCCAAAACCGTATCAGCTACTTGGCGCGCATGTTGCAGCTTGTGACGGCGTCACCTTATGATTTGTGGACGTCGTCGGGTCGCCGTCATTAGGGTTTTGTCTTGGCCACGTTAGTCTTGCGACGGCGTCACCTTGCTTCTGACGCCGTCCTCTTCAGCTTATGACGCCGTCTGGATCAAATCTAGGCCATCTGAGTTGCGACGGCCTACTCTTTTAAAGCCTTACACCGTCACTTGAAAATAAGAAATTTGGCTTCTGTGCCGTCACAAAATGCTCCGACGGCATCGCAGTTAAGCAGTAACGCCGTCACCTTGTATTTTAGCAGCTTGAGTGTCTTGATTCTTGACTTTGGCCATTTTCTTCGTATATCCGCGCCTTTTCGTCCAAATAAGTGCCATTACAGCAATTTGCCTTCAAGAGACCTAAAAAATGAAAAGGAACGATATTAAGTAATAACGGATACAAAAGTGATCAAATAAGGGCTTAAATGACCCCTCAAAAAGGTACATTTTAAAACCTTATCACTCGTAGTCGTAGATTATTTAATGTTTAGTAGTATTTAGTTAAGTAACACCGTGGAGGACTGACGGGTCTTTACCCACTGTATGCCTGATCCACAGCCCGTAGGTGGCGATTTATGTAAGACTATAAATACTCTCTACCTCCCAAGGTAGAGAGTTGGAGCTCATAATAAGACTTTCATTTTCTCTCACTAAGTTCCCAAACCTCTAACCCTTTCTCTCTCTAGAAACTCATCTTGTACGCCTCTTGTGTTAATGTTTTGATGTGTATGTGAAATCCAATATGTTACATATACTTGCTGTTGCAAAACATAGTTTAGCAAATGGTTATCATTTGAGTGAGGGGGAATATCCAACCAGTGGCCGAAAATAATATTTCTAGACAGCCTATTACGATTTTCATTGGTTTGCAACGTACCTTTATCTTTGGAAGCAAATATAACAAAGACCTCACTATGACCTTGGCATCATATAACTCGTTTGCATTTGACATTTTCAACCTTTGATCACCACCAAAAACCACCACATGCCGTTGATCACCACTACCCAGAACTGTTAGGGTTATGGTGAGGGTTTGTTTAGGGTGTGTAATTGTCAATCAGACCTATGTTTGTTGATAAGGTTTTAAAAGGTACCATTTTGAGGGGTCGTTTAAGTCCTTATTTGATCACTTTTGTATCCGTTATTGCTTAATATCGTTCCTTTTCACTTTTTAGGTCTCTTGAAGGCAAAATGCTGGAATGGCACTTATTTGGACGAAAAGGCGCGAATATATGAAGAAAATGGCCAAAGTCAGAATCGAGACACTTCTGAAAACAGAAGGCGACGGCGTCAGGTGTTAATTGCGACGCCGTCGGAGGATTTTTGTGACGATACAGTAGCCAAATACCCTATTTTCAAGTGACGACGTCGGGCTTTATAAGAGTAGGCCGTTGCTACTCACACGGCCTAGATGCAACCCAGACGACGTCAGAAGCTGAAGAGGACGGCGTCACAGACATAAGGTGACGCCGTCGCAAGGTTAACGTGGCCAAGACGAAACCCTAATGACGGCGACACGACGGCGTCACGAAACATAAGGTGACGCCGTCGCATATGTAATCTTATATATAGAATCCGAATTTTTCAGTTTTAAGAGAGTCTTTTGGAGTAAAAACCTAAAACCGAACCTAAGGTGTCTTGTACAGTATTTTAGGGTTTTAAACCCTATCTTACATCAAGATAAGTATTTACTTCATTAATTCAATTATGTCTTTGATTATTTGTGTGTATGCTTGCATGTTCTCCATGTCCGGCTAATTTATTTGTGTGTTTGCTTAGGAAGTATGAAACTTAATTATTGAATATTGATTGGTTGTTTCTTATCTTAGTTGATCAATGATCTAGTAATGCGATAGGTCATTCGTTGTGTACTTAATGCTTGATTCATCTTTGTGAACCTTAGAATATGATTACCTGAGTAGTTGTAAGCTAAACCATCCAAAGAGTGCCTTAGAGTAAGAGTTTATTATCCCTAGTGGGTTTTGTAGACGAGACCCTTTGGTAAGTTCAAAGAGTTAGGGAGAAACGCATACCCTACAACTTTAGACACACAACGCAACTAAGAATAAGGACGTGACAACTCAACCATCAATAGGAGATAATTAAGGAGTAGTACAACCTAAGTAAACACATCTTTAAACTATCATACGAGCACACATTAATTAGACATAGACTCCCACAACCTTAGTTTAGATAATTAGATAATAGTAGAGTAATCGGTAGAAATACCACCCCCCCCCCCAAAATCCAATACCCGAGATTCGTACCTTTCCATTTCATAAAATATAAAAATACAAAAATAATCTTCCTCAACCTTAACCTTAGCGTAGTAACTTCTTACTAGCATTCCTATTGCCCTAGAGAACGATATCAATACCCGTGGCTTACCCTAATTACTACACTACAACGATTAGGTTCACTGCCTAGGGTGTTATAAAACTTGCTCGAAGAAAAGGAAGTTTCCTTGACCCCGAACGACGCGTGTAGCGTTATCAAGTTTTTGGCGCCGCTGCCGGGGAATAGAATAGCTAGTTAGTAGTCCACCTCGTTTAGGTTCTTTGCTTGATTCCTATCAAGTAAATTTTTCTCATTTTTAGCTTTCTCTTAGTCTATCCCCCTTCTTCGTGACCTTTGTTCGTAACACCCATCACTTTTCATCATGGAGGATGATGACCAACCACCACTCGATAACCAACAACCAAACAACGCTTCACCACCAAACAAATACCCACTGCTTGACCCAGCCTCTGCTAACCAACTTCGAGCCCGTATCATGAGTGAGATTGGAGAGCTTAGGAAATTAAATATGATAATTGAGAATACACTCGAGGAAGCCCTTAAGGAATCTGATCAACCTTTAGATAGTGATTCGACTACAAGTGATTCGGATGATGATCTAGAAGAAGGAGATTATAAGATGTTAGAAATTATGGAGGGTAGTAAGGAGAAGGGAGAACTTAGGGAGTACTTTGATTCATACCCTAAAAGGAAAGAAACCGCTTATCACCATAATGTGGTCAATTTTCCAAGACCACCTTTCGAGCCTCGTATAAGGAAGGGAAACCCTAAAAACATCAAAATACCGTGTATGATTGAATACTTATACAGGGATCACACCTACATTGATTATAAGGCACCCATGAATATAATGTCTAGGCTCTATTACAATTGGATCATGAGCAAAAAGCTAGAGCCTATGAGGGACCCCTTTCGCCCTAGGAAAGCAAGTAACTATGTGGGGAGGGTTAAGGGATTGCACGTGTTCATAGGTAACTTCACATATAGGTGTGATTTCATGATTCTGGAAAATGTCAAAGGAATCATTGATGGGTTTTTAGGAGACGTGATACTTGGGAAACCATTTATAGAAGAGTCTAAGATGGTTTATGATAAAGAGAAAGGGATAATCGAGTTCTCAAATGAAGCCGAGAGTGTTAAATATATAATGCCCCATAAAAATAAGAATTATAAGGGCATGGATGATTTAGATGTAGATAACATTCCGGCATTCGAAGTAGGTTGGAAAAACAAAGTCTACTACACTGCTTGTCTTGAACTAGGGCCTGAATATATTCGTGATGAAAGAAGAGTTAAGGAGATCGAATGGGCCTCTAAGATCAAAAAACCATAGGAGCACGAATATGAGTCTAGCTACAAGACTCTTAAATAAAGAAAAGCGCTTCGTGGGAGGCAACCCATGCTTAATTGTTTGCTTGTTAGTGTCTTATATCTTTTATTAATTGTTTATCCTCATGTTTAAATTTGTAAAAATGCTTTATTTTGTTTTTAACCTCGTCTTAATTGCATATAAAAGTATTTTACATAAGGGATAAGTGTAGGGAGGATTACACACGTTTTCAAAAGAAACGTAAACACGAGAATAACAATTAACTAAAAGATATTTATGTTTGTTTGTTCGAGTCAAATGCTTGTATCGAGTCATAATGGATGTTTTTGCAGAAATTTTTCCAGATTCTAAAGATGTAAAATTTACATAATTTTTTCCAGAAAATCGCAGACCAGTTTTTGTCAGGATAACCTGACGGCGTCAGGATTGCAACCTGACGGCGTCAGGAAGGAGTAAAAACATCAGATTATTTTTTTTCTCGTTTTCTGAGCTACTTATAAATTTTTGGAATTTTCCAGGTCTTAATTTTCTTAGAAATTATGTAAACATCCATTCCACAAGCATTATATCCTAGTTTAAATCGAGTCTTATATATATTATTACCGCCGATTTTACGCGAAGGTTTCGTTTGTTTTCTTCAAGTGTGCAGGTTTAGTTTGTCAAGAAGAAGTTACATAAGATTGGAAGGAGCTTTTCACGCAATAATTCTTCTTGAAAAGGATTTAACCACCACTTTACACGGATCCTACCGAGCTAATCAGGGGAGTATTAGTTTCTTTCGTTTTTTATTACCTTCCATTATCATAACTTTGATACTTTCGGGGAACATTGGGGCCAATGTTCAGTTTAAGTGTAGGGAGGGAAAATAAAACGGGAACTTTGAAACTATGCTTATCCTTAATTATTTGCTTTGTCCAATTGCATTTGTGTAATAAACCATGAGAAAATGTCGGTTAGGGTAATTTTGGCACCAAATTTAAAATTTTTCATGACATATAGGAGTGGGCCATTAGTCTTAACAAAAGCGTCTCATGGATAGGAAGTTGCATGACTAGCACAAAAACCCTTTACCACCCAAATTCCACCCAAAATGTGAGGATCGCCCTTAGATTAGTAGGAATTAAAGCATTCATCTTCAATGCTTAGAGTGTGAACCGGTAGTATATTAGATTCTAGAACTTGTTTTGTGATGCATTCCGAGATCGCAAGTGAGGCTACACTTGTGTAGTTAGGAATAACTAAATGATAAGAGGCATTAGGATAAACCCTTGTTTGATACCCGTAATATAATTACTTCTTCCACATCGGTTGAGTAATTCCCCCACACCCTTTGCGTTGTACTCATCTTTAGTACACGATACCCCTAGTTAACCCCTCAGAGCCTATCCTTTTCGCGGTTCTCGTGATGTTTCGGTTTTTCCGGAATATCAATGAAGAGCATTGTTTACACCCCACCCCCAAATATACACCCAAATCGCCTTAGCCTACCCCTTATGCACTCACTTTTAGTGCAAACGTTTGTTATCACCCTAAACCCTTAGTTCAATTATCTAGTTGCTTGCATGAGTTGCTAAGTCGAGTTATATCCTTTGTATACAGTTTTGGGACGATTGGGATTCATGGGAAAAGTTAAAGTTTATGAAATGACGGGAAAGGAACGTTAAATTCAAATTCCCTTTGTTTGCATAATAATGTACCCCAAGTGTTTTGATCTTTTCAAATTCGGGTCAAATTAGTGTTAGAGTAATAAAAACTCAAGTGTAGGGATGTGCCTATAAATCCCTATCATTTTGATGTTACCATAGAGGATGGTAGAGTAAAAGTGTATGAAAAAAAAAATAATAATAAAAAAAAAAAAAATCGAAAAAAAAAATAGAAAAAGAGAAAAAAAAAAGAAAAAAAAAATAGAGTGTAAAAAAAAAAAAAAAAAAAAAAAAAAAAAAAAAAAAAACAACAACATACGGGCTACCATCCTACATCTATCCTTTAAATTTATGTTTGTTTATTTCCGTTACCTAGAGTTTTAGAGTGTCGAGTCTTGGCTTAGCAACGCCATTCTTCGTATGCATTTAACACAGAGATTTTTGACTTGCCACCACTAAATAGCCTATCCCACCAAACCCTTGTTTCCCTACCGTAAGCCTAACATTACAACCCTTTAAAAGACCTCTTTGATAGTCTTTCCTAGGTGCTTACGCCAAAGCGATGGAGGTTTGATCTATTCTCTAGCTTATGGTAATCTATGTACTAGTACCGGTTAATGAGTGTTTATCTTCCATTTCCTATTTGTTATATTTCATATATACACCCGAGAGAGATATGAGTACCCAAATACCCCATGTGAGGTGCTAGTATGTAATTTCCGTGCTTGTTATGACTTTTGCGGGGCTTATATGTGTTGTGGACCGTTTTGAATTAATGCTTCATGACCCCTAACTTATAAATTAATTGGCTAAAAGCACATTTGCTTGAGGACAAGCAAATAACAAGTGTAGGGATATTTGATAAGGTTTTAAAAGGTACCATTTTGAGGGGTCGTTTAAGTCCTTATTTGATCACTTTTGTATCCGTTATTGCTTAATATCGTTCCTTTTCACTTTTTAGGTCTCTTGAAGGCAAAATGCTGGAATGACACTTATTTGGACGAAAAGGCGCGAATATATGAAGAAAATGGCCAAAGTCAGAATCGAGACACTTCTGAAAACAGAAGGCGA
Source organism: Chrysanthemum seticuspe (assembly GCA_019973895.1). Classification (NCBI taxonomy): domain Eukaryota; kingdom Viridiplantae; phylum Streptophyta; class Magnoliopsida; order Asterales; family Asteraceae; genus Chrysanthemum; species Chrysanthemum seticuspe. The sequence continues at coordinate 263,432,319 of BPTQ01000009.1, forward strand.
CGGCGTCAGGTGTTAATTGCGACGCCGTCGGAGGATTTTTTGTGACGATACAGTAGCCAAATACCCTATTTTCAAGTGACGACGTCGGGCTTTATAAGAGTAGGTCGTTGCTACTTGCTACTCAGACGGCCTAGATGCAACCCAGACGACGTCAGAAGCTGAAGAGGACGGCGTCACAGACATAAGGTGACGCCGTCGCAAGGTTAACGTGGCCAAGACGAAACCCTAATGACGGCGACACGACGGCGTCACGAACCATAAGGTGACGCCGTCGCATATGTAATCTTATATATAGAATCCGAATTTTTCAGTTTTAAGAGAGTCTTTTGGAGTAAAAACCTAAAACCGAACCTAAGGTGTCTTGTACAGTATTTTAGGGTTTTAAACCCTATCTTACATCAAGATAAGTATTTACTTCATTAATTCAATTATGTCTTTGATTATTTGTGTGTATGCTTGCATGTTCTCCATGTCCGGCTAATTTATTTGTGTGTTTGCTTAGGAAGTATGAAACTTAATTATTGAATATTGATTGGTTGTTTCTTATCTTAGTTGATCAATGATCTAGTAATGCGATAGGTCATTCGTTGTGTACTTAATGCTTGATTCATCTTTGTGAACCTTAGAATATGATTACCTGAGTAGTTGTAAGCTAAACCATCCAAAGAGTGCCTTAGAGTAAGAGTTTATTATCCCTAGTGGGTTTTGTAGACGAGACCCTTTGGTAAGTTCAAAGAGTTAGGGAGAAACGCATACCCTACAACTTTAGACACACATCACAACTAAGAATAAGGACGTGACAACTCAACCATCAATAGGAGATAATTAAGGAGTAGTACAACCTAAGTAAACACATCTTTAAACTATCATACGAGCACACATTAATTAGACATAGACTCCCACAACCTTAGTTTAGATAATTAGATAATAGTAGAGTAATCGGTAGAAATACCCCCCCCCCCAAATCCAATACCCGAGATTCGTACATTTCCATTTCATAAAATATAAAAATACAAAAATAATCTTCCTCAACCTTAACCTTAGCGTAGTAACTTCTTACTAGCATTCCTATTGCCCTAGAGAACGATATCAATACCCGTGGCTTACCCTAATTACTACACTATAACGATTAGGTTCACTGCCTAGGGTGTTATAAAACTTGCTCGAAGAAAAGGAAGTTTCCTTGACCCCGAACGACGCGTGTAGCGTTATCATTTGTTTAGGGTGTGTAATGGTTACAATATGTACGTGTAATAGTTACAGTGTGCGTTTTTTTTTTTTTGAAAACGAGATCAATGTGTGTTTAATGAGATCGGTGTGTGTTTAATATGTGTTTTAAGCGCGTGTGTTTATTTTGTTGAATATATAGTTGAACACTAAACGATGTAAATTACACGAGTTTGAAGATTAATTACACATAAAACAAAAAAAAAAGAAAAAAAAAACTTTTCCAACTACCGGTTGCACAAGATATTTATTATTAGCTGTCAGTCGCCCAAGTTTGGAGCCGTCATTTTGATTATATAAGTATTTTATTTGGTTTGACTTTTTTCGCTAAAAGACAAAAAAATGCCTCACAAAGTACATTAGCCGTTAGTCCCCCAAGAAATTAAATGAACTAGTAGCTTACACATTACTTACGCACTACTTACACCACATATACTTTATTATTAAACAATGTGACATGTGTCAAAGTTTTAGTGGAGTCGTCCAGTAGTCTAGTCTCACAAGTTTATTTTGGGAAGTTGAATTTTTGGGCTAGATGTTGGAATTTTGGGCTATTAAGAGAATTTGCTCTATAAAATAAGCTTTGTTTGTTATACAAGCTTATGAAAACTTCTATAAGCCATAAGCTCAAGCTAATGGAAATGAGATTATATAAATTATTAGAGCTTATATATACTTAAATTACGTATATACCCTTAAAAATAGTATGAATGAGTATACAAAAGCTTGGAATATATGTGATTTAATTGGATGCATTTTTATGTAATTTTACGATAATAAGCTTTAGCTACAACTACGTAATCAAACACCCGAGACCCGGCCCGACTTGCGTCCTTCCAACAACCGGAGTGGAGCACCTTAGTATACAATCACGCACAATAACTGGGAGTCCTATTACACATTTACACTTAAGGCCAACTTCAATTTACCGAGCCAAGGTTCAGCTCTTGTAGTGAATGTGGACTCGTACAAGGATATTGAGTAGACAGTTGATGTGTGAGACTCAACATTATCTTTCGTAGCATCCATTCCCATTCGTGTCCCAATTGATTCGGTAAGCTACGTGTCTATTTATTATTATTATTATTATTATTATTATTATTATTATATTTTGATCGTGAGGGTTAAGATTGATGTTTGGAGTTGTTGTAAGTCTTCCTAACATCTTGCTAGTTTTTATTTTTATATAATAATTGCCTTTCAGAAGAAAAAAAATTAAATAAACAAATAAATAAAACCCATCAAACACAACCTTAGAATTATGTTTAACATACTTTAATCATAAAGACACACATTATAAACACTAAATTTAATTTTAATGTAAAACAACATCTTCAATGTTAAGAATCGCTCTTTATACAAATATAGAAGTTATAAGTTTATTAGAACTCTTTTCTTATAATTATAGTAACTTTGTGCTAAAATAATTGCGACGTCAACATTAAAACGTGAGATGTTTTAAATTTGATTATTTCTTAATGCAAACAAACTTAATGTGTCAACGCCAACCTTACTTAAAAAAAAAAAAAAACCAATCCATGTATGAGTTGAGATCAATATATATCTCATACTTGTCATAAATCCAATAAATCAATCTTAGCCCTCAATTTTTGATCAAAATTAATAAAAAAAACCATTTTCACATTTTTTTTTAAAACAACATATCTTGCAAATGGTAAATCTTCAAACTACAAAAAATACACCATCACGACGAGAATTAAATTATCTTTTTATAGATATGCACTTCTCTATATTTTCGACAATTTTTTTTTAAATTCCGCCCAAAAAAATCATATATGATTTGTAAAATCATATATGATTTGTAAAAATCAAATCACATGTGATTTTTTCAAATCATATAATATTTTTACAAATCACATATGATTTGCAAAAATCATATATGATTTGTAAAAATGGAATCACATGATTTTCACAAATCATATATGATTTTTTTGGGCCGAAATTTTGAAAAAAAAAATCGTTAAAAATATATATGAGTGCATATCTATAGAAAGATAATTTAATTATCGTCGCGATTGTATGATTTTTTTCGCGTAACGATTAACGGTTTGCGAGATATTTAATTTAAAAAAAAAGAGTGAAATTTTATTTTATTTCATTAGAAAAATAAATGACTATGATTTTCATTGGATCTATGATAAATTTGCCATCTATATTGAACTTTTGCCATCCATATATATGTCATGATAAATTTAAATTAAACATATAAAAAAAAAAAAAAAAAGTAAAAAACACCCTAAATACAAAAATAAAATTTTTTACTTTTCTGACAAGTTAACCTAATCCATACCCGTACCATAAACCAACTTTCCTACCCGTATATGGTAACAAGTTATAAAAATCCCACATCTAGTCAAAAACCAATCGTTACAAAAAGGAAACTAAAAAACTATAAATACACATCAACATCAATAATTTAACACTTCCAATAGATAAACCAAACCAAACCAAACCAAACACACTTCTTGTTGTTGTTCTGTTTCTCGAGTTCAAAAGATAATAAATAACGGCGTTAGATCTGACAATAACAATGAGTAACGGGGTACCAATATCGTCCAAAAAGATGATACAAAGTTTAAAAGAGATAGTTAACGGTGTTACAGATGCTGAGATCTATTCCACTCTTAAAGACTGTAATATGGATCCTAATGAAGCTGTTAATCGTTTATTATCTCAAGGTTTTTTTTTTTTTTTAATCTTGTTTTATTAATTGTGAATAAATTGGTAAAGGGTATCTTAAAGTTTGGTTATTTGTTGGTTTTTGGTTAAAAGATTAGGTTTTTAATGGTTTACAGGGTGTTTGGCATTAGGTTTTTGTTGTAAATAGTATCTTTTTTAAACCTAATTTGATTAATTGTGTATAAATTGGTAAAGGGTATCTTAAAGCTGTGTTATTTGTTGATTTTATTGTTAAAAGATTAGGTTTTTAATGGTTTACAGGGTGTTTGGCATTAGGTTTTTGTTGTAAATAGTATCTTTTTTAAACCTAATTTGATTAATTGTGTATAAATTGGTAAAGGGTATCTTAAAGCTGTGTTATTTGTTGATTTTATTGTTAAAAGATTAGGTTTTTAATGGTTTACAGGGTGTTTGGCATTAGGTTTTTGTTGTAAATAGTATCTTTTTTAAACCTAATTTGATTAATTGTGTATAAATTGGTAAAGGGTATCTTAAAGTTTGGTTATTTGTTGGTTTTTGGTTAAAAGATTAGGTTTTTAATGGTTTACAGGGTGTTTGGCATTAGGTTTTTGTTGTAAATAGTATCTTTTTTAAACCTAATTTGATTAATTGTGTATAAATTGGTAAAGGGTATCTTAAAGCTGTGTTATTTGTTGATTTTATTGTTAAAAGATTAGGTTTTTAATTGTTTACAGGGTGTTTGGCATTAGGTTTTTGTTATAAATTTAGTATCTTTTTTGAACCTAATTTGATTAATTGTGAATAAATTGATAAAGGGTATCTTAAAGTTTGGTTCTTTATTGATTTGTTTGCTAAAAGATTGGGTTTTTAATGGTTTAGAGGGTGTTTGGCGTTAGGTTTTGGATTGGATTATATGATTTTATTTTCTCAAGGTTATTTATTTATTTATTTATTTTTATTAATCTTATTTGATTAATTGTGAATACATTGGTAAAGGGCATCTTAAAGTTTGGTTCTTTATTATTTTTGTTGGTTATTTGTTAAAAGTTTAGGTTTTTATTGGTTTAGAGGGTGTTTGGCATTAGGTTTTGGAGTGGATTGTATGGTTTTATATCCCAAGATTATATTTTTTTTATGAATTTGGTATCTTTTTTAAACCTAATTTGATAAATTGCGTAAATTTAGTGTTTATGTGAATTAATAGGTAAAGGGTGTTTTAAAGTTAGGTTTTTTGTTATTTTTTGTTGGTTATTTGTTAAAAGATTAGGTTCTTCTTGGTTGGAGGGTGTTTTGGAGCATCTTATCTGATTATTATGACCTAATTTGAATAATTGTGTATGAATAGGTAAATGGTATTATAAAGTTTGGTTTTTTAATTGATTTTTTGTTAAAAGATTAGATTTTTAATGGTTTCTTGGTTTTCTATGGGTTTTTTGGTTTTTCTTAGGGGGTGTTTGGGTTTGGTTATAAAGAATCTAATTTAGGTTGGTTAGAGCATGTTTATGTGAGATAAAGGGTATTCTAAAGTTTGGTTTTTCATTGATATTTTGTTGAATATTGGTTTTTAGGCTGAATGTGGTGCTTTGGTTATTTGTTTCAATATTAGATCTTTTCTTTTGGTTTAATCTTTTGCAGGTGTTTAGGTTTTCTTATTGAGAAGTTTAAATAGGTTGTTTTGAGGGTGTGTGGATTTTCGTTTTGGAGTGTTATATTTGTTTATTATTTGCAAAACACGGATGATTAGAAAAGAGTGGTTATTTGTGTTTCTCTTAGATGCAATTTAGATAAAATTAGGTCAAGATATGTGATTTGGAAACGTGTATTTGCAAATGACTGTTGTTTTGAGAAGGCAATCGCAAACATCCCGCCCCTTGTAGCGTTTTGATAAAATGGTTTTGATGGTGTTTGCGAATGTTTATGCGAACGGGTTATTAGGTGTTTTGATTAATAGTTTGATTTTGGTTATTTCAAACTGCTTTAGTTGAATATCAAACGATAAATAGATAAGCACTTTTGATTTTTGAAGAATCTTTTTCTGTTGGTGATTTACTTGTCTCAAGTTATTGCTTTTTTGGGTTTATAAGGGTTTTGATTTTGTAGTTATTTGAGCTTTATCAGCTTGAACCCTATATATGCTAGAAGTGAGGTTTATTTATCGTTCAAGCTTCCGCGAATATATAATTAGTTGTAGTTTGGACTTTTTTGATCTTTTAGATTCTTTTTAGTGGATTGAAGGTTGAAGTGTTGAACTATAGTTCAAAATTCTGCTAATGTTTTGATGAGTACTAATATGAAGTTTATTGATTGTGCAGATACTTTTCACGAGGTGAAGAGCAAACGAGAAAAGAAAAAAGAGGTGCGCACGTGGAAACACTGGATTTCACTTTTTTTCCATTATTAACTATCCTATTACAAATTTGTTTCTTATATTTATCAATTTTGATATAAGATTAGTGAGTCATACTGTCATAATCAGCATCTCATCTTCACTCTCTTTGCCTGCTACTTTGCTTTGCTTTTTACATTTTGGTTATCCTTCTTTATACATTAATCTTTGAAATGTTAAGACAAACTGCTCGCTAAATAGAGACACCTCAATGTTGTTAACTGCCTTGTAAATAGCTTTTTTTTTTTTTTTTTTTTTTTTTTCATATTTGTATGCATGGAAACTTGTTGCACATGCTATGAGTTGAGTTAAAGATCTGCCTGTATAGTTCTTCTCGGTATTTCACTTTACTGCCAATGGTTGTCTTTATTTGTAATTAGTTTGAGTATGACATCTTGCTTTTGTTCCATTCAGTCTAAGGATACAACAGAATTCAGACCTCGTGGTGGTAGTAGTTCAAACCGTGGCGGTAGAAGTGGTACAGACCGATACGCTGGACGTAGTAGCTCAACCAATTACAGCTCTTCAGGTATACAAGTGCCATGGCTTCAAAAAATCTCATTTTCAATTCTGAAAAAGTTTGCATACTGGTATCTTAGCTGAACTCTTGCATATTGAATTTTATAGAGTCTGGTGGAGTGTACGGAAAGCCTGCATACAAGAGGGAAAATGGGGCGAGTTCTTATACAGCTTCAGCCACACCAGCTCCCAGAGCTGCACCACTTACTGCAAATTGGAATCCTCCAACTTACAGGTTAGTCATGCTAGAACCACATTCTTATTCTTAATATAATTGATAAGGAAAACTAAGATATACTAATTGGTAATACTACTATGCATCACATTTACATTCTATGTGGTTTGCAGAGGTAAAAACCTCCTCACTCCTGTAGTGATGCTTTATTACAAGTTGTTTAAGGCAATGATTCAGTAAACTTTATTACAAGTGGCTGTCATATTGGGCCGTATCTCTGTATCTTTGCCTTCCATATTCAAAAGCTTCATGATTGCTGGACTGTTTTCTCTGTATTTGTATGCATTTGCTCATATATATAGCCTTTGTGTATATTTTGGTTTAGTTTCATCATCTATCATTTTTTCAAGTTTAAATTGTGTATCCCTGCCTTCTTTTTTAAATTTGAGGACAAGCTCAATTTTTTTGGCGGATATCACTTGCTGGATTTGGTTGCTTTAACTAAATTTTAACATTTTAGCATTTTTTTCCCTGTCACAGTGACTCTTATCAACCATCAACTTATAGCACAACTGACGCTGTATCAGCTCCACAACCATCTTCTGGATATCAATCTGCTTGGTCAGGTGCTCCTGGTCAAAAGTCAATGGCTGACATTGTTAAAATGGGCAAACCCCAGAATAAGGGTTATACCACTCCAAAGCCATCTCAACAGAGTATCAGTCACAACCATGTTCCAGAATACAATGCTTCTCCTGATAATGATTGGCCCTCTATTGAGCCGTCACAACCTGAGTGGCCCTCTATTGAGCCGTCACAACCTGAGTGGCCCTCTATTGAGCCGTCACAACCTGATTGGCCCTCTATTGAGCCGTCACAACCTTTAGTGCACACTCATGCAGACTCGGGGTTAAATTCTGGTCAATCAAACTTACCATTTGATAGAAGCAACCAATACGTTGGGTACGAGACCAACGAGGCTGAGCCACAACATGAAAGTTCTTCTGAAGATCATATCGAGGACCATGACCATGATGTGCCTGTATCTAACGAACCCCTTTATGAGCATGACTTGCCTGCGCCTGTGCCTGCCGAACCCCTTTATGACCACGGCTCTTATAGGAACATGGACTCCTACCACACTCACGATGATGCTTCTGAGCAGAAGGAAGGTAAGTTAGATATTCTAGAACTTGGTTCATTTTGCTTGCTAACTGAGGTCAATAACCAAGTCCTGTTGAAGTTAATCAGCTTTACATGTTGCTGAAGTTTACACTCATGTTCTGTTTTTAGGGGTAATAGTGGTGACACCACTAAATCTTCACCATTTTGGTGGTTTAGCACTAAAACAACTTTCTTTTGCTGATGTTTAGTCCCTCAATAGGTCTTTCTTCACAGTTATTCTGCGAGTATCAAATCCAGTTAAGAAATTTAGTTGATTAAATGATGAAACTTGGCTGTTTAAATCTGAACAATTTTAGGGGTTAAACTGCCAAAATGGTGAAAGTTTAATAGTATTACCATATTTAACTTTGTTTATTGAATTGTTTTGGTTTACATGGTCTTCCTGTGTGTATCTCAGATTAAAAATTAACAATTGTCTTTCTCTTGTTTCAGCTGAAGAGGTTGATGCCCCTGTATCGTCCGTAAGTGAAAATATACAAAAGCTTAGTATACAAGAAGAGGAGCACATGGACCAACCTGAAGATGATGTCATCCCCTCTGTAGTAATTCCAGATCACCTGCAAGTCCATACTGCCGATTTGTCACACTTGAGTTTTGGAACCTTTGGGGCAAACCTGAATGCTGGTTTATCTGGAACTTCATCTGTTGAGCAACCTGAAACTACGTATGACCTCCTGGAATCATTTCTCATGATTCATATTTTTGTTTTTTAGTTACTTTTCCTCATTCATGTTCTTTTTGCAGAAATCGCGAGTACTATGATGACGGGCCTACAAGAACATTAGAGAGCGATCTGGTTCAAAGGACAGGAGCTGAGAGTTATGATTTACCTTCTGTTTCACAAGGCGCGGTATTGAATCAAGATGTTCCTGAAGTGTCACATGGCAGTCAATATGGGTTTCCTCCTGCAACACATGCTCATACATATGATAATCCCCAGCTATTGAACTCTTCTTTCCCTCAATCTCAGACACCTCCACAGACTCAAATTTCGACACCCTTTTTAAATGCCATGGTAAGGCGGTTGTGTTTCCTAGAATGTTAATAACTTGTACATATTTTATATGTGATGTGGAGGATAATATTAACTTCCTATTTTCTTTGGCTATTCTGCAGCAGGCTGCAGACACAAACTCATTGTTGGCGGCAAATGGTCATCCTGCTAGAGAATCTGATTTGTCATACTCACAGTTTTCAGTTAGTCAGTCCATGCCTACTAGGTATGCCAACTCGGTGTCATCGATCAACGATCCAACCATATCTATTGCTGAGGTACTGCACTGAATCTAATTACTTAAATTCACATGATGTATATGTTTCACACATTTTTACTTTTGGAAAACATTAGTTCTTAGGTATTCAATTTATTCGAAAGCAGATGCTACAATAAGTAATAACGTATGATCAAAAATCCAAAATCATGTGCCTTTTTTCTTGATTAACAAATTTTCGTAACAAAAAAGTTGCATTTTTTCTCAAACATTGACGGTTTATTGAAGATGTTGGTAAACGACCGGGCAATATACCTAGTTTAGATTAATTGTTTGAAATTTGAGAAATTTGCTTTGTTTAAGCAGGCTTTGAAGAGTGTGGGGCTTTCATCATCTCAACCAGGACAACAGACGCTTCCTACTGGACCTTCAATTCAACAACACCTTGCTATGCACCCTTACTCCCAACATCCTTTGGGCCCGTATGCCAACATGATGAGCTACCCTTTCTTACCTCAGAGTTATACGTATATGCCATCCGGTTTCCAGCCCGGATTTGCTGGCAACAGTACGTACCATCAGCAGTTAGCAGCCATGCTACCTCAGTACAAAAACAGTGTTTCTTTGAGCGGCTTGACTCAGTCTCCAGCTGCTGCTTCCGGTTACGGTTCATATGGTGGTTCAACAGCGGTTCCTGGGAGTTACCAAGTTAGCCAACCTGCAGGCCCTGCAGGATCCTATGATGATGTATTGAATGCCCATTTTAAAGACACCAGTCATTTGCTCTCTCTCCAACAGCAGCAGCAGCAGGTATTTTTCTTTGATTTTGTTAACTGTCTTTTTAGATACATTAAGCATTAGGGTTAATTGCTTGATATAACAACCAAAAACAGACAGTTACAAAAGCTACATAGCTAAAATGAGGACATTAGAAAAACCCTTGTTGTTTGGTGAATTAACAGTTGTCCCTCGTCGATAATTTTTTTCCTAAATGGTCCCCTAATTGCATTGTTTGCTTTCACTTTTGGTCGATGGCCAGGAGCCAAAAGAAGAATTAGTTACATACATGAGGGATCAAATGCGTATGCAAACAATGCAATCAGGGACCCTTCTAATATAAATAGTGTTTTACGAGGGATGATTTCTATTATTTTACCAAACCAAAAGGGCGATTTGTGTGATTTACTCTTAACGAAAGAGTAGATTAGATAAATGGTCCCTGTGGTTGCTCAGAGTTACGGGGTTGGTCGCTTGCTGATAGTAGTTATGGGAGAGACGGTACCCTAGATACGCAGTGTGTTACATTTGGTCATGCTTTCTTTGCCATCTATGGATCAAAAGGCAAATTAATTACATAATTGAATCTTGAGGGACAAACAGTGAAAGTGTATAATTTTTCTAGGCACCGTCTCGAATAACTTCATCGGCAAGAGACGAATTTATAATTTTGAGCAAATTGGGGGTACTATATGTAAAGTTTATTCTCAAAAGATGAGTAGTTGGTAACCTGAATTAGCAACCAAGTGATTTACTATACCATAAATAACCATAAACATTAATTTTTTTCTCATTAATAACCCATAATGTTTATGTGATTTTGTCAGAATGAGAACTCTCAAATGTGGGTTCATGGAGGTGGTTCTCGAACTATGCCGGCAGTTCCAGCCAGTGCATATTACAACTTACAGAGTCAGAACCAGCAGCAGCCAAGTGGGTTCAGGCAAGGCCAACAGCCTTCACAAAGTTACGGTGGAGCAGCGCATAACTACCCAGACTTCTTCCAATCCCAAACTGGGATATCACAGGAGCATCAGCTACAACAGAACCCTAGGGATGGTTCACACGTTGGTGGGTCCCAGGGCCAACCGAAACTCCAGTCACAACAACAGCTATGGCAAAACGCTGGATACTGATGGATGATATCCAATCAAGGTTTTTCAGGGTCTTTTCTGTGCCTTGAGAGGTTGTATCTTAGTAACGTATTTGATGGTGTGAGTTGAGCTAATGTAACGTAGGAACATGTTTGGTTATTGTGGTTAGTGGACTTTGTTTACTTCGTTGGTGTTTCTTTTTTCTTGCTCGTAGCTTTTGATGTTGGTGAAGCGTCTAACCTTTTTTTTAATCAAAGGAATGACATTAAAGTCTCGCCTTTTCTGTTTTTTTCTCTCACGCAACATCACTAACTGTCGAACTACCACTAGCTTGCTACAGACACGAAAGCATGCAGAAACTGAGTGGCAGCGTTTGGTTTGTGCATTTGCAGTAGCGAAGGGTGAGTTATAGTGTTGATAAACGTCTTGAGGGGTCGCATCCCTTTTAATATAGACGGCCAACACTATCCGCATACCAAATTTTTTAACAATGAAAAACGCCAGCTAAAAATATACATGCCAAAACCCGTAAGGCCATATTACTAGTCAGATTGATCGTGGCATGTTTGCATCCTTGTTGGGTGGTGGCCTGGAGGGTGTGGTTTGGCTTTTCACTTGCAACATCATCGTTCTTTCCGTTTTCTTTCCTTCAACCCATGCAACATATTCTTTCTCTTTCCTTTAATATTCTATTTATTTTTTATTATTAAAAATACCTCCAAAATTGAAAAAATAGTTCTCTCTCTCATTAAACGCTTGCCACACTCAAATGCCGAAAGGAAAATAAAAAATTGGAGTCGAGTGGTTGCGCATGACCATTTTGGACATTGAGTTAAAAAGTGACCACAAAAGGGACTTCAAAAAAGATTTTGGCTTACTTTTGTATTTTTCTCAAAAAAGTAGATATGAATTCAAAGGTCTTTCGTTTAGTGATATACTTCTTCCGTTCAAAATAACATTTTTTTTTTTCAAATTAACTGTTCAATATTAAAGATAAAGAAATTTGATCTAGATTATCACATTACTTTTAATTCAAATTATTATTAGAAATTTTGAAAACAACAATAATTAATTAGACCGCTTAATACTAAACAGGTTGGTTATTTTATGATACCATAAAGAAATAAAAATCATCACCCCTTCTTTTTTAATTAAAACTTATTTACACATTTATTTATTTTTTTTAAAAACATATCTAAAAAATTGTTAATCGTTAAGTAAAACATATTACACGATTACGATAAGCGCTTCATTATCTTTCAATAAATGAGGAATTTAATATACTTTAGGCAAACTTTTTTTTTGCTTTTTTAGTTTTCGAGGTGATTTTTCGCTATAGGAGTTTACATGATATATTACATGTGATATAAAGCTAATTTGTAAGTTCGAACATTTAATATGTTATTGTAAAATGGGTATATGCAGGGGTGTAAACGAGTCAAATAGAGTCAAACTTTGGTAGAGCTTGACTCGACTCGACAATATTTCGTTCGACTTGAGCTCAGCTCGATAGCTCTACAAGCTTTCATAAGGGAAGCTCGAGCTCGGCTCGAGAAAATTTAAATTTAAGCTTGAGCGCGGCTCGAAAAGTTTGAATTATATGTGTTTTCTTTAAAACAAATATTAAATAGAATATAAGATTTAAATTCGGCTCAAGCTCAGCTCAAAAAGCTCGATAAATTTACAAATTTACATATAAACAATTTAAAAGCTTGAAAAGCTCGATAATAACTCGAGTTGAGCCTATATAAGCTCGAGATCGACTTGTTGAACATTTTTAGCTTTCCTTTTGAGTTCGGGCCCGAGCTTGAGGCTCGATAAAGCTCGGCTAGAACGAGCTCGATTCGAGTTCGAGCTTGAGTTACCCGACAAAAGCTCGACTCGGTTACACCCCTAGTATTTGTGTAGAACTCCAAATAATTCACCATTTTTTGCATTTAAAGATACAAATCTTTAGCTTTCCAACCATATATCACACATAATTTTTGAATTTCTAAATCAATACTCCATCCATCCAAAATAATTGTCATGTTTTGACTTTTTGAAGAGTTTTTTTTTTTTCTTTTTTTTTTTTTTTTTTTTTTTTTTTTTTTTTTTTAATAAAATTTGACCTTATATATTTTTGTTTGTGTTTTATACCAATAAAAATACATTTAAAACGCAATAAATTCATACATTTTGCATCAAATATTATATAACACAAAATAAAATAGTTAATGTTTGGGTGTGTTTGTTTCATTAAGATGTTTTACATCTGAATCTGACTACCACATCTTACTGGCAAGAGGTGGCTACAAAGTCTAAATCTGAACGAAATAATGTTGTTTGTTTTTGTATAATTGTCCAAATGATTTTAAGTGCTCGTTTCTGCAATTTATTTATTAAACTAACGCAATGCGATAATAAGTAACTTATGTAAATAGGAAACAAGACTTTTTATCATAAATATATTATACTTAATAACCCATCAAATATATTATATGAACACAAGTCTTCAATCTTTTATCCAGTAAGAGGCAATAAAACAAGTCTCTCACCTCTTATTGAGTAAGATGTTATATGTCTGACCGGGTCTGACTCAAAAGAAAAAAACAAACATCACTAATGTCTGACCACCTCCTACCACCTCTTACTCAATAAGAGTAAGGGTGTGTTTGTTTCATTAAGATGTTTTAGGTCTGAATCTGACTACCACATCTTACTCAATAAGAGTAAGGGTGTGTTTGTTTCATTAAGATGTTTTATGTCTGAATCTGACTACCACATCTTACCAGTAAGAGGTGGCTAGAAAGTCTAAATTTGAAAGAAATAATGTTGTTTGTTTTTGTATAATTGTTTGAATGATTTTAGTTCTCCATTTTTTTAAATATATATTAAACCAACGCAATGCGATATTAAGTAACTTATGTAAATATAAAACAAAACTTTTTATCATAAATATAACATAGTTAATAAACCATCAAATATATTATATTAACACAAGTTTTCAATCCCTGATCAAGTAAGAGGCAGTAAGACAAGTCCCCCACCTCTTACTGAGTAAGATGTTATATGTCTAACTGAGTCTGACTCAAAAGAAAAAAACAAACAAGCAAAACGTCTGTCTTAGTAAGACATTTTTTCAAAAAAACAAACACACCCTAAAGTCAAAAAGTCAAAACAAAATAATTATTTTTTAGACAAAAAGAGTACTCCCTCCGTCCATAAGTATAGTCTATATTTCTTTTTCGGGTTGTCCCAAATTAATTGTTAATTTCCAAAAATGAATAGGGAATATAGATCAAGTTTACCGTATTAACCTTACTTGGGGTTGTTATACAAACTTTAAAGAAGTTATAAATTAATTGGTTAAGGGTAAAACTGTCTTTTGTATAAAAGTAAGAAAAAGAAATGATGATGTTTTTTTAAACTTTGTGTTTTTTGTCCGTGAACAATTATTTTAAAACGGAAAAAGTAAAATTTGTTGGTAGAAATTATATAAAATGAGTAGCTAAAATTTGCCATTTACAAATTACAACTAAAAATATTCTTCTCTCAAACTAAGTTTAGAGTTTAAAGAAAAATTAGTAAAAAAAAACAAAAACAAAAAAGTAGTATTACGTGTTTGCAAATCGTGGCCACGAATCTAGACATGGTGAGTAAATGCGTGAACTGGACGCCCATCTTCACACCGTCACTCGTAGTACGGAATTATTTCCCACAACCAACCGGACGGACCACACTTTCAACACCCTCTGCATATCTAAAATAAGGTCACTATTTTACACTTGTTATATTCATCGTTTCTTTTGTCTTATTCTAGGGTTTGTTAAATTAACTTGCTGCAACTTATAAATACGTAAGCTGAAATGTGTATTGTTATTTTATTATAGCAAGCTTATTAGGTGTGCTTAAGTAGGCTTCTTTTTTACTTTTTTTTTTTTTTTTTTTTTTTTTTATAGTTTGTGTAATTGTGTGTATGTATAATCTTACATAATTATAGTGCTATTTGACATTTTGACCAAGTCCAGCCGGTAAGTACTGACTAGAATAATAGTAACACATTGGTTAAATGTTACTAGTAGTATATTAGAGCTTGTGTCTACTACAGACTACAGTTGTGCAAAGAGTAAGGGTGTGTTTGGGATTGCCAGTTTTCAAAAGGTTAATAGTTAAATATAAGGTTCCCTTTTTTTGTAAGTGCTTGTTTTTTAGTTAAATAAGTACTAAAGAGCGCGTTGCTTAGTGGTAACTGTGAGATGCATCCCAAGCTAGTGGTTCTGAGTTGAAGTCGTGCCTTGTGTCAGATTTCTAGTTTGCCTTTTAAAAAAAAGACGCAAATAAATAGTTTTTTTCTGGACGCTTACAACAACAACAATACCCAATCATGTCTGTGCGAGGTTTTATCTGGACACAAAAATACCCAATCCCGTCTGTGTGAGATTTTGTCCGGACACTTAAAAGTTAAAACTATGATTTAAGAAGATAGTAAGAACTGAAAGAAGCAATCCCAGACACACTTCAGATTCGATTCACAATTAGCTGTTTTGAATTGCATTTGTTTGATTCATTTAGAGGTTTGCTAAATCATTGGGACACTTTAGGATGTCGAAACAACAATGTGTGAATAAATAAGGCGTAGTAGAAACTATTCGGTCACAATGGCACATGACAACAGTTTAGTCCTTTGTTCCTGTAAACAGATTATAACGTTACATCCATTGGGATCTGAATATCTGATTTTTTTTGTTTATCTGATGAAAAACACAGGATGAGTCGTATAGATAATGGCACAAATATGCACAACGAAAAGACAGAACAACATAAAAATCATTACAAGGAGACCGTGCCATTTAACGAGCTCTGGATGGATGGACTCTTATGTGCTTTTGAATATGTTAAAGGTCCAAGAAGACCAATTAAGTCAAAATTAAACACAAAATCCCACTCAACTCATCAAGCAAACACTCACAAAACGAAGAAGCAGGACGACGGTTATTCATCAGAACCCACTGGTTTTACAGGCGGTGATGTTATTGATGATGCTCACAGGATAGAAAAACACGATGGTAGTCATTGGGTTCCAATTGGTTGGGATAGAATATCTGAGCTTGTTAAAACTGTGCAAATTAACGGTGAATGGGAAGCACAACAGTTTGATTTTTTGGATGATGAAGATGAGCGGACGATTGCAGATTTGGCTGCGCCTTATTGGGAGCGGCCAGCTGGACCTGTATGGTGGTGCAATGTGGCTGCTGACCATCCACGCGTTAGTTCATGGCTTAATAATGCTTCTTGGTTGCATCCTGCAATTAGTATTGCTTTAAGAGATGAAAGCCGGTTGATTAGCGAGAGGATGAAACATCTTTTGTATGAGGTACATTGACTGATTGTGACATCATTATCAATTATAAGGGAGATACGGAAATATACTAGGTTCACTTTCCTTCAGAAATGTATACCAAATAACTCCATGATTTCACAAAATCAAGTTAGCAGGTACTCAAATTCCACAAACCAGCCAAAAGCTTCTTGTTTCCCAAAATGTCCGCGTGATTTTGTGAGATTCAAATATATTCTCCAGAAAAACAAGTATCCACATAATTTTGAAATTATTCACAAAAACTCGGGAAAAATCTGCAAAAAGCATGTTTTAAGCGCTTTATGGGGTCAATTTGTATAATACTAAAAGTAGGATTAGCAATATTTCTTTACTGTAGCTGTGAAATGTCAACTGTGGTTAAATATTATTCAGGTCCCGGTGAGAGTTGCTGGAGGTCTGGTGTTTGAATTGTTGGGTCAGTCAGTTGGTGATCCTTATGTAAAAGAGGATGATGTTCCGGTTGTTCTTCGTTCATGGCAAGCACAAAATTTTCTAATAACCGCACTGCACACGAAAGGAGAGACACCAAACTTAAATGTCTTGGGTGTCATAGAAGTTCAGGTTTCCTTATGATCTTGTTGTTGATCATGTAGTTAATAAGTTTATAATATTGATATTTTATAAATCTTAAGTTTTCTGGATTATTCGTTATTCAGGAACTTCTTTCTGCTGGTGGGAATAATATACCTCGGACAATACATGAAGTTATTGCACTTTTAGCCAGCCGACTTGCACGGTGGGATGACAGGTGAACTTGTATTTTTGTGTTACGTAAGTTGATATCACAACCAAAAAACTTTTCATAACAAGAGTAGTACAAATCGTCATTCCTTATAATAATAAACCTAAATATTTCTACCACTTGTAATTGGGTCAACACTTCAATATCTTCTACAAGTCGTTACTCCATTTTGTCCTCGTCTGAACATATAAAAGTACAAGACTCATAGTTGGCAACCAAATATAAAACATATTGTGAGTGAAAAGTAAGTTACAAAAACAAACAGAGTTTCATACCATCTTCATTGAATAGCCAATTGTGAGTGAATAACAATACCTCGGCAATCAATCATCAAAATGAACTTTTGAAAGTCACTTATAGTCTGATCTAAAATACTAAAAAATGATTTCTAATTAACAATAGTTATTCTGATGCTCAAAATATTATGAGCCCTAAGAGGCAACTCTGGATACCTCCCTTGACCATCCTTCCACAATTGTAAATATCAATATCATTTTAACGATGTATATTATTTTTCTCAATGGGTTAATATACAAATATGTTACTAAACTTACAAAAAATGCGCTTGAGGTAACGAACTTTCATTTTTTTCATTTGGGTTACTGACTTTTTATATTTTTTTAATGGATAATCAACGAAAGTATCTAGAGTTAGCTCTTAGCCTCTTATCGCCTTGTGATATATGAGCTTCCAATAATTTATTGCTTCTCATTCATCTTTTAGTATTCCAGGTCGAATTGTGATTATAAGTAAATATCAAAATTTAGAGATCATCAATTGTCAAAGGTGTTGTTAAGCACAGAGCACTCAGCGATTGGCTGTTCGTCATAGAAGATATTAGATATTATTTTTCGGTTAATATTTTCACTTGTTTGTTTATGATGTTTTAGATTTGATTATTAACCATAGATAAGTTGCTCATTTTACATGTTTAGACAAGGATGATATAAAGATACAAGGACATATAAAAGATCTTGAACTGTTAAAATCAACCTTGAGTAGTAGCAAATTCAAAGAGAAAGGAAATCCTTAGCTGGTCCACCCAACTCAGACTCATTTTCTAAAAATGTCCTGTTTTGACCCGTTGCCCAACCCGCCCATTTTGCCACCTCTAGCTCAAAGTGTTTTGTGTAACAAGTGTTTTACCAAGTCATTAATTTGTTTTACTGGAATCTGAAAAGTACTGGTTCTGTCTTGTTTCTTTATACTTATTCGGTAAATATTAAATATATTTTATTTACCTACAGATTATTTCGGAAGTACATATTCGGTGAAGCTGATGAAGTGGAACTGAAGTTCATTAACAGGTACATTGTGTATAATATATTTGTAAGTGTTCTTCCGGAGAAGCTTTACTTGTAACGGCGTTCTTTCTTTGGATAGGAGAAATAATGAAGATTTGAACCTTTTCATCGCAATCCTCAACCAAGAAATCAGACGGTTGTCACAACAGGTTTGCTATGATTTTTACAATGAACAGTTGTATCTCTTTATTTTCAGTTGTAGCAAGTTTATATGTAGCACAAGCCATTATTCTCAGCAACTATTTTTGTATTTTTCATAAGTGATGCTGGAATGTGAAGCGTTTTTAAAGTACTGACGGAAAACACGAGAGACATCTTTGCCAGTATCAACTTCTAAATACGGCACTCAACTAGAATCATGTTTAAAGAAACCAAATTTCATTTTAAAACATCTGAATTTGCAGTTTCCCTAGGACGTGAAAATTGATTTTTGTTTTACTACTACCAACTATAACAAATTATTACTTTAGTCATCAGGCATCAGGTTATATATGTTCACTTTTGATTTGCATAAACAGTCATTTTAAATGTTCAAAGTGACAACCATTGACTTTTATTTGGGATCATGGTCTTTGAACTTGAACATTGGTTGAGTGGTTTATTAATATTGCGGTCTATATATTCATTATTACTTCATTTATAATCACTTTTAGTTATCTTTGGGACTTGCTACAACTCTAAACTTGTTTCCCTTATAGAAGCTTACTTAATCTAACTACCTAGCATGATAAAACTATTTAGACAATAAATACAATAGAGTTACAACAAGGTTACATAAGCTGTGTCTTCCTGAATCCGTAACATTTATAAAGTTAACACCTTGTTTCTGCTAACGGCATTTTCAAATTTGCAGGTTATCCGAGTCAAATGGTCACTGCATGCCAGGGAAGAGATAGTGTTTGAACTTCTCCAACATTTGCGGGGACATACAACCAAAATGTTGCTTGACGGCATAAGAAAGAGTACAAGGCAAATGCTTGAAGAGCAAGAAGCAGTTCGTGGTCGCATATTTACAATTCAAGATGTCATGCAGGGCACAAAACGAGCATGGTTGCAGGTTTGTTATCTCTATGTTTACACGTGTTTTAATAATTCTTAGTAGGTCAAGGGTATCTTGCTAGGCTAGTTCTAGTTCAACGTTAAATATCTCCCCGAACTGAAAAAAAAAAATCAGATCTAGTGCTTAGGTATCATTTCAAATATTTCGAAGATGCTTTACTCTTTAGTCTAAAAACCTGTATAGCATGATGTTGAATGAGATTTGAACCCGTGTGTCCTTGACCTTATATTTGTTTTATGGATCGTTATGGAAGTTTTTGAATACGTATTTTGAAATCAATTATGTGATACTCAATAACCATGAGATCAAATATTCAGCACTACTAAAACGGGGTATAGGATATGGTGTTTGAATTTGTTTTTGCTGCTTGAAGTTGAAATAACTAGGTAGCTGTTTGTTTAAATATTTGACAATTTCTGATCATATAAGGATCAAATATTTAAAATGACCAATAAAGGATTTTTTGTGAGAAAGGGAGTTAAAGTCTTTCAATTTGTGTTTCAATAAAGGGTAAATAGGTGATTTCATATATCCTTCAATAATGTGTTTTCTCTCCACAGTATGAAACTGATTATCTATCAGTTCCAAAATGCACATCCAAACACCCCTTAAAGGACTCAAAACTCGTTACTCTTCTTTCATCTACCTCATGAAGCATTTACTTCAATATCTTGAAAACTAAATACAAACGAAAATTAACAAAAAATTTCTGCATTGTGCAGGATAGAAGCACGAGAGTAACACATAATTTAGCTGTCTTTGGTGGATGTGGCCTTATCCTTTCCATCATCACCGGATTATTTGGAATCAATGTTGATGGGATCCCAGGGTCCACCAATACACCATACGCCTTTGGTCTTTTTGCAGGAATTCTCTTCCTCATAGGAATCATATTAATTATAGTCGGTTTGCTATACTTTGGACTTAAACAACCAATCACTGAAGAACAGGTTGAAGTGCGGAAACTTGAACTTCAAGAGCTTGTCAACATGTTCCAGCATGAGGCTGAGACTCATGCTCAATTGCGTAAACAAATTTCTAGGAACAATTTGACTGTAACTTCAGGTGACAGATTCTTAAATGACGCAAATTATGTTGTTATTGATTAATACAACAGAAGATTATAACATAGTTTAATAATTTAGATATACAGATTCGATATGCTAGCAAAAATGTAAAGCTTGGTCGATATTGTGTAAGCGTATATATGTATGTTCACAATAGAAAGAAGTTGTGATAAGGAAATTGTTGTGGTTTCGAATTGACTGTTCATTGTCAATGAGCTAATTTTACTTCTTGTGTGTTTTTATATTTCTCATTCAATACTTTCTTACTTATGTTACTCCTTGAAAATGGAAATAGTTTTATGAGAGAGGTGGGTCAAACCCCGTGGATTAGTCTGCCCAAAGGTCGGAAACCATAGTTATCCAAAAAAGACAAAAAAGGAAAGTTTCACTTTGACAATGTTTTGTGAAAGAAAGGAAATACAAATGTTGGATGTTCTTTAAAAACTGGATGTACATGTGTGATGCTTGATTGATTGTCAAATATAGCAAACTACAAATATAGCTCATGTGGTTTGCTAGAAGCTGAGTCATATTATTAGACTTTTCCTGGTCTTGTTCGTTCCATGTTTTGGTGGTAATCTTTTGCGTTATTTATGAGCCGTAGACGGGGTACGTGAGTTATGCATTCGTATGAGGCCTCAAAATTCACTTTTATCAAAAATGTTTACTGAGATATATGCTTTATGTTCTTAAATATCTTAAACTTTATTTCAAGTGGCGAGAGTGACAAATGATTTAAAAATAGGTATTGAAGCTAGATTATTCAAGTAACATTTTTTTATATTTCAGTAGCCGGTAGAATGTTAGTATATCTTTGATCGTTATGTTTGAGTTATCATACAAACTAGTATACAAAACTTCCGCTATAATTTATCGGTTAGGTATAGTACGATAGTGAATAACTATCAAAGTTAATATACATATATGTTACTGAACTTTTCAAAAAAGTTCATCTAAGATCTAAGTTACTGATCTTTATTTTTGTTCATTCAGGTTACTTAATTTTTATAACCGGTTACATATGCTACTAAACTCTGTTTTACCTATTGTAACAGGTAAAAATGATGATCTGGCCAAGTGAAATGACAAAAATCCGAGTGAAATGACAAAAATAACCCCATTTTCTTTCTTTTTATTTTTTCATTTGTATTTACAATTTAGTTTCTAATGAAAAAAATCAAGAACACTCAAAACACCAAAATATATATATTTCAAAATAGTCTTAACAATGCAGTCTAGGAACTAATCCAACAACTAAAAAGTTCATCCCGTTTGCAAATTTTTACGATACTCAGATATACTAAATCAAAGCGAAAGCACGAAATGTATATTAATCCACGAGCTTATTAGTAAACAACGGTAACAAGTAACAACATTATTTGTGAACATAAGTGTATTTTAACCCACATGTTCTTTACACTTATAGTACATCCTCCAAAAGGTGTAAAACGATGGGAACACCCTGATCCCATGCATCTTTTGATGCCAACCGAACTCTTCTCCAAGGACCCGGTCTCACGCAATGATCACCTATTCTCACTGACCTAATTAGCCAAGAGTTGGGATTGAACCCAAACTATTTTTTCCAAAAGGCCCTCCTTGACCGGTCAACTGAGCATTTATGGTGGGGGACTGATATCACTGGAGCAAGCCCCAACGACGTCCCTATATAAATAGCATTTGCAACACAATTTTTAACAGTTCAACAATGAACTTGTCCACCTACTTTAACATTGTTCCAATAACAACCGGAGTGAACGTTTTTCAACGTGAGTAACTTTGGTGAACAAAACGTAAACTTTAGTAACTTGGGTGAACATTTTCGCAAAGTTTAGTACATATTTATATATTAACCCTTTAATATAATGATGTGGCATTGGTCAACCGGTTATCACCTGGTAGCCAATTTGCGTATTGACTAGAATGAATGATTTTCAAACATTCAGTAACTTGGATGAACAATTATTCGTAAAGTTTAGTAACTTGGATGAACAATTCGCAAAGTTTAATAACTTAGATGAACAAAAGAAAGTTCATTAATTTAGACGAACATTTTTGCAAATCTTGATAACATTTGTATATTAACCCATAACTATCAAGTTCATCCTCTGGTTTTTGGAGACACTATACAAATATCAAACATAAGACTTTAACTATAATTATTAACATGAAGTGACATTCTTTTTCTATTATTTTCAGTAACTTAAAAAAATTATGAGTAATCTTGAAAATTTGTGTTTCTTGAGACCAACAAAGAATATCAAGAATAAGACTTACTTGCGAATTTGTGATTATGTGTGACATTTGATTCAATATTTACGGGTTTAATTTATATTTATTACAAGAAAATAGTTTATTGGTTATAAACGAAAAATAATAAAAATTTAAGGATTAAATAATATTTAAAATATTAATTTAGTGCTGGATGTTGTTACCATTTTTAATCAAAGGTATTACTCCCTCCGTCCCAAAATATAAGTCCATATTTGACTTTTCAAAGTCTTTTTTTTCTAACTTTGACCGTAATTATTTTTTTTGTGCTATGTGATACTTGATGAAAAGTATACCAATGAAAATACATTTGAAACACGAATCCATTTATATATTTTGCATCAATTACTATATAACACGAAAAAAAAATAATTACGGTCAAAATATGAAGAGAAAGACTTTGAAAAGTCAAAAATGGACTTATATTTTGGGACGGAGGTAGTATATCGTTTACACATTACTCAAATTTAAGAATTTTAAGTTTAAAGAATATAAGAATAGTGATGCATGCATTATAATTAGCATAGATGGTGGGGATAATCCTCCTTCCATTAAATACATTAAGACATTTTTAATATACATTTTTTTTTAAATAAAAAGTTAAGATACAAAGTGAGAAAACTAATTCTTCTATCAATCAAGAAAATGCCTCAATTTTTAAATCTAGCCTTCTGATTGCCTTTAAAAGTCAAAATCGGCTTCAAATCGAATATAAATGTCTAAATTTCATCCGGTAACATAAATATGTATAAAAACTCATTTGGCATTTTTGTAAAAAAACTAAAAAATGGAGAGAGTAATTAGTAAAACTTTATTTGTTAATTTTAAATAAATTATTATTTAAATAAACTTATCAATTTTTATGCTTTTTTAATAACTTTATAAATTAATAATTACCCTCTAGACTATGTATATATATATTTTTATAATATAAACATCAAAATGAAAGCACGAGTTACTGTGATAGGTAATGAAAGCACGAGATTATACATATACGAACGACGTGTGTTATTCATTTTTATGAGATTGAATAAGGATATCCGGTGAATAACGACTCATGTTAACTCTTTATAAGTTTAAACCACACGTACAAGGGTTTAAAAGTTAAATACGGCTAAAATTATTATTAATTGAAATATTAATATTAAATGAATACACGGCCTCACGGGTTATTGTGATATGAAGAAAAAAAACTAAATACACGAGATTGTACATTTAACAACAACACATATAACTCATCTTTTACTTTAAATAAGGATATCTGGAAAAACATTTTATTTAAATGTCATTATGTGCTATTAGCCACACATAGGGTATGTTTGGCACGGAGCGGTGAGGAGCTTTTTGGAGCAATGAGCAGTGAGCAATGAGCATTTTAATTTTTAATAGTCGTTTGGCAAAGGAGCTTTGAGCTTTGCTAACTTTTAGGAATGCTGATTTTTCCAATGTTTCTTTAAGAAGCTGTGAGCGGTGAGCGGTGAGCTGTAGCTACTGCTCACAGCTCACTCCTACCGCTCACTGCTACTTTTGCCAAACACACCCATAATGTCCAGAGCATGATATAAATAGTTAAATTTTACCACTATAAACATCAACACAATGTTTGTTAAACAAAGTCAAATCCACTATCCAACAAAAATATATACAAAATAGTAATCAATATTAATACATAAAAAACATTTATGTAAAAACTTGTGCGTGCACGGGTATTGTAACTATATACGTATAATAGATATCACATAATTAATATATATATATATATATATATATATATATATATATATATATATATATATATATATATATATATATATATATATATATATATAGTTAGGATCAAATAAGAAGAAAAATTAAAATGAGAAGGATAAGAAGAAACCATAACCACACATTTCAGATGCACCTATTAAAATAGATGCATCTCCCCTTGAAAATCTCTCCCTTATTTGAAATGTGTGGCTAGAAATTCTTCTTATTCTTCTCATTTTAATTTTTCTTCTTACTGGATCCCTTCCCTATATATATATATATATATATATATATATATATATATATATATATATATATATATATATATATATATATTTAACAACCCCGTGTATGCACAAGGTTAGAAACTAGTTAAGGAATACAATTATTCATGTAATGTGTACAATCAATTGATGCACTCATGCACCAATACATATATGAATTGACTTTTCAACACATACGATTAATGATATTTTTAAATTTCTCTGAATGACAATACAATTAAAAAACTCATTGTACAAACAAAGCAAGCTAGTAGACACGAAAACAAACAAACAAAATAATATAAACTAACCAAAGCTTCACCACACTTTGATATTACTTATAATCAGTAAAGAAACAAAATAATTAGTAAAACTATTGTCAAAAAGCGTATAAATGAAACACATTAATCGCTGAAAAAATTGAATCACAGAGTAACCGTCAGTGCATCGCGCAAATAACCCGATAGTTATTTTTGGATGATTTTAACAAGTTGTTTATCCTTTCAAAAAAATTTGAAAAATTTAAAACCAAGGCACTAGAGATATAAGTGAAACAAAAAATGAATATGTTTTTTATTAGTTATACAAATATATAATATCATATGTATATCTCATATAATTATAGGGCTCTGGAATATTGGAGGCTCTGGATAATCGTTCATTTCAATCGCCCTGATAAATATGTAGGTGTGTTGTGTATTAAAACAAAGGAACGCTTTTTGAATTTCTTATTTTTAAAATACCAACAAGAGTTAAGCTGCCATATTTCAAAAGATAATTGCTTAACAGTAACTTGTTAACTTTTGCAATTAATTTCCTAGTATAAAGACAATATATATGTAGTTTGCTAGTTTTTATAAAATAACTTTACCTGATATACGAACACTGCAAAAGTTTATGTTCTTTTATGCAATTTCCGTTACATAACACAAGATTTGTCAGTGTACCATGTGCATTGTTACTAATTTCATCACATTCGCGTACTATCTAATTGCAGCTAAAGCATACAAGAAATCAAACATTTAATGCCTCGTTTTATTGAAATGCTATAAAAGAATAAAAAAATCTTCTTGACAATTACAATCGGTCATGATATCCAACTATATCCCTTATGTACTACATCCCTTCACCAAACACTGTTTCTTAACATATCCTGACACATTCTTCAAATTCAATCATTAGTTATCCAACTTTACAAAAAGTGGCCGAACCGGTGAGACCACTCTCTCAAGCGGCCACCCCACCATCTTCATCTCTTCGTGAAACTCATCCCGCCACTAATAAAACACGTCAAATCTCACATCTCTCAGCTCTCCACACTTTTAGTCATTATCTTTCCATTCGTGAACCAATTTAAGAAGAAACCAAAGTCATGCAAAAATATTTTTTTTTGTAAGTTTTTTGGAAAGTAAAAATTCAATTTTCCAAAAAAAGGCATATAAGGCCATTTAATCGTTGCCTGGGTGTTAATTGTCCACCAATTTTTTCGATTTGTGTATATCGGTCAACCGTTGTCAACGACGTAAACGGTGGTCAAACTTGCTGAAAACCTGCAAATCTTATCAGAAATACCCAAAACTCACATAATCATTTATATTAGTTGTTTATATCTATTACAAGTTATTTTTTTAACGAAAATCTTGACGAAAAATACCCAAAATACGTCAGAAATACCTAAAACTCACCGAAAATACTAATCTTATTAATCATCGATTAATCCATCTAGCCAATTACAAGCTATAAGAAGATCGATCGGCCGACTCCCGATTCGTGATTTTTGCGATTTTGAGTAAAAAGACCTACAAGAAATAGAGATGATATAGCTTTAGAAACGTGAATGGACTAAACATGTCAATACATCATAGTACCTTTTATACGGTGTATATAAATTCGGTTCAACGCCAAAAGTAAACGACATATATCTTCTTCTTCATAACATAACAAATAAATCTAGGGCTTATTTTTTCCATCATCAATTCAACAGGTTCGATTAATTAATCATCTTTTAATCTCAAATTATTCATTATCCCTCAATCAATTTATTCAATTATTCACCTTTAATTCATTGCATATTTTATAAAAAATAGTGTTTCGTTGTTAATTTTGTTTATCTTCATGTTCTTGATGTACTCTTGATATAAAGATTGAATCTTTGCTTAGTTTGATGACGTGATATTAAGTTTTGATGACGTCATCTATCATAAACCACATTGTTGATAATAAAGTTTCAGTTTTTATTTTTGTTTTACGTTAATAATTATTGTGAATTTAGTTTATGTTAAAAAAATATTTTTTTTGTCTGTTTTTAGTTTATTTTTATTGTGATTTTAGCTTATTTTATTAAAAAAAGGTTTTTTTTTTTTTTTAGTTTAATTTTATTGGAATTGAGTTTAATTTATGTTTTTAGTTTGATTTATATTGTGTGTTAGTTTAAATTTAAAAACAAAATAAAAAATTATTCGTTTTTAGTTTAATATTATGCGATTTTTAGGTAATTTTTTTTTTTTTTTTTTTTTTTTTTTTTTTTTTTTTTTTTTTTTTATTTTTAGTTTAATTATATTTTTTAGTGATTACATGTTGAATTTAGTCGAATGGGTGATTTGTGAAAGTTTGAATATTTGGTTGAATTATGACATTTTGTTTTTTGTGGTGTTTTTGATGCGTTTAGGAGTCAAATTTGTTGAAAAGTGAAGTATGGGTGGTCAGAAGGGTAGGCGACAGCAGAATAAGAGGGGTCGAGATGGGGGAGATAGAGATAGGGATAATAGGGACCATGGCGATAACAAAAATCAAAGACGAAGAGGGAACGAGCGAGACGAGAGGAATAATAATAACGAGAGGAATAATAATAATAACAAGAGGGATAACAGGGACGGTGACGAGTTGGTTGTGTATAGGATATTATGTCCGGATAGGTTCATCGGTAGCGTGATAGGCAAAAGCGGGAAGGTTATAAATGCGATAAGGCAAGATACGCGGGCGAAAGTTAAGATAGTTGATCCGTTTCCGGGGTCTAAGCATAGGGTGATCATGATTTATTGCTATATTAATGAGAAAGTTGATATTGAGCCGGATGATGAGTTTGGTGATTTTGAGCCTGTGTGTCCGGCGCAAGAGGCCTTGTTGAGGGTGCATAGTGCGATTGCGAATGTGGTGGGGTCGGGTGGTGATTCAGATAGGAAGTCGAAAGATAAGGAAGAGTGTCAATTATTGGTTCCGGCTAGTCAGGCTGCGAATATTATTGGCAAGTCAGGGGCGACTATTAAGAAGATGAGAAGTAAGACCAGGGCGAATGTTAAAGTTGCCCCAAAAGATGGTGGTGATCCTAATCATTCATGTGCTATGGAGTTCGATAACTTTCTACAGGTTGGTCTTCACGTTTTAAGATTGGTTTTTACATGAATTCGCATACTTTACTACGCTGGTTTTGGATAAATTATCTTTTACCGTACATTGTTGAATACGTCATTGAAAATTGAATAATTTCCATATTTGTTTCCCCAACTTGCAAGCGATAGAATTTATATTATATATCATACATTTATGGAGCTATAGTTATTAGTTACTATTCATTAAGTTTTTACACGGCTTTTAAAAAATCCCATTACGTTGATATTAATGCTAATAACTTTATTAACACTTTGATTGTTGTTTAATTTAGATAACTGGTGAATCGGAGGCAGTGAAAAAAGCATTGTTTGCGGTCTCCTTGATTATGTACAAGTTCACTCCGAAAGAGTCGATCCCATTAGAAACGTCAGTTCATGAAGCTCCTCCAAGCATCATTATACCTTCTGATGTTCCCATATACTCTGCTGGCGGGCTATACCATGGAGTAGATCCATACGTGCCTTCAAGAGCCCATCATTCTGTTATAAGTGCTTCACATATACCAGAACTTCAGGGTTATCCCGATTCTAGGAACCCATGGCCAATCTACTCTTCTGCCCTTCCTGTGGTTTCCGGATATGCTGGTGCATCTATATCAGGGGAGTTAATCATAAGGGTTCTATGTCCCTCTGCTAATATTGGACGGGTTATTGGAAGGGGTGGGGCCTCTATTAGAAGTGTCAGAGAAACTAGCGGTGCTCGTATTGATGTTGATGACACGAGACGTGATGACTGTATTATAACAATCTCAGCAACAGAGGTATCATACTTTACATTCTTAATACTATTTTTATTTGTCTGATTAAAATTGTCCTCTTTCAATAAAACCATTACAAACTTCTAGTTTTCCGATTCTAACCTTAATTAAATTTGGGTTTTAAAAGGAACTTAGCTTTAAGTATAAGGGTGAAAATGGTATTTAATTACTTAGACATTACATTAATTACACCTATTATAGATCAAAATTTTTTTGGTGATAAAAGTGGAACGGAGGAGTATCATTTATTGTTACTCAATGCATCCAAAAAAAAGAAGCTAATTTACTTAAGTAATGCTACCGAAGAGATAATTATAGTGGCCAAAATGTTGGGGCGCTTATTGGTCAAGGGAGCATTCTGTGAACCAACAATTATCATCAATAATCGTAGCGTTCTTGTACTGTGTTGCGATCCAACAATAATCGTAGGCCGCATGTTGACTTTGTTCTAACTAAACATCTTGTAGCTGACATCAATTGTTTGGATGATTACGCTATCGGTTAATCATGCTACATCATATGTAATTTTGTAACTTTAAAGGAAAAAAATGAAACTCTTTATGTTTTTACTTGGAATTTATCTGGTATTGTAGCGATAATCATAATCAGTTTTTGATGATCTTAAAATGTTTGTAAATGATTATACTATGTAGATGATTGTAGCATTATTTACCTTATATATATCTTTCTTTCCTTTATATCTGATCACCATTAATTTTGCAGTCCTTAGATGATATTAAATCCATGGCCGTCGAAGCAGTTCTATTACTGCAAGAAAAGATAAATGAAGATGATGAGGGCAAGGTCTCCCTAAGGCTCCTTGTCCCTTCTAAAGTTATCGGGTGCATTATTGGTAAAAATGGTTCCATTGTAAATGAAATCCGAAAGAGAACTAGAGCAGACGTTCGCATATCAAAAGGTGAAAAGCCCAAATGTGCAGATAGTAATGATGAGCTTGTTGAGGTATACTTTATGTTTATTATATCTCAAAACGGTTGTTCCATTGCTTTCTCTCATAAACCATAAGTTATCTTTTAACTGTTTTTGTAAACTTGCAGGTCATTGGAGAAGTTGGCAGTGTGAGGGATGCACTCGTTCAAATAGTTCTCCGACTTCGAGATGATGTGTTGAAAGACAGGGATGTTGGTCACAATCCATCTTCAGGAAATGATTCCGTGTATGCTGGTGACCGTAGACTTTCTGTACCAGTCTTGCCAAGTGTTTCAGCAGTTCCTCCTTTGGGTTATGACCACAGACCTGAAACTGGGAGCAGCTTGGGTTTGCTCTCTTCAAGCCTTGGATACGCTTCACAACCGGTATGCCCCCATTGTTGTATCAGCATTATTTGTAAATTTATGTGTATGAATTTTGTCTCGAATGCCTAATCTAGATATGGTTTTTGGTTATAGGTGGGTGAGAGTGTCTATGGATCTCTGTCTTCTTATTCTTCAAAGCAGCATTATGGAGGGTGAGTACCTTTTTTCGTAAAATATCAGCCATACTGTTCCTCATTGCTACTCATGTTATTTATATTTTTTATCACAATCAGATTGTCATCTTCTGCCTTGGAGATGTTGGTTCCTGGTCATGCGGTTGGTAAAGTGATGGGTAGAGGTGGAGCCAATGTAGATAATATCCGTAAGGTGAATATCTTACATTTCTTTATGGTTTATGCTTTTGTTTTATAAGACGTGGAGTTAAGTATTTTATCCAAAGTTCTCATCTGGGTTTTGTTTTATTAACAGATATCAGGAGCTTCTGTAGAGATATCTGATACCAAATTATCCCGTGGTGATCGTGTGGCTGTGATTTCAGGGACACCTGAACAAAAGCGTACAGCTGAAAACTTGATCCAGGCTTTCATAATGGCCACCTAATGAAGGTGAATGGTTTACGCTCGTGGACCTGCCCTCTATAGTGTCTTTATGTTTTATTTCTAATCATGAAAGGGATCTCGTTCTCTTTGGTTCTTCGTACGGGAACTTTCTTTTTCTTTCGAAGATTATTCTGGAAAATTTGTCACTGGCTGCGTGCAAGGTCCTGCTAAGCTTTATACTAGGCTCTCTATCCAGCTGCATTCGTGTCGAAGCATTATCTAGGATCTTTCTTCATCTCATACTCTTTTAATAATCTTGTTCTTTGGCAGTGCGAACTCTGTCTTACTCAAATGTTATGATGCTCGTGCGGTTACTATTCTGTCGTAATTTAATCGTGATAATTGGTTTTCTGGATATTCCCCTTTTGTTCCTCTTGCTCTTTGAATCTTTGGTATTCTAGAATTGATCGCTTCTGAAACGGTAAGCTTGATCTGTTGTATGCCCTTTTGGGTTGGTATACATGATCTTGAAGCAGAAAATCTGTGTTCTGCAGCTGTAGTAAAAGTAAGAGAAGATACAGCACTCTGGCTTGTAGATTTTACCATCAAAATTCATTCTATACAACTCAAAAATCATTTCTAAACTATACTAAAATCTTCACCATTTTGGTAACTAATCCATGTGCTTCTTATGAATATTATTTATAAATTACACCCTATCTGCTATGGTTGTGGATCCTGAATTTTTCTGCTCAGTGCATATGACTTCTGAACGTATTTTCATCTTGCATTCTGTGTGTTCCTCTTTTTTATTCATTTGAACATCTTAATTGAACCTTTAGGCCGCTATATAGAGAGGTTGGATATTCTTACTGTCCTCTAGTCCTATAGGTATAAGTGTCAGGGAAATTGCAAATAGGCAAGGGATATAAATTCATAAGAGAATATCACATCTATGGTTTGTAAAACACGCACATAAAAGAACGCGTGTTTACATGGTCCTGTCTTAGGACATACTTCACTTCTGCACTAGTGTCATATTGAGTTTGACTTTGCAATCACATAGGAAATATCCTTAAACTTTCCGATCACATAGGATATTTTTTTAAGCAAAACCGTGCGTGTAATCTATATTAGCTAGGACCATAAACCAAAGTTTTCTTACTGGGTTGCTGCACGTAGAAAAACCTTGCATCTGCAAGGGGCTTTGACTCCGCCGCTTTCTGTCTCTTTTGCACAGCCTGCTTCATGAATGGTGGTTCAGAATCAAACTTCATAACTCAACAAGAAGTTCCCTTGGCTGCTTTATTTTCCTGAAATGTTTCGTCTGTAGAATAAGGTATTAAAGCCTATGTAAGGTACACTTTATGATCATAGTTGACCATTCTCAATTGAGAAGATACATATAGCCTCTTCTATATAGCTTGGTATGTAGCATCTAAGAACCTAAGATGTACCCAACACACCCAGGTGTTCTGCCTGCTGTAATATCAGAAGATTACTTAGGGGTGGTAAGGGGGGTGTTTACTTGCATAGGAGCACGTAAAATTATATGATAGATATCGCCTCACTTGTAAATATGTATCACTCAACATCAGTGCTTGAATGCTTGATCACATATGACTTGGACGGTGACATGACACCCACCCAGTTCTTAGCTTGGGTTTTCAAAATTTCAAGCAACATTTGACTTGTTCTCTTATCTCTTATCTATTCCATAACTGTTGCTGTGAATTCCAATACTTCTTCTGTACTTACCTCAAAATGACTATAATTTATATAGTCGCCAATCTTACAATATTTGGGCTACTCTTGGCTCTGTTATATATGCCACTGGACGACTCTTATACTTTGTGTGTTCTCCTGCAAGTGCATTCATCATGGAAATTTTTTATCAGCTTATGAAGGAGTTCTAGATGCATTAGGGAAACAACAGATACGTGATAATATTGCTAGTTTCCCAATTTAGTAATAAGGCTTAGAACCTTTCACAGAAATAACTTTTATCTGATATTACTATGATGAGTGTTGTAAAGCTCTGGATTACAAGGCCAGAGTAGTCGGTGGTTACTCACTACAAGGTTAGTCACCGAGGCGAGAGTTGAATCCGCCCAAAAAATCGGTTTGGTCAAAACTCGTTCAAATCAGCGTTAACTCGGTCAAAACTCCGGTTGAAGTATTTGAAGTTACTCACTGCAAGGTTAGTGACCGAGGCGAGTTGCGTTGAATTGGCCAAAAAAGTCGGTTTGATCACAACTCGTTCAAATTCAGTGTTAACTCGGTCAAAACTCGGTTTGAATTATTTGAACAATTGTGTTAATGTTTCGTAACATATTTTTAGGGTCCTGTGAACAATTCTACGGTCCCTACATGTTGACGTATAATTTCAAAATTTTTTATTTCAAAATTTTAATCCGAGTACGCAGCGCCTAGCCTGGTTACTCGCTACAAGGTAGCCGACCTCTCGTGAGTTTTACAACCATGACTATGATCAATTTACAGTTCATATTATCTCACTTTCACATAGAATATTAGATTTTTTTGTCAACATTTCTTGGACACTGGTCATTTTAATGACTGCATCTGCAGTCCATCTTTACTATTTGCCTTTGATCGTTCGACACATTTTTCTTGTTTTCTATGGCAATCTTTGTTCGTTTTAAAAGCAATATCATATTCTCTGATCATTTCATTAAACAAGTGTCCTGAAAAATTGACGATATATCCACGATCTGGTAGAGAGTTCATTCTTAAATGGCATTTCTCTTACTCCCCTTGGTTAGATTCCATGATTTCATCAGACTAGTAAGTGTGTCACTGCTGTGTCAACTGTTTATTTTTGCTTCCTGGTATCTATATTCAGAGGCACAAGCCTGCGTTTTTGCTGGGGATGGGGGTGGGGTTCATTTTTGGGTATGTTTGTGTATTCTTTTCAACTTCTACAAGCAACAATGTTGAATCATGTGTTTGCAAGGTCACAAACAACAACGCGAAAACCCTGTAATATTGATGTGGTATTTGTTCTGTAGATACTGTTTATCAGGTTTAACTGTATGACCTGGCAGCATTTGTTTCTAAGTGTTTGCTTTTATAGTTCTCTCAATGTCTGGAGTGGTTTGAGCTTGTTTCTCTTGCTTGTGGGAACAACTTTACACGTGTTAAACTCGTGATGTACATGCTGTTTAATCTAATATGAAGATGTCGCTGTTTATATATTGGCATTGGATTTGTTTGTTGATAGTTGGTTTTATGTCAAGTTGAATCTTTACATAGAATTTATTTTTTGGTATGATTTTGTAAACATAGTCAAGGTCATTGGTAAACTAGTAAACCTATCATGTGATATGGTATCCAACTTCTGTTTACAAAACAATTTAGTGCATGTTCGTTTAGAAAAAGTAGTTATTAATGCCTGAATGATTTAATTTAGAAAACATTGGCAGAACAAAGCAATTGAAGGTGGTATTGCTTAGGTGTAATGGGATTTCCGTGAAATTCACTTTCAGTTCGAGGTGTGCACGTTCTTATTTTGGAATAGCTATTACAAATTTACAAGCTTCGGCGGGATTGAGTATTGTTGTATTACAAATTTACAATGTTCGATTTGTTAAAATCAAAGTTGTAAATATAATTAAGAAATTTAATAGTACTTTTTGGTTTAACTATAGATTCATTTTTATCATAATGTCGAATGACATGATTTTTTTTTTATAGATCATTCTTCTCATAAAAATGGGATTTTCTTGAACTTAATCAATGAGATTTTATTTTTGAACTGTTTTCATCACATCTAATCTCATTTGCCATTAATAAATTTGTCAAATTACATTTCATTTTTTTCATGGAAATTTCCAGAGGTCGTAATTGGTTATAGAAGAAATAACAAAAAGTTATAAGACACAACTATAAGTTATATTTAATAACAATATGATGTTAATATTCATGAGTAAATTTAATTAATTGCATTACATTATTATATGTTACGAAGATTTCAAAACTAAATTATACAAACTTAATTTTTTAAATTTTTTATTAATAGAAAAGCCTAAATGTTGTATAATTGTTAAAGATTAAAAATAAAAATAAAAATTAATAATAAATATTAAGATTAAAGATTGATGAGTTATGAAAAAATAAACATGTGTGAATACGGAATATAGTTTTACCTGATTTATATATTCCATCCGTCTCATATTAAGTGTTCATAATGCTATTTTGTAATGTTGTAAAATAAATTGTAGTTCAATCAGTGAGAGGAGATTTTAGTAGGTAAAAATAATATTCAATCGGTGAAAAGTGTAGTTAGTGAGATTTCTTAAAATTTTGTGCATTTTTAAAATGAATATAGGCCAATGAAGTACATAAGTGGTTAGAGCTTTGGGCGTGGTGATACACTAAACTCCTCATTTGGGGCTCACGATGTGGCACATCTCTTTAACAAACCTTTCTTTACAACCCTTTTATCACAACTAACCTCAACTTACTCATTTAAGACCCACATACACACACAAACATCATAAATAAAGGCCAAGCCTACTCCATCACCCCAACAATTCCTTCCCCAACACCCCATAGACCAATCATTGGGCCAATGATTGGATTCTTATTATTATTATTATTATTATTATTATTATTATTTTTTTTTTTTGGGTGTATGTTTTTTTGTTTTGTACAGTGTTTTATTATTTATTTGTGTAGTGTATATATATAGTGTGTATTTATTTGTGTAGTGTTTTATATGTAAGAGTGTATTATTTGTGTAGTGTTTTTATATGTAGAGTATATTCATTTGTGTAGTGTTTTTACGTTAAAACATTGAAACATTAAACAAGTACAACAACAAATGTTTTCAATATTACAACGAAATCTACTTCACATGAAGATTATTAATGTCATCTATAAGCTCATAGAGTATTACACTCGATTGACATGCGTGATCAACTAGATTTCTTGCCAATTCCAGTGATGCCTCCAACGTCTTTATTCTTGCCTTCAACAAATTGTTTTGAGCTAATAGCATGTTGATCGTTTTATCTTTACTTTCGCAGTTTGAGCACTGCGTTGAAGAAGAGGCTTGACCAAAGTACTTTTGTTGAAATATTTCCTTCCACATGAAGTATCGACACCCATAGTCTTCAGTCCCTGGCTGTTACATGATGAAACAATTATAAAAATGTATTCTAAACAAACAAGTTATTGATATATTTACGTAAATAAGCAAACGTTTAATTATTTACCTTTGACAAAGGACATGCATAATACTTCAGACCACAAGTTTTGGGCTTGTGGGATGTTCTTTCAATTATAAATCCACGTCGACAACGACACAAGAAAGGATTTTCTTGTTGCATCTGGCCAAAAGAATTTGTATAATTATTCACAACATAAATCAGTAATATCATGGTTCACAAAATTAGAATCTTCGAATACATAAATAACCAATCTTGTTATTGATTAATAGTTGATACATGGTTCACAAAATTACAATATAACTAGAAACTAAGATCAATCACGCCCGAGGCGTAGTCGCTCCAATGATGCTACCATATGTCCCACGCGAAACTCTAACTCTGAAATGCGTCTCCTCAATCCGGCAATCTCTCGCTCGTACTTGTCAACGCGAGATGGCTGTAACAAAAGATGAGGAAGAACCGGAGGACGGTGTATAAAATTGTCCTCATCTGCAGCTGGAGATATAGCTGGAGAGGGAGGCACATAAGATGGAGAAGAAGGCACATAATCTGGACTCTCAACACGAGCGGGTGTGTTGTTGACACAATGAATGTCCCTGACAAGAGCTCGAATTCTGGGCCACATTCGTTCGTGATGACCAAGACCTACGACAAGAGCTCGATAGCCACAATTTCCATCACCTGCCACGTTAAAGATCCCTAGGATCCAGCGTCGGAAAAGAGGTGGAATTTGAGCCATAAAATATTCGCTACTGTCATCTGGAACGTACAAGTGGTGTCTTAAGTCGCCCTCGCTAGGTCCTTCGTTCAAGTCTGGGACGTT
Organism: Chrysanthemum seticuspe; assembly: GCA_019973895.1. Lineage (NCBI taxonomy): Eukaryota > Viridiplantae > Streptophyta > Magnoliopsida > Asterales > Asteraceae > Chrysanthemum > Chrysanthemum seticuspe. The sequence continues at coordinate 263,469,350 of BPTQ01000009.1, forward strand.
AGAAGGCTCTCCCACATATGAACTATGTCTCGCAGCTTCTTCATTTAAGTCTGGGACTTTTTTAGGTTTTATGTAGCTTCTGCGGTGCCCTGTGGGGGGTTCTTCGTTCAAATCTGGGATATTTTGTTTAGCCTTGGATTTGTTGTCCTTTGCGCTCGGACGTCCACGATTACTTTCTTTAACAACAGGTTGTTGGGTTGACACAGATTCAGGAGCGTATATACCTCTGAGCCTGTTTAACATATTTTGTTTGACAAACGACGATGCTTTGGTAAAAAAACTTTGGAATTTTTGTACGTCATCTTGACAAGAAAAATATTCAGGCTCTTCAGGCCCTTGAGGCTCTTCAGGATATTCAGGCTCATCAGGCTCTTGAGTATTTCGGACAACAGGCCAGGGAACGCTTAGTGTTCTCCAAAAATTATCAACAAAACCAAGCGGAATAGGCAATCCTGTATTCGAAAAAAAGGAACTAGTTAAAATTATCGGTATTGACGGGGAGAATAACTTGATAGGCATAAATTTAAAATACATACCGTTTGCTTGAAGGTAATACAGTTCGTGATAGCATGGTAAACCATAAACTAACTGCAACTGATGACCACATTCATGTGGATCCACATCCCGTTTACTTTCTGCGAGTATGAGTAGTAAAGCATCTCTTGAAACATTATACCGCAGTTCGTTAAATAGTGTGGCCCTACACGAATGCAGTTTCTTGATTTTGCTTGTATTCAAAGTGGCTCGTATCGCAGGTTCTTGCGCAGCTATAATCTTGTCGACCGAACACAACAACGTGTCTAAGCTGGACTGTGTGGAGCCCAAGTATAACTTCAACAGCGCTTGTTGACTCTCAACTCTACATGTTGTTGTCTGGCAGAAGCTGCGATATTGATCGGTAATGTAAGACACAAACTTGCGGTCGTAATGCCGAAACCAGTTACGAAAATACCGCAAAACATCTGAGAAAACAATTCGAGTAGTTATTTATTAAATAATAATGAAAAATGTATTAATGGTTAAGTACCCTTTTTTGGACCAATAAATCCTGTAGGTGCTGATAATAGTGCGTGAACACATCTTCGATCGGAGTTGTAACCAACAAATCCCATGTCCATCTAACGGACTCATACTCCTCTACCGTATCGAATTTGTGTCTGCAATGCTTGAGCACATTTTGATTGATATGCCATCGACAGAGTAATCTGTTAGCGTTTGGGAATTCTTCTCTGCATGCCCCAAGCAACGTTAAATCTCTGTCAGTGACGATAACCCGCGGGTAATATTGTTCTTGTATCATCAACTTAACACATTCCAACACCCATTTGAAATTTGGCTCTTTTTCCTTGTCCAAAAAGCTAAACGCCATTGAGAATGTTTTGTTTGTTGAAGTAACTCCAACAACTGTAAAGAATGGCAGAAAACTATTCATTTGGGGCTCACGAGGTGCCACATCACTTTAACAAACCTTCCTTTACAACCCTTTTATCACAACTAACCTCAACTTACTCATTTAAGACCCACATACACACACACACACATCATAAATAAATAAAATAAATTGTACCTTTTGTCAGAAAACTCAACAATCCAAAGATCGATGAGTAGGGCCATTTTTGAAGGTGTACAAGGTGAGCGATCGCTTAAGGTCTCCGAATTTTTAGGGCCCTAAAATTTTGTTCCATATATTTTTTATATAAAAAAAAGTATTTTGATAAGAAAATATCTTAAATGAGTAATATGTTAGAACGTTTAGATAACTAATTGCATTATATTTTATAAACGGTGACACTTTATATATAATATTACTTAACAAAAAACCTTGTTATATAATTTTGTACAAGATTTTTAAAAATTTGGTCGATTAATGAGACGGCATGCTAAGCATTTAAAAAGTCATTAATAACCATGCTTATCATTATCACGTATAACGTTAGTTAAAAAAGGAGAATTGCTGAATTAATTTGAAGTTATCCAAAGACACAAAAGGTGAGTGATGACACGATATACATGACATGAATTCATTTCCAGACAAAAACAAATACTAAATTGTGGAAAGAAAAAAAGCGAGCGTTACATTTCTTAAATCACAATTTATAAAATCAAAATATAGTAGTATTCCATAAACACACTCCACTTTCATTTTCATCCAAAAAAAAATTAAGGTTATTGATCAAGAAATAGTGGTGGGTTACATATGGGTACCAGGAGATGTTTACAGGGGGTTTTATTATTAAACAGAATCAAAAGCAGCACACCAACTGTTCGACGTTATTCTACTGCTACTGAAACTGTTGTGCCTTCATCTTCTCCTCAACTTATTGCTTTGGAACATGATTACAGTGCCCATAAGTATAAATTATTAAATTCTTATGTGTTTTGTTTAGATATGATATATGTTTGATGTTTGGTTTGTGGGTTTTGTTGATTTGTCTTATGTTGTTGTTGTCATAACTCTGCAAAATAAGTAGTTTTGATTGTTTGGATGGAAACAAACTGCATGCGCGTGATTGCGTGAATATGTATTTATTTGAGCTTATGAAAAATAAGCCAAAAGCTCATAAGCCCATAAATAAGCTTAAACAAACACCTCCTAATCCTTTTAGAATAAGCAGCATGGGACATGATTATATAAGCTTAGCGTGTTTGTTTAACGTTAATTTTGGGCTTATGAGCTTATGTGGTTTTGGCTTATGTTTCATAAGCTCATTATCTCGGTCTTATTTTGAAACTTGTGGGCTTATATAAGCATATTATGACATACGTAATAATAAACTTATATTAGCTCAGAATTCTCAAAATAAGACAAAATGAATGGGATTATGATTTATGAAGCATAAGCCGAAGACACATAAGCTCATAAGCCAAAAAATAAGCTTAAACAAACACACCCGTTTGGATGAAACTGCTTATCGTAAGCACTTTAACTAGGTTGGTAGGCGTTGTTTAGGTATATAAGCAGTTTAAAATAAGCAGTCTTAAACAGTCCCTGATTCAGATTCTTTAGCCTCTCAAATGCTTATAATAATCGTAAAGTGCTGAACTCTGATACAACTGCCTATCTGTGTGTATAACTTTATAGTAGAAGCAATTTAAGCTTACATTGGTTTTGTAACAACTGGAGTGTCTGATATCTCTTTATTTCAGAAAGTTAGTTAGATGAGGTATGATCTCTTAGTTTCTAAACTGTGCGTTATCTTTACCGAAATTTGCAGAGATTAAGAGTATTTTGTTTGAGAATAATTTTGTCATTCGGCTGTGAATACGAATTAGAATGCATTGAGGAATATGAAATTGATTGACTTTTCAAGTTTTGTTTTATCTGATTGCCTATGTGATGGTATAATTTAAATATCGTCTGGTTTCAGTTAGTTTAAGATCGTATATGAACTGTACGCTTTCTATGCAAGAAGCTTTTTAATTGTCCATGGTGCAGTTCATGCATTTGTAATTCACTGGATGATGACTTTTGTTGCGGTCACTTCTAAACTGATCATTTGAGCCCTAAATAATCAAAAACTTTTCACTCTACCCAAACAATAGAAACAGACTACATGCAACTTTACATCACATTGTTCAGAAAATCAGGAAGAAAACGCGCATCCTAACACCTTAAGCTTAGTTTTGTTTCTATTATATAGACTTCTGCATAGACTTTTTGAGCGTGTCAGCCAATCATGCCATTTGCTTGTTAATATATTACGTATTTTCTTAAGGTTCCGTGTCAAACGCCAATCTTTATAGGATGGTATAACAGTTGGTAAAATGCTAAGGACATTATGTATCTAAGAGCTATAAAGACTGTATATCTTTCCAAGAACTTAAAACAACTAAAGATGGTTAACTTTTTCTACTTGTTTTGGTATTTCTCAGTTATCACCCGGTGCCTGTTGTATTTTCTCATGGAAAGGGGTCAGCTATTTGGGATCCAGAAGGCAAAAAATATCTTGACTTCCTTGCAGCCTACTCTGCAGTTAACCAGGTTAGATGCACACATGATTGTTACTTGATATCACATATTCTTATATAGCAGTGAAATTAGATATCATTTGAATTGGCTTATTGGTTTTGACAGGGACATTGTCATCCAAAGATCATGAAAGCATTAATCGAGCAGGCACAAACCCTAACTCTCAGCTCTAGAGCCTTCTACAACGACAAATTTCCAGTCTTTGCAGAGTACTTAACCAAATTATTCGGATACGATATGGTTCTTCCAATGAACACCGGTGCTGAAGGAGTAGAAACTGCTATAAAGCTAGCAAGAAAGTGGGGTTATGAGAAAAAAGGAATTCCTAAAGATCAGGTAGCAATTTAGTAGTCAATTTCAAGGGTCTTTTAGCTTTTTCATCGATATTATTTCTTAGATATTAATTATCATTTTTCATGAACTAAATGACATCGATGTGCAGGCTATCGTTGTTTCATGCTGTGGCTGCTTCCATGGTCGTACGATGGGTGCTATTTCCATGAGCTGTGATAATGACGCCACTCGTGGATTTTGGCCACTGTTACCTGGTCAACTTAAAGTCGACTTCGGAGATGAAGCTGCTCTAAAGAAACTTTTTGAAGGTTTATAAATTTGTAGTTCTTTATGATCAAACATACAAACATATGCGTAGTATACTTGTCTAAGTAATCATTATATAATCTGTCATTTTCCCTCTAAATTATGCAGAAAAAGGAGAACATATAGCTGGTTTTCTGTTTGAGCCCATACAAGGAGAGGCTGGGGTATGTAACTCTCATCCACATAATCATATTCAGAGTTAACGTGTTAGGTCACGGGGCTATGTGGATAATGTGGGTCGGAGTTGGTTGATGCAATACACCCTTTTGTCCAATTCTTTGTAACTTCTTAATGAAAAATTAGTGTGCCAACTATGATTGCTAGATTTATATTATTTTAATAATATTATAAGTGTTTTGAATAGATTGATCAAGTTATATGCGTTAAAAGATAATCTTTGGTTAACTTTCGACCCGCGAAACCTGATTGACTTATTTTTTCGTTTTTACTTTTTTTTGCCCCGTTTGACTCTTGAGAGGTGAACCATGACCCATGTGTGGACAAATTTATTTTTGCATCTTTTCTGATGTAAATTGATGGTTTTAATTTGTCTTGCCAGGTTATAATTCCTCCAGATGGTTACCTAAAGGCTGTCAGAGAACTTTGCTCAAAGCATAACATCTTAATGATCGCGGATGAGATACAAAGTGGGATAGCTCGATCAGGAAGAATGCTTGCATGTGACTGGGAAGGTGTACGACCTGATGTTATTGTAAGTTCTTTTATATATCTGATTTGATCATATAACTTTTGTGAAAAAAATTACCGTATTAAAATAATAATAATACTATTGAAAAAAAATCATGAAACTTTTATTTGATGGGGATTTTCAATTTAATCATCTAGTGATCATTATTATGTTCTGTTTATGTTATTTCAGATATTAGGGAAAGCATTGGGCGGTGGAGTCATACCAGTAAGCGCGGTTCTTGCAGACAAAGGTGTTATGCTTTGCATACAACCAGGAGAACATGGGAGGTATTTATGCAGTTTTCGTATATTTAAATCGTGTTTTACGACTTTTGGTTTTCGTATTTTTACCATAGCTAACATGATTGACTTGTGTTTTTTAGTACATTTGGAGGAAACCCCTTGGCTAGTGCTGTTGCCATTGCATCATTGCAGGTGGTACAAGATGAGAAACTTGCCCAGAGGTAACAAAGTTGTTTCCTTAATATCGTGGAGATGCAAAGCATCGATTGTGTATGCAAAACTCTTAAATAAAATCAGATCTGGTTTGATATATTAGCTAACATGATCCATCCACAATTTGAGAGAATTCATCATGCAAATTCATTCGTTTTGCCCATTAATTTTTTTCATTTCATGGGGTACCAACTATACGGTACAAGTAAAAATGACGATGGGACCCACAAAATGAGCAAATGATGAAAACAAGTGTTATGAGCAAATACAACCAAGTAGTATCTAATTATCGGAATGGGATCCTCTCAAGTTGTGTTATACCACTTGACTCAAGTTGGGGAACTATGAGCCATTGAATTTGATCCAATGGCTCAAATCAAAAGAACTTCTTTTGATTTGAACCATTGGATTAAATCCAATGGCTCACAATCATCTAACTTGATCAAGTTGTATAACACAACTTGAGAGGATCTTCCCTAATTATCTATGGGGTGTTTGGATGTGCATTTTGGAACTTATTCTGATTATCAAAACTTGAAGTCATGATATTTAGTTTCTAATGATTGGATAAATGCTGCAAGAAAACTGATGCTCACGTGTCAAATATAATGAACTATTTGTCCTTTCTTTTAACCTAATCTGTGATAATTGTACTCTGACCATGTATCTATGATTGCATTTATTTGACTATATGTGACGACACTTCAGATCTGCCGAAATGGGTGAGGAACTCAGGCGATTGTTGACAAAAACGCAACAGGAATTTCCTGATATTGTGATGGAAATAAGAGGAAAGGGATTATTCAACGCAGTAGAGCTCTATAGCAAGTCTTTATTCCCTGCAACGGCATACGATTTATGTATCAAGCTGAAGGAAAGAGGGATACTTGCAAAACCAACTCATAATGCTACTATTCGATTAACTCCTCCCCTTTCCATAAGGTATGATTTCATCATGTCAAATCGTAAGTTGCACATGATGATAAAGTGCTACTCTTCTATAGTGGTGGCAACAACATGGGCCACGAGTTGGGTAATGATCAAAATGGGTTGGGTCAAAACACATAACTTTTTGTGCCGCTCATATTGGGTCAACCCGCAAACATCTTTTTGTTCGTTATAGAATTTGCTAAATTTTAACAAAAGCTATATATTTCCAATAATGATAATAAAATGGTTTGGGGATTGTATGCTTACAAAATACATTTTGGGAGACTTTACGACCCAGTGTACTATTTCTTTATAACAAAAAGGATTTATCTGACCTTACCAACCCGTTTACAAGAAAGTATAGCCTTAATTCGACCCGTTCATAGGTATATGACTAATTGAGTCAAACTGCTTCATCTACTCTTCTACAATAAAAATGCAGAAGTTTTGCTTTAGAAGGCAACCCAACTATTCAAATTATTCTTAATCAGGCCACTCAACTATTAAAATTACTTTACTATGCATAGAGTTTCGTTTTTAACAAGTCCAACCAAAAACTTGTTTGATGACTTGAGCTTAGTATTTTTGTAAAAGCCAAAATGCCCCTATCTACTTTTTTCAGTTCTATAAAGTAAAAAAACTCCAAACAATAAGAAATTTAAGGACATACTTTTGTTCTGGGCCAGATTTTTGGTATGAAAACTGCATACATCTTATGATGACGTGGGGCCTATGAAGTAGGTCTCCAATAATTGTGTAAACTTAAATGAAAAAAAGTTGCATAGTTATAATTAACTGTAATGTTTTATGTATACGGCATTCAAGCTACACTTACTTTCCAAGTCTTGATCCAAAAGATACCTTTGCATTTTATTTTTAATGGTATGTGGTGCGTCTGGATTGAAACTACAATAAAGGAGACTGTTGCATTTAATGTGCGTTAATTACACTAATCATACGGTAACATACTGTTATGTTTTGTGCAGTTTGGACGAGATCCGAGAAGGAGCTAAGGCGTTTCATGATGTCTTGGAACATGATCTCCCCAAACTGGTGAAGGAGAAGCCTAAGCCTACTGCACCACAAGCTCAAAACCCTTGTGACCGTTGTGGTCGTGACTTGTATGGTTGATGCATCTCGATGCTAGGTTTGTTTTAATCAGTTGAATTTGTTATTAACATTGGTCCATTTTATACCAAAGAAATGAAGTTATAGTTCCTAAGTTCTAACCATTTAAATAAGCAGATTATTTTTATGAATTCGGGTACATACAATTTATACACCATTTATCTAACAGTACATGGTTTATTAAAATATTTAAGCTAATGAACATTGGGTAAAATATGGTCCCAAACCTGGTATGCATTTTGTTTAAGGAAATTTCGAGTTAGCCTGGCATGGTTTGGTCGTTTACAAGATCCCGAGGTCTTTTGAAGTAAATCTATCTGGATGGTCAAGCCCCAGTTTAGTTTCTTATACGCCATCTTATGATCGAGGTCTGTTTTAATTCGGTGTACTCACTTGATTGGTCACCAAATATTTTTATTGTGGACTCGATATGGGCACTTGTATCTTTACTCGAAAAAAATTATAGCTGTCTAAAGAACATTAACACAAACATAATCTCTTTTATGTATTAAAATGATATAAAAATCTCTTGATTATCATCAATCATGAATTCATGCTTTTGTTTTACTTTTACTTTGTTTGCCAAATGAGGGGATACAAAAAAGGGACAAGAAATCTATATTAAGGGATCAATAGTTATATTATATTATCCAAGGAGACAAGCATGAGACACAATAATTTTAAAACTTTTGGTGGTTGATCATATAACACCCTAAAAGCCAGGTCACCTTCATGGCTTCCTGATCTCAATTTATTTCTTAGTGAAAATGACATTCGAATTATTTTATTTAAAGATCTGTTTTGATGTATTTATGAACTAGAATGCATGCGATAGTAAGTTATGAATTTGATTTTAAAAAATGATCTTGATTTGTCGCGATCAATAAAACTAATTTATTAAAATGAATTAGTTACAAGTCCTGTGGATTGTAAAATTTTAGTTTAATATACGAGTGTATAATAATTTAGCAGTGTTTAATATTTTGTAATTGGGATATTACATGCACGGAATTCAGATTATAAGTATGACTAATAATTATACTTTAACAAAATTTGTTTGGTGTGTACTTATAAATCGTGTTATCATTTTGAATACTTATAATCCCGTATATTCACAGATATTTAGTATTTACAATTAAAATATTTATTGTATCCGTATTCTAGTTTTTCACCCGTGTATGCATGGGTTATTAATCGAGCATTAGGTTCGGACAATGACTGTAACTAATAATAACATCTCAACTATATTTGCTCTGATTTGAAAATATAATCAATTTTGTTTAATAATCTTATTTTTGAGTAATTTAATTTGATATATTGACATAATTCAAAATCAATGAATATAAATTTTTATATTGTTAATTTAATTTGTGAATATACTCGATAACATGGAAGCGTATGTTGATGGTGTTTTAAGTATTACGTTTAATTTAATAGTAATAATAATATTATTATTATAATGATAATAACAGTAATAGTAGTAGTAGTTGTTTATAAAAATGTTTAAAGTATATGAGGTTTCCGTTAATTATGTAAATATTTCTAGAAATTATGGAAATTGAAGATATTACACTCAAGTCCATAAATTATATCTAAGATTGACTTTTTTTTAAAGGTTTAAGGTTCAATTGTAAAATTTATTAATCAATCAAAAAAATATAACGTTTATTTATATTTAAGTCCGAAATTTAAAAAACAAAACTCTCAAGTCACGCACATTAAAAAATTTTTTTCACATAATTTCTCAATCGTAATTTTTAAAAATGTGATTAAACTATTTTGACTTTTATTAGTCAATAAAAAACTCTATTTTACAATCGAGCTCTTTTATTTAGGGGTGTTATTCGGGTTGATCCGGTCGGGTTCGGGTCAACTCGGGTCAAGCCATAAAAAAACATACCCGAACCCGACCTTGTTTAGAACTCGGGTCAACTTGGGTCGGGTCAATTCGGGTTCAGGTCAATCGGGTCGGGTCAATTCGGGTTCGGGGTCAACCCGAGTATTTTACATTGTAAAAGTGTTGTTGAGCCGGGTTAGTCGGGTTCCGGTCGGGTCAAGGCTAAAGAAACATACCCGAACCCGACCTTGTTTAGAACTCGGGTCAATTCGGGTTGACCCGATTGACTCGAATTTAATTTTGAACCCGATTAACCCGACCCGAATTGACTCGGGTCGGGTCGGGTCAACCCGAATGACACCCCTACTTTTATTGATTAAATGAAAAGTACATTTGTTAAATTTGTATTTCTATAATAAGTGATGTGATACTATGACTAATATTAAATTCAAAGTAGATATTTGCAAACTAGCAATAATTATATGGTTGATTTGGTAAATATTATCATCAAAATGTGAAAAAGTCACAAATTCTTATGTTGCTTGGTAATCTTTCAAAATAGATGGTTTTATTCAGTTTAAACCTAATAAATTAGTCGGTATAAACTCAAAAGTCATAGTTAAATAAATTAAAATCATGCATCTAACATTTTTTTTTTGATATACTTTATAGAATTTAATGGAATTATTGATATTTGTTTAGGGGGAGTTTTCATGGGCATGTATCTAAATAATTAAACATTAAAAAACAACTACAATGATGTAAGAGAGTAGCTGTTGGATCCTTTTCTTTAAGTCCATTATCTGTTTCGTTCCTAGCTGGTTCATGTATTTTATAATATATAGTCACATAATTTAAGTCACCAGAAACCTTAGCTGTTTCCTTATAATTAATGCATGTGGTTTGATTATTCATTTGTCTTTCGCTTAATTATTTAAAATGACTTTAGTTTATGTTTTTCTTTTTAAGGCAAATGCATTTATTAACAAAACCACGAAACAAACAAGCACAAGGTCACAAAGAGGCCACGAAAGAACAAGAACCTCTAAAAGAAAACAAAGAAACCAAAACAACATTAAGCCTCACAACCTCACCAGGGGCGGCAAATGAATTTGAAGGCCTTGGGTGAAAATTAAAAAGAGACCCCATCAAAATTAAAAAACTTAAATGTGTGTATAAAAGATGTTCATTTATAGTGAAGTCTTTTAATGACGTTTTTTTTATTGTGACAAGATAAGTTGTATTTAACTAATGAGATTTACAAATAAGAAACAGTTGGATATATAACATAAGCATATAAAACGAGTCTCCTAAGATTGTGGGGGCCTCTGTACAACCGCACCATTTGCACACCCTCTTCACCGCCACTGAACCTCACAAAACTCGATACCAAACGCACGAGCTATGTGAAAATGTGAAAGATCAGACAAACACAAAGGAAATAAACTTGAGGTCCACACACTCTTTAATTAAAACTTTGGGGACCCATTGATTCAAAAAAGTTATGCAATTTTTAATGCCAATATTTATTATTATTATTATTATTATTATTATTATTATTATTATTATTATTATTATTTAATAAAAACATCACTTTCATTAAAAACAAACCATAAGATTACAAGAAGTAAAACATTTGATTATTAGAGAAAAGTTCATTATAGAACTCATATTTGTCATAAAACCAATCAACCAATCATAACCACTCATTTCTTTTATTAAAATATAATCACCATTTTTTTAAAAATTGAATATCTCACAAAACGTGAATCGTTACGCCAAAAAATCATACAATTTCGACGAGAATTAAATTATCTTTCTATAGATATGCATTGTTATATACTTTCGACGAACTTTTTTTTTAAATTTCGTCCAGAAAAATCAAATGTGATTTGTAAAAATCACATGTGATTTGTTAAAATCATATGTGATTTGATTTTTACAAATCACATGTGATTTTTAAAAATCACATGTGATTTTACAAATCACATATGATTTTTCTGGGCGAAATTAAAAAAAAACTTCGTCGAAAGTATATAACAATGCATATCTGTAGAAATATAATTTAATTCTCGTCACGATAGTGTATTTTTTGTAGCTTGAATATTTACCGTTTGCAAGATATGTTATTTAAAAAAAAAAGGGTGGAAAATGATTTTTTTATTAATTTAGATAGAAAATGGATGACTATGATTGGTTCATTGGTTCTATGACAAATATGAGTTCTATATGGATCTCAACTCTTGATTATTATTATTATTAATATTATTATTATTATTATTATTATTATTATTATTATTATTATTATTATTATTATTTTAATATTATTATTATTATTATTATTATTATTATTATTATTATTATTATTATTATTATTATTATTATTATTATTATTATTATTATTATTATCACTTCATTAGAGAAATCATAGGATTTACAAAAAATTAGTGAGAAACCGAGAAACTAATTGGGCTCCCACTCCTCTAGCAATAGCAAAACTAATCCTACTAAAAATATGATCAGCAGCACGTGCGCCAATCTCCTGAGTCAACGAGAAACTTCGGATGCGCTTTAGTAGGGTTACCGCATCCTTCTCAAGCTCTCCAAAAGAAGAGAATGAGAAGGGGAGAAACCTATATCCAACGTCCGCACATTTAGCCTCATACTTACCCCGCTTACGATGCGCTGCTTCGATCACCACACGACCCGGTGCGAAATCAACCATTTATTTATTTATTTATTTTTATTTTATTTATTTATTTAGATTTATCAACATCACTTTGTTAAAAACTCATAGGATTTATAAAAAGTTGGTGGGAAGCCGAGATACTAACTGAGCTCCCACTCTTCTAGCTATAGAAAAACTAATCATACAAGAAGTTATTATTATTATTATTATTATTATTATTATTATTATTATTATTATTATTTAGTTTATTTAATTATTGTAAGATGGATGAAGATTGATGGATAGCTCGTGCACATTTAATCTAGCTATGAAATTAATGTTGGTGTGTAGGTCCCAGAACAGGGTTAGATAATCAATTCAGCAGAAACAAGCAACAAGTCAGCAGAAACAAATACTACTAGGTGGTTACCGGATATCATTTGGAATCGTGTGATCACTTTCCAAAGTAAACTATTCGATCCTAATGCCTGGGTTACACGAATATCTACTTGGGATAAGACCAAATGCATTTATGAAATTAGGCACAATTCTATAACCCTTGCGCTAATAAGTGTTAATCGTTTTCTGTATGTATTTCATGCATAATCAGATCTCCTATTTATAGGAGGTTACTCTGAGCTAGTCAAATGGAATTATGAGAATTAATCGGCCCATTAATCTCCTCATAATTATTCCCATTATAGCTGTTAGTGGTTACATGACCAATTAAACGTGGTCATAATGCAGTTGTAACTGCCACTTGAATAGGTCAAAGCCCGTTACAAGCAGTACTTTCATCAGTACTTTCATAGTGCTATCAGTGGATACACTGTTTCAGTGGAAACACTGCTTCAGTGGAAACACAGCTTATCAGTGGAAACACTGCTTATCAGTGGAAACCACAAGCAGTACTTTCCACAAGCAGTACTTTCCACAAACAGTACTTTCTACTAGCACTACCAATACAAACCACTATAAGAGTCAGGGTGTTCATGGACCTTATGGGTGTACACTCCGTACTTCCTAACCCATTACAAGGTGTGAACTAATCCCACAAGTGCACTAAATTTTCCAACAATCCTCCCCAAATTTAGTTCACTTCCTTTGCATGAAAAATAAACATCAAGCAAAACATGTGCATAAACGAAAATGTCCTGAGGATTGAATTTCCATCTTAGTAAATTACACGTTCAAATATTCGAGAATCAGGGTGTTCTAAGAATTGAACCCTTCAACCCATTTGAATACCTGAAGATAAAATACACACAAGTTTTCAAACACTTAAAAGCTCCTGACACTATACAAGCCATGTATCCATATCCAAATTCATAAATGTTGTAAAAGCTAAAAGTCCAAAGCTTCCTGAAGCGGCAAAACTTCAACATTTACATAGGTGGTTCCTCTTTATTCATGCTCCTGCCAAACACTTTTTCAAAGAAAATTAACCATTGAGAAGTAAAGACTTCATCCTCCTTTCAGCAGGTTCTGAGCACAACCTTGGGATGTAAATAAAACATGTGCTCCAGTCCACTGAATGTTCAGCTTTCCACATTGAACTCAGCTCCCAAGTTTCCTTAGGAGGGAGTTGGGTGTCCTAGCATTCAGTGACTAAGTTGGACTTACACCCATCCCTTTAGCAGACTTTATAACCAAGTCTCTAGCCAGACCCTTCGTCAAGTGATCAGCTAAATTTTGTTGAGATCTAACAAACTCTATAGATACCACCCCATTCATGATAAGCTCACGAATCATGCTATGTCTAACACCTAAGTGTCTAGACTTACCATTGTACATCTGGCTATAAGCCTTAGCCAATGTAGCTGCACTATCACACCAGATAGAAATAGGTGCTATAGGTTTAGGCCACAATGGAATCTCAAGAAGCAAGTTTTTCAACCATTCAGCTTCTTTACCAGCAGTTGCTAAGGCCACAAATTCAGATTCCATTGTTGAACTCGTGATGCAAGTTTGCTTCTTGGACGCCCAAGAAATTGCACCTCCACCAAGTAGGAATACCCAGCCACTGGTAGACGAATTGTCTTCAGTGTTACTGATCCAACTTGCATCAGTGTAACCTTCGAACACTGATGGGTAACCAATATATGAGAGACTATAATCCATAGTTCTTTTCAAATACTTCAGTACCCTCTGAACTGCTTGCCTATGATGAGCACTAGGATTACTAGTATACCTGCTCAGTTTTCCCACTTCAAAACCAATATCAGGTCTTGTACAAGTCATGGCATACATCAGGCAGCCAATTACCCTAGAATACTCAAGTTGAGATACAGCCTTGCCATGATTAGGCATCAGCTTCTCACAAGTATCCATAGGTGTACTCACTGGAGTACAATCAAAGTAATTGAATTTCCTCAGTACCTTCTCAATATAATGAGACTGAGAGATAGAAATTCTTTTACTTTCATGTTTAATCCTTATACCAAGGATAACATCAGCCTCCCCCATGTCCTTCATGGAGAACCTTGATGACAAAAATTCCTTTGTCAGGTCAACCTGATTTTGGTCAGTGCCAAAGATCAACATGTCATCAACATATAGACAAATGATGACTCCTTTACCAGATTCATCAAATTTGCTATATACACATTTTTCAGCTTGGTTAAGAACATAACCACTAGACAAAACCACTTCATCAAATTTTTGATGCCATTGCTTAGGTGCCTGCTTAAGTCCATAGAGAGACTTAATCAGTTTACACACCTTGTTTTCATTGCCAGGCATGATGAAGCCCTGAGGTTGGTTCATGTAAACCTCCTCATCCAATTCACCATTCAAGAAAGCTGTCTTCACATCCATCTGATGAATAACCAAATTGTGAATAGATGCTAAAGCAATCAGCAGTCTTATGGTACTGATACGAGCCACAGGGGCATACGTATCAAAATAGTCTATCCCTGACTTTTGTTTAAAGCCCTGAATGACTAGTTTAGCCTTGAACTTTTCAATAGTTCCATTTACCTTCATTTTCCTTTTGAAAATCCATTTGCAACCCAAAGGTTTGCAACCTGGTGGTAGATCAACCAACACCCACGTGTTGTTGCCCATGATGGAATCAATCTAATCATTGATTGCTTCTTTCCAGAAAGCAATATCCTGGGACTTCATTGCTTCTTCAAATGTCTTGGGATCATCCTCAACAATGAAGCAATAGGAGTATTGGTCTGAGACCTCATCCCTTGTTCCTTCAACCAAGTATAGTTGAAACTCAGGTCCAAATGACTTTGGAGTCCTGACCCTTTTGCTCTTCCTGAGCACAGGTACAGGTTGGTGAACCACAACCTCATCAGGGACCACTGATGGTTCATCATCAGGGACCTCTGATACACCAGTGTCATTAGTTCCATTAGGAATCCTCTGACTTGGTCTAGGAACTGATGAGAATCTATTCTCATCAAAGTCTGCATCCCTTGATTCAATTATTGAGTTAATTGAAATATATTCATTAGATTCAATAACATAGAACCTAAAAGCCTTGGAATGCTCAGCATATCCAACAAAGATGCAGTCAATGCCTCTTTCACCCAAAGTTTTCATCTTTGGATCAGGGAGTCTTACAACAGCCCTACAACCCCAAACCTTGAGATAGTTCAGGTTGGGTTTCCTTTTAGTCCAGAGTTCATAAGGGGTAACCTTGTTCCTTTTGTTGGGAACCCTATTTAATAAATAGCAAGCTGTTAACATAGCTTCACCCCAGAACCCTTGACTCAGTCCTGAATAGGACAACATGGAATTAACCATCTCCTTCAGCACCCTGTTTTTCCTTTCAGAAATACCATTTTGCTGAGGAGTATAAGGGGCAGTCGTTTCATGGATAATTCCAACAGACTGAAAATACAGAGTATCCATGTACTCACCTCCCCTATCAGTCCTTAATCTTTTGATCAAAGACCCAAGTTGTAATTCAACTTCAGTTTTAAGCACTTTGAATTTATCTAATGCTTCATCCTTGGTATGTAAAAGATAGACATAACAAAATCTAGAAGCATCATCAATAAATGTCACAAAGTACTTCTTATTCCCCAAAAAATGAGTGGCATGCAAATCACACAGGTCACTGTGTATAAGCTCCAAGACCTTAGTCTCACGACTAACACCTTGAAAAGGTTTCTTGGTTATCTTGGTCAACATGCAAGTTTTACACTTTTCAGTGTCCATGTCAAATGCTGGGATTAAACCATCCCTAGACATATCTTGCATTCTTTTATAATGTACATGGCCAAGTCTTGCATGCCATAGGGTAGAGTCAGTGTCAGTGGTGGTCACAAATGCTGAATTAACACTGTCAGTAGAAATATTAAGCCTGAACATTTGATTACATAAATAACCAAAACCAATAAAAACACCATTCTTAGAAAGCACAAATTTATCAGACTCAATAACTTGTTTATATCCATGATTATTCAGAACACTACTTGAAACCAAGTTTTTCCTTATATCAGGAACATGAATAACATTAAACAAAGTTACAATCTTTCTAGAACTAAACCTAAGGTCTACACAACCACGACCATGCACCAAGGCTGTTGACTCATTTCCCATGTGAAGAATAGAACCATCATTCAGTGACTCATAAGTCTTGAACCAGCTTCTATCTTTGCACACATGAACTGTTGCACCAAAGTCAACCCACCACGCAACATCATCATCCTGCACATAATGAGATTCAGATACATATGTAACATAATAAATCTGAAAAGACTTATTAACCATATTCTGACCTTTCAGTGAGTTGGAAGAACCACCACTCCCTGAACCATTAGTGCCTGATCCATTGGCTTTACCACCAACTTTAACACCTTTGCAATCCCTTTTAATGTGACCAGTTTTGCCACATTTCCAATAAGTAGGTGTTGTCTTCTTGTTATGATCTGCCCTTGTGTTGTCATGATATTTGCGTTTGCCTTTGTTGTCATTGTACCTGGTGGAGTTGTTATGCTCCACCATATTGACAACAGATGGTCCAGCAGCATTGCTACCCTTTGGCTTGTCATTATCCTGCACCTTGAGAGATTCCTCAATGCGCAGATGACTGCCCAACTCAACCAGAGTTAATTCCTCCTTCTTATGTTTCAAGGTATGCTTGAAATCTTTCCAAGAAGGAGGAAGTTTATCAATAACACAATAGACTTGAATAGCCTCATCCATGTGCATATTGTGTTGTGTAAACCTTCCAAGTATTTCAAGAAGTTCATTGTATTGTTCCATGACTGGTCTTGAATCAGTCATTTTGCAATTTGTGAAATTACTTACAAGAAACTTCTTACTTGATGCATCCTCAGCCATATATTTGGCATCCAAGGAATCCCACAGTTCTTTGGAAGATTCAAAGTTCTGATAAATATCAAACAGAGCATCAGACATACCATTGAGAATAAGACCTCTGCATATGTAGTCATCATTCTCCCATTTGCTCCTCATCCTGATCTGCTCCACAGTAGCATCATCCCCATCATCAGGAATTGGTGTAGTTAGCACATACACCACACTCATGCTTGACAGCAAGAAATGCATCTTCTTCTGCCACCTCCTAAAGTCTACCCCTTCAAATTTATCAAGCTTGGCAAAGTTTGAAGCCATGTGTTTCATTGCATCAGCAGCCATTGATTATCACAAAATAGTTTACTTTGATTGTTGGTGTGTAGGTCCCATAACAGGGTTAGATAATCAATTCAGCAGAAACAAGCAACAAGTCAGCAGAAACAAATACCACTAGGTGGTTACCGGATATCACTTGGAATCGTGTGATCACTTTCCAAAGTAAACTATTCGACCCTAATGCCTGGGTTACACGAATATCTACTTGGGATAAGACCAAATGCATTTATGGAATTAGGCACAATTCTATAACCCTTGCGCTAATAAGTGTTAATCGTTTTCTGTATGTATTTCATGCATAATCAGATCTCCTATTTATAGGAGGTTACTCTGAGCTAGTCAAATGGAATTATGAGAATTAATCAGCCCATTAATCTCCTCATAATTATCCCCATTATAGCTGTTAGTGGTTACATGACCAATTAAACGTGGTCATAATGCAGTTGTAACTGCCACTTGAATAGGTCAAAGCCCGTTACAAGCAGTACTTTCATCAGTACTTTCATAGTGCTATTAGTGGATACACTGTTTCAGTGGAAACACTGCTTCAGTGGAAACACTACTTATCAGTGGAAATACTGCTTATCAGTGGAAACACTGCTTATCAGTGGAAACCACAAGCAGTACTTTCCACAAGCAGTACTTTTCACAAATAGTACTTTCTACTAGCACTACCAATACAAACCACTATAAGAGTCATGGTGTTCATGGACCTTATGGGTGTACACTCCGTACCTCCTAACCCATTATAAGGTGTGAACTAATCCCACAAGTGCACTAAATTTTCCAACAATTAAATCCAAAGTATGGGACACCCTCATACTCTATACTTATGAGTATATTTGGCACAATAGGCTGAGGCTGGAGCTTAGGTTGGGGCTAGGGTTTAGGTTGGGGCTAGAGCTGGGACTAAGGTTTAGGTTGGGGCTAGGGCTTTTATTATAAGTTGAAGTTAAAATTTGTATTTTTGTAAATTTGTTTGGCAAATAGGCTTAAGTTTAGGCTTATTATTGCAAAATTACTAAAAAAGACATAATTAAATGAGTTTTTGTATATGTTAGATATTTTTGTAGGTAAATAAGTAATTTATTGTTCAAAAGCCTCAGGCTAAAGTTTTTAGCCCCTTTTATGAGGCTAAAGTTTTAAGCTTTTTTACGGGCTTATGATTTCATAAACACGCATGACAAACGAGACTTATTTTATAAGCCAACTTATTTTAAAAGCCCAAGCCCTATAAACCCCTCATAAGCCTTTCGCCAAACATACCCTATGTGCATACGAGATGCATTTCACACAAATTAAATAGGACATTTCAAAGATATGATATTTTTTTAATCCAATTTTGCACTACAATTTTTTATTTTTATTTTTATTTATTATTATTATTATTATTATTATTATTATTATTATTATTATTATTATTATTATTATTATTATTATTATTATTATTATTATTATTATTTTTTATTATTTTTTTTCAATTTGCCTATGTTACTAGATTGGATCCACTGGTCTTTCACAAGGGAAGATCGAGATTTCTTCATTTATGGTTTATCGGTCTCAAAAGTATTGCATGCTTTTGAGAAGAAAAAAAAAAAAAAAAAAAAAAAACACACACACAATATAAACAAAAGAAATGAGATCATTTTACTTTTAAACCAATCACATATTATTTTTTTAGTAAAGTGGTTTTTTTAATTAATTAAATAAGAAATAAACAATTACTTGGTACTCCGAAGCTAAAAGCCTAAAATGTTTTACCGTCCCCTTTAAAATAGAATGCAAAAGTCATACGGAGTTTTCTAGTGCGTATACTTTTTGAATTAACTCGAAAACATATTCATTGCAAACATATCTATTCATATCCGATAGATAAGTTGATATATATGTATTTATTGAGAGTTGACTTCTTTACATATCATTTAAAGTACAACATGAAATTTAGAGTAATAAAAAACCATAATATTATTATATATTTTGTGTCGAACAATATATACGTATATTATACTATGTATTAATTAAAGATAATTGTGTAACAACTTTTTACAACTTTAATGAAGGCGATGAAATGAAGGCGTACCTATTACGTAGTATATTATTTCATTGGGTACTATTGCAACGTCCCATAATTTGCATTTAAAGCACGTACGTACTCTAATTACTAAAAATAAATGAACGTTAGTACTTTTTCATTTAAAGATATGGTTTAAGCTATTAAATAGCCATGTACTTTCTCCAATGTACCGATATGGTACGTGTACTAAATTTCGTTAATTAAATAGTCATGTACTTTTGATTTCGTGCTAATATGGTACATGAGTAACTTTTTGACCTGCTAAACTTGACAAAAAGTTATTTTTGAACAAAAATGGTCTTTCGTGGTTTGTTTTTTTTGCAAAAAAGGTCCCTTGTGATTTTAAAGAAAGTTTTTTAAAAAAGTTTTTTTTTAAAAAAAAAAACGTAATTTTTTAAAAAAACGAACGAAAGATTTTTTTTTAAAAAAATGTAAATTTTTTAAAAAGTTAAAAAAAAACGTAAATTTTAAAGAAAGTTTTTTTTTTTTTTTTTTTTTTTTTTTTTTTTTTTTTAACGTAAAGTTTTTTTTAAAAAAAAACGTAAATTTTTAAAAAAAGTTTAAAAAAAACCTAAATTTTAAAGAAAGTTTTTTCTTTAAAAAACGAACGAAAGTTTTTTAAAAAAGTTTTTTTTAATAAAAAAACGTAAATTTTTTTAAAAAACAAACGAAAGTTTTTTTTAAAAAAAAGTTCTTTTTTAAAAAAAACGTAAATTTTTTTAAAAAACGAACGAAAGTTTTTTTTAAAAAAAACGTAAATTTTTTAAAAAAGCGTAAATTTTTTAAAAAGCGTAAATTTTAAAGAAAGATTTTTTTTAACGTAAAGTTTTTTTTTTTTTAAAAAGTAAATTTTTTTTAAAAAACGAACGAAAGTTTTTTCTTTAAAAAAAAAAGTAAATTTTTAAAAAAGTTTAAAAAAAAACGTAAATTTTTAAGGAAGTTTTTTTTTTTTTTTTTTAACGTAAAGTTTTTTTTTTTAAGTTTTTAAAAAAGTTTTTTTTTTTTTAAAAAAACGTAAATTTTTTTAAAAAACGAACGAAAGTTTTTTTTTAAAAAAAACACTTAGATTTTAAAGAAAGTTTTTTTTTAAATTAAAAAAAAAAAATGTAAAGTTTAAAAAAAACGTAAAGTTTTTTTAAAAAAAACGTAAATTTTTAAAAAAACGTAAAAAACGGACGAAAACGGATAAAAAACAGACAAATAACATAATAAACGGGCGAAACATATAAAAACGTGGAATGAAAACGTACAAAAAACGTAAAAATTAGGCAAAACGGATAAAAAACGAATGAAAACGGATAAAAATGTAAAAAAAAGTGTCGAAAATGCATAAAAAACAGACAAAACGGATAAAAACGTAAAAAAACGTGGGGAAACGAATAAAAAACGGACGAAAAACGTAAAAAATTGTGGGGAAACGGATAAAAAACGAAAGAAAACGGACAAAAACGTAAAAAAGGGCGAAAACTATTATTAATGGAGAGACTAACTAGCGAAAACTATTATTTGAAAAAATAGGACTAACGGTGCAAAAATTATTAACGGAAGGACTAACGGTGCAAAAAAAATGTACAAGGACTTATTTTGAAAAAAACGCAAAAGGACCGATTTTGCAAAAAAAAACAGACAACAAGGGACCATTTTTGCTAAAAAAATAACATTTCACAGTTTGGTAACCGGTTTTACCGGTAGCCGGTCACTCATGTACCATATTAGCACGAAATTAAAAGTACGTGACTATTTAATTAACGAAATTTAGTACACGTATCATATCGGTACATTGGAGAAAGTACGTGGCTATTTAATAGCTTAAACCCTTAAAGATATTATTAAGGTACAAAAAGTATTTGCATCTTTGTGAAATATCAATGGCAAAACTAGAAGAATTGTGGTCAAGTAGCTATGCTCACATATTTTAAGCTTATTTAAAACCTTTTTTTCTCAACTGTAAAATTAAACTCGTCATGTTGCAAGGAGTGGCCCATATAATTTAATCAAGAGTGCATGCGTTCTTATTGTTTAATCTTATTGATCACTCATGGTTCAACTTGACAAACATAAGATATTATGTGCGAGGATATTACTGTATTTTTAATACTCCATTCGTCTCAAAATTTAAGTTCAGTTTGACTTTTTGAATCTAACTTAACTTTTATCACAAATATTTTTGTTTTTATTATATAATACTTGATGGAAATTATATCATACTATCTCCGTCCAATATTAATTGTCCTGTTTTGAATTTTTAAGTCTTTCTTTCTTAACTTTGACCTTAAATATTTTTATTTGTGTTATATAATATTTAATAAAAGTTATACCAATAAAAAATACATTTAAAACTCAACATATTCATATATTTTGCATCAAGTGTTATTAACACAATTAAAAATATTTAAGGTCAAAGTTAGAATTGAAAGATCTAGAAAATTCAAAATGAACAATCAATATGGGACGGAGGGAGTATGAAACTATAATTAAAACACAATCCATTTATATATTTTGTATCAACTTAAACTGAACTTAAATTTTAAGACGGAAAGAGTATTTTTAGTATATACTCTAGACTTTTGACTTTTTTTTTTTTCCTATATAAATACTTGGAAACTAAGAAATTTAATCAATGCATGTTATTAACTTAACAAAAGTCCATATATTTTGTATTAACTATAAGTAAACACAACATTTTTTCCTTTAAAACCAAAGAAGATATTGTCATATCATACTCATAAAAACTTTTTCTAGCTCTCCCTCTCTACACCATTCCATACTCTTTATTTCCCGGTGATGATGCCATCTTTCCGGCAAGATCACACCCACCCAAAACCACCGTTAGCATCCACTGTCGACTACTTTGACCTCCTACCAGACTCCCTTCTCCTAGTAATCTTCAACAACCTTAAAGACATCAAGTCCTTAGGAAAATGTTGTGTCGTTTCAAAAAGATTCTACTCACTTGTTCCACAAGTACAAAACACCATGATAAATGTCGACTGTGTCATATCCGACAACAACACGACAAAACCGCATAAACCCTTTTCAGTTACAAACATCCTAAGACAAATATTGGGTTCGGTTTGTAACTTTTTACGTCCCATGCATGCTAACGTGGATCACAAGCAACAAAAGCATCATTCTCCATCACATGTTTTGAGAAACTTTAAGGATGTTAGAGAACTTACTATTGAGTTACCAAAAGGTGAATTAGATATGGAGGACAATGTTTTACTTAAATGGAGTGCGGACTTTGGGTCCACCCTCCGTAACTGCATGATGCTGGCTGCATCATCGGTTGTTAAAAATTCGAAAGAAGACGAGGTTAATGATAATGATAATAATTCGTTTTATACTAATGGTAGATTAAAGATGCGTGTAGTATGGACTATAAGCTGTTTGATCGCGGCATCTGCAAGGCATTATTTGCTAAGAGAGATTATAGATGAGCATAAGACGCTAGAGAAGTTGGTTTTGTGTGATGTGGATAGACAAGGTGTGTTACGTATGAATAAGGAAGAGATGGATGAGTTGAGAGTGAAGCCGTTGTCGGTTTCTTTGTCTTCTAATAGGACGCTTGTTCCTGCTTTGAGTATAAAGCTTTGGTATGCGCCGTATTTGGAGCTGAGTGACGGGAGTGTGCTTAAAGGGGCTACTTTGGTCGCGATTAGGCCTAGTGATAAGTTGGGTTCGAAAGAGGTTAATGATGGGTCGTGGGTTAAGTTTGAGGAGTTTGAGGAGCCTTATCGGACTGCGGTTAGGATGTTGGTTAAAGGAAGGACTTATTGTCTTGAGATGAATTCCTTTTGAGGTATTCATATTGATGAAATTTAGTTGTAAAGTTGAACTTTATGGATTTTGTTAATGTTGTTATTGATGTTCATAAGATATGAAGAAAAAGTCAACTTAAGGGGGTGTTTGTTATTGCGATTTGAATGTGATTATATAGTTTCTAGTAGTTTAAATGAGTCTTTTGATTATTTGATTAGCTACATGTCATTGTGTCAAAAATCAGTGTTGGATCAGTAGTCGCTGCAACGAAACTGATTCTAATTTATGGGTCATTTGACATGTGCATCCTTAATTTGATATATTTGCCACACATTCAAACACTATTGCTTGATCATTTGATATCACGTCATCACTTTTTAAATCCAACGCCATATATACATTCCTTGGGTTGCTTCATGAGGTAATGTTTGTAGCTATATTCTAAACTTCCATTCTTGATATTCATATGTGATGTCTTACTTTGGAATGGTTATTATGCCTTCAAATTATAAAAGTGCATTAGTAATTTATTCGATATCATATATCTTCGTTTTGGAATTTAGATCAGCCAAGATCATAGAGTAGTTGCTCAAATTGCTCTGCACAAAAGTTCTAGTTAACATTGATTCTTTTTTAGTTGTTCTTGCTAAGTTTCGTTTAATGTCAGGAGACTTTTTGGGTATAATCTATTCTGAGATCATATATATTTGACTTTGTGTTTTGGAATTACTTATCTTATTTTGCCTTTGCAAGTCGCTGAAAATCAGGTTCCAATGTTATGTTACAGTGCTGTTATATAATTATTTAGGTGTCAAACAATCACTAATACTTGAACAATTTTCTGTTTATCCCAACTCAAAGAGAAGCGCATCCAAACACTGTTTCGTGCAGCAACGCATCATATAATTCATATTATTTCATATCACATAATCACTTCTATAATGTAATGGCAAACACTGCCAATGTGGTTTTACAGTAATGAATGAAAATTATAGTTGGGATCAAGCATTCGATGCTGCAAGGTCGTAGATTCTTTGACTTATTTACAAATTTACTTTACCTCTTCTCATATTTGTGTTATTTGTATTTCTTTCAGTTTTCACGTCCGCATAAAGGCATTAGCTTTATGCCAGTTTATGGAGTTGACTAGTTGAGGATTCTTCATGGCCATGAAAAAAATACAATTTTGCTCTACATGTAGCTTACTTCATATATATGAGCTTTGATTTTCAAATGTAACTCATCTTGCATATGTTGCTGAAGTGACTGTCCATGGTTGATTTGTCCTGGAAGAAGCCTGGTGCATTTATCTTGTACATTTCACTTTACGTATGGTATAAAACTATAAAAGAATTGCTGGTGGATGGTGTTGTCAGAAGAGTTTTGCAGTTTTGTGTTTGTATCATCTATATGACTATATTATATATGATCTTCACTATGTAAATATTTATAGATATGAAACATTAGTGTCATATTTGGCTGAAACTTTTATTCATTCAGTAACGTTAAGCTCAAACCGTTCGTTTCTTTGATTCTTTTGCACAGTACCAGTTTCTGCGTTTTTCGTGTTATACTCGTTTTTTCCTTATTAGCATAGTTGTCACGTTTAGGATATGAAATTTTCAACTGATTTACTAATAAATGAGTCGATTTAAATTATGTGTTTTTAGTAACAAGGGTTGATTCAAAAATACTATTGGTAGCTAACAGATGGAGCAACAGGCCAAACGGCAAGTTAGTCGCTAATTGAACTTAACTTCTAAGATAACTTCATTCGAAAAATGGACAAAAAATTGGTCATGGATTGTACCCAAAATGACCCCCGTTTGACCCAGTTTCTTCATTCATCTTACCCTCAAGTATAATTTGGATAATCTAATGAAACGTTTAGGTAGTTTAGGAACATACGAAATGTGGTCGACTGGTCACAATTCACAGAATGTGAATTACTCTAGAGGGGACATGGCATGATCATATGGCAACTTTTTCAGCATAACCATAAATAGGTAATAACTTGGGCGGCAAACGACATAGTCAAAAGTAATCATTGATTTCTACTTGCCATAGATAGCAATAACAGGCACACAAGTCATTTAAGCTAACATTGATTTCAATGGAAGGCATAAATCTTATAACTCTAATTAAGGAAAGGTGACAAATGCATCCTCCCCTAAACAAATCTAACTAGTATTTTGTCACTACTCCCCCATTTTCCATCATTTGGATTTTCTAACTTGCCAACCTTTACTATGATCTCAATTTTCTATAGTTGATTAGTGAAAAGTGAATATTTGACTATAATGTACTTAAACTTAGGTATAGAGCCATCTAAAAACTCTAGTGTATTGTTTAAAGTATATCAAACACTATTAAAAGGTTGCAATCATTATACTTCACATTGTATAATTTTTGGCCTATTCCATTCTTAGAGCACTGGGTACAGTGGTGCCAAATTCTCGTGCCAAGCTCGTGCCAAACTGCCACGTCAGCAGTTTTTGAGTTTGGCACCAGAAAGTGTTTGGCACCACATTTCTGGGGTATCCGTTGGCACCAGAATTTCTGGTGCCAAACTCAATTTTTTTATTTTTTATTTTTTTATAAAATTCAAAAACAATATATCCTAAAATTACTTTATTCATAAAAAAAAACATTACAAGAAATAAAAAAAACAATAAACTTAAAAAAACATAACATAATTATTCTTGTGAATATTTTGCCCGGATCCGTGCTTGTTGGGCCCTCAGGATTGCCGCGTTCATCGGATCGAGCGTGCTTGTGTCCATAGATAGCACCCGCATATCTTCGGCTATCCTTTGAGTTTCGATTAAATCGACCCTCGCTCGAGACTCCCGCTCAAGAACATCTTGCTTCATTTTTCGCTCCAACTCGTATTGTTTTTCCATCATTTGTGAAAACATTTCCGGGTTTGAACCGGAACTTGCGGTCGAGTTAGACGAACGTTGGCTCTTTGCGATCCGGTACACCCCGTCCGGCCTTGGCAATGCGTCGGGTCCAAAATGCTCGGGATCCTCTTCCGTAACCCGAAGACGATTACGTCTTGCATTTGTTGAGTCCGGATTTTTCCACTTATGCTTGTCCTTCAAAAACTTCCAAGCCGACGAATGTTTAAAATCGCCATGATATCGTTTGTACAAAGTGTGGCAACGTTCCATGAAATCCATATCGTTCTCCCCACTCATAACAGCCGTTTCATTCACAATCGAATTAAACTTCCCGACACAACGATTCATCGGAGTCCACTTTCCGGTAAGCATGTTCTTGGTACGAGTTACAAACTTTTGTTTTTTTGCTTCCTTGTTGTAAGCTTCCAAAACTTTATACCAAAACGTTTCATTACCTTGATCCGCACCGACTTTTGGATCCTCGGATACTTCAATGTAAGTTTGCGCCAAAAGTAGTTCTTCTTGGTCGGTCCATGCGTTACGCGATCGTTGCTGGGTCTCGGCTTCCTCTTCGGTTGTTGGTTGCTTTTTTTTTCGTTTTCTTTGCCTTCGCCGGTTCCTTCATTTTTGTTTTTTTGGACGTGGGGGTCGGAATGACCGCTTCCTCTTCGGATTCGGATTCATCAACAAGGTGGAACGATTGGTGGGACGATCTTGGTTGTGATTCGTTTTGTTGTTGTTGTTGTTGCATTTTCCATTGAGAAAACATAGCGTATTCTTCGGGATTAACGCATGAGTTTTGTTGAGAAAACGAAGGAAAGTATTGTTGTTGGGTGTTCGGATTCGGATTCGAAGACGAACCGATCATTTGGTTTGATGGATCGTTAAGCATTCGATTGATCCAAGGGGTGTTGTTGGGATTCATTTTCTTGAAAAAATATTGAAGTTGAGATGTATTTGAAGTGTGTGTGAAGTGGTATAAGTGATAAGGTTTATATAGGATTTGAAAGTGGGTAAAAGTGGTAAAAAAGAGGTCAAAATATCAAAAAAACACAAAACTAGCCGTTTGCAACGGCTATATTTTTGAATCCAACGGCTACTTTTTCAAAAAAAAAAAAAAAAAAAAAAAAAAAAAAAAAAAAAAAAAACGTTGGCTGTTATGTTTGGCGCGAGAGTGTTTGGCGCGAGCGTGGTAATGGTGCGCCAAGCTTGGCGTCGCGCCAAACCCGTTGGCACCAAGCTTGGCACCACCGTACCTCCTGCTCTTAGCCAGGATTTTTGGTTACTGTTGAAAATTAATAGGGTGAAGGCTGAAAATACGTAACAAACTTTCTCAAATATACCGATGTACGTAACATACTTATTTTATTACTTTTGTACGTAATATACTTACAAATTTGGCTCATTGTACGTAATGTGACCGGTAACTAACAAGTTGCCAGGTCAAAAGTTTAAAAAACGACATAAATGGTCCCTGTGGCTTGCGTTGACTTTCACAGGTCATCCATTGACTTTATTTTCGCCCGTTTTCTTACGTTTTGTCCGTTTTTGTTCCGTTTTTGTCCGTTTTTCTTACGTTTTGTCCGTTTTTATCGGTTTTCATCCGTTTTTGTCCGTTGTTCTTACGTTTTGTCCGTTTTCCTTATGTTTTTATCAGTTTTTGTCCGTTGTTCTTACGTTTTGTCCGTTTTCCTTATGTTTTTATCAGTTTTTGTCCGTTTTCCTTACGTTTGTCCGTTTTCCTTACGTTTTTATCAGTTTTTGTCCGTTTTTCTTACGTTTTTGTACTCTTTAAACATATTGAAAATTTTTTCCAATAAAAAAAGGGCAAATGACAAAAAAATGCATCGAACTTGACACTTTTTATGATTGTGTGTAGCCAACTATTTTTTTTCTTATTGTGTGTACTGAACTTTCAAAATTAGATTATTGTGTGTATTTTGTGACCATTTTACCCTTAATTTTTTCAAATTTTGAAGGGTAAAATGGTCATTTTACATGACAGAATAGCCACAAAATACACATAATGATCGAAATTTGAAAGTTCAGTACATACAATAAGAAAAAAAATAGTTGGCTACACACAATCACATAAAGTGTCAAGTTCGATGCATTTATTTGTCATTTGTCCATAAAAAAAAATGGAAAAAAAATTTCCAAAAAAAAAATTGGAATTTTTTCCCAAATTTGAAAAAAAAAATTCCAAAAAAATTTTTAAAAAATTGTAAATTTTTAAATTTTTTAAAAAATCTTGAAAAATATTTTTCAAATTTTTATAAAAAATCTTCAAAAAATACTTTTTTAAAAAACATATATTTTTTTTTAAATCTTAAAAAAATTGGAAATTTTCAAATTTAAAAAAAAATATATTTGAAAAATAAATTTTTTTATTCAATTTTTTTGAAATTTTTTATTCAAATTTTTTTTTGAAATTTGAAATTTTTTTATTTTTTTCGGAAATATTTTTTTTCAAAATATTGTTTAAATAGTACAAAAACGTAAGAAAAACGGAAAAAAAGTAAAAAAAACAGACAAAAACGTAAGAAAAACGGACAAAACGTAAGAACAACGGACAAAAAACGGATGAAAACAGGCAAAAACTGATAAAAACATTAGGAAAACGGACAAAACGTAAGAACAACGGTTAAAAACGGATGAAAACTGGCAAAAACGAAAGAAAACAGACAAAACGTAAGAAAAACGGACAAAAACGGATGAAAACTGGCAAAAACGAAAGAAAACAGACAAAACGTAAGAAAAACGCATAAAACGTAAGAAAAACAGACAAAAACTGATAAAAACATAAGGAAAACGGACAAAACGTAAGAACAACGGACAAAAACGGATGAAAACTGGCAAAAACATAAGGAAAACGGACAAAAGGTCAGAACAACGAATAAAAACTGGCAAAACGTAAGAAAAACGGACAAAAAATTAAGAAAAATGCAAGAAAACGGATGAAAACCGATAAAAACGGACAAAACGTAAGAAAAACGGACAAAAACGGACAAAACGTAAGAAAAACGGACGAAAATAAAGTCAATGGATGACATGTGAAAGTCAATGCAAGCCACATGGACCATTTATGTCATTTTTCAAACTTTTGACCTGGTAACTTGTTAGTTACCGGTCACATTACGTACAATGAGCCAAATTTGTAAGTATATTACGTAAAAAAGTAATAAAATAAGTATATTACGTACATCGGTATATTTGAGAAAGTTTGTTACGTATTCTCAGCCTTCACCCAAATTAATATAACTCAACTCGTGCATTTTTTATTTTTATTCTTTTTATTTATTTATTTATTTTACTTTAATCTAAGTTTTCAGAATGCAGAATTCGAAAAATAAAAATGAAAAAAATAAAATACGGAGCAACAGTTTTTCCAACGGGATTAGCATGTCACTGTAATTTAAGGCCCAATAAACTTGACCCAAACCTTTATACGACGGCCAGTGCAGTGCCCATATATTTCCATACTAATGGACCTCTTTTCACTCTTCAAAGATATTTAGCTGTATTTGGATTTTACCTTTTTGGCTTATAGCCTTATAGTATAGAGAAAAAATATGACTTAATAAACCTCAAACTTAAAAGAACTTATAATGGACAAAAAGTTGTGATGAACAAAAATTTTGCAATCCAAGTTCAGAATTTAAGTATTCTGATTATTTCTGAAATCTCCTTTTTTCCAAACTTAACAGAAAGACTTTTATCTCTTACAATAAGAGATTTTCAAAAAATAGGAAAAGAATGTTAGAGCAACTAAAATTACAGTCACGTAAGATAAATGGAGTTATCTAAATAGCTAATAGAAAGTCAAAATTTAAACAATTTGATCAAACTCATCTAAATTTTATCCAAAAAATGTAGGGGTGAGCATAAAACCGAAAAAACTGAAACCGAACCGAAAACCGAAAAAAACGATCGAAACTAAAAACCGATGGTTTGGTTTTTACTTTTTCAAAAACCGAAAGTTCCGGTTTGGTTTCGGTTTTCGTCCAAAAACCAAACCGTAAAAACCAAACCGAACCGGTTTATTATATAATAGTGCATAAATAATATAATGTAAATTAATAACTAAACTAATATAATTTATAAATTCATATTAATCTTTTAGGTGGATTTATAATAATTTATGTTACCGTTTATATGTTTGTTTTTCATGTGTGTGTGTTTACTTTATAATATATCAATACTTATGTCACAATGATCATACAGTGTGTAAGTTCACTTGCATGTGTGTGCCTCATCTATACGTGTGTAATTGTAAAATTATAAGATAAACATTACTAGGCTTAGATTGACAAAAAAATAAAGAAAAATAACTAATTTAATACAAAAAATCAAGTCTGTTGGTATAAATTGGCCACACCCAAATATTAGCGGTTGAAAACCGAAAAATCGAACCGAAACCGATTAAAAAACCGAAAACATGAACTGCCAAAAACCGAATGGTTTCGATTTTGGGTTTTATAAAAACCGAATATTTCGGTTCGGTTTCGGTTTTACCCAAAAAACCGACCCAAACCGAACCGTGCACACCCTAAAAAATGTATAAAACACATGTGTCGATTTCGTACAAAAATACTTAAAAAAGGATGGAGTAATTAATAAAACTTTACTTGTTAAATTTTAAATAAATTATATGATTTAAATAAACATATCAGTTTTCAATTTTTAGCAACAAACTTTTTCAAATGTTCACATATCAGTTATGAACATAATAAAATATCACAATACCCGTCAAACTTTGTTTATTTTGTGTTAATATCAACAAAAACCAGTTTTTTACCTCCAAAATCCACGTCAGCGGCAAACGTACATGCCACGCCATAAATTCCCGTTATGATCCACGTCAAATTGGGTTCATGTCTTATAAGTGAACACATGACAAAGTTTGATGGGTATTTTTAAGCAGCTAACTTCATGTAATTAACTTAAAAATAATAATAATAATAATAATAACAAATAAATAAATCCACGTATGCAATTTAATCGGTGTAGCCGGTTGCCGGTCATGTCACGTAAGCAAAGTATGATATCGAGATAAAATTTGAAAGTTTGATGGGTATTGTGGTATTTTATTAGGTTCATAACTGATATTTGAACATTTGAGATAATTCGTTGCTATTAGATGTCATTAACCCATTTAACAAAAACCTCCTACACTTTATATTGTTTAAAAAACAACATATATGTTGTTATTACTTATAAATATTATTATCATTATATATTAAATTAATGTATATACACGAAATTCTAAATATTAAATGAAAGGAATACTGTGTTGGGTTCAGTGAATACCCAAACCCCTTAATTCTATGATTTGAATAGAAAATACCCTAAGTGTTTATGACCTTAAACACTAACAGGTCACTGAGCGCATAGCCACTCAGTGAGTCATCTTCAGGATACTCAGTACGAGACGCAGAAGTAAAGTCTATCCACTTAGTGAGGTGGAACTCAAGGGATGTAGACTGAGTCAAGAAGAAGATGATGGATTTAGTCACCAACTATTACCACTGAAGATCAAGACTGAAGGCTAAGAAGACTGAAGAATGAGCGGGACTAGGCGGGATAAGTTTTAACATATAAGACGATGTCCTTATCAACCCAAAGTCAAACTTTCCCTGAAACGCTAACATCCATGATCAGTGTCATCACTGACAAGAAGAAAGCGTCTTTGTATCTTACTCAAAGTAGCCTATGTAAACAGAGACAAAATATATCAGTATTTTGTCTTCTCTAACCTTGTCAGTTTGTCCTCTAGGATAGAGTCAAAAACTATACTTGTATAAATAGCCACAAGGTTGGAGTGAAAGATTAAGCTTGTGCATTAATTGTGAAAAACACACACAAGCATCTTTCACTCCTCCAAATACGACTATGTTCCTGAGATAGCTCAGTGGTACCTGAATAGTTGTGCTTAGACTTAGCCTAAGCTTCGTGAGGAGTTACACCATATTTGTCATTTCAATCCCAAGTACTATTCCGCAAGTACTTGGGTAATGTATTCTTTTTGATTCGTTTTAATAAAGAATATAAACGTTGGAAAAATCCTTTGTGTTTTATCTTGTTAAAACTTATCTTAATGTGCTTTACTTCAATCATGATTCACAATTAGTAGTATTTACTGTTTTAAGCTATTTGTGAAACGGGAACAACAAGTGGTATCAGAGCAAGCTGATTTATAAACCCTTTTCTAAGCCTCTCAAAAAACGTTTTTAAAAATCAGGATCCTAACATGGCTGAAAGTGATGTACCCCAACTTGTCGACAAAAAGGGTGGAGCCTATGCTGCTGTTCCCCCTCGACTCGAAGTTGGCAAATTTAACAAGTGGAAGAAGCGAATGCTTTGCTACTTGAATGGGATGGAACCTTACTACATTAAGTGTATTAATGAAGGTCCATTTGTCCCAAAGACTACTGAAGGTTTACCTAAACCTGAAGCTCAGTGGACTCAGGACAAGAGGAGGGTGGTCAACCAGGACCAAAGACTCAAAAGCATCATTATATCGTGTCTTCCTGATGATGTAATGGAGTATGTCATAAGCTATAGTACAGCCAAACAAACCTGGAATGACCTGGTCCACAACTATGAAGGTCCCTCAGATATGAAGGAAAACATGATTATGGACCTGAAACTTGAGTACAATACCTTCATGGCTAAAGACTCAGAAACCCTCTCTCAAACTTACACCCGTTATAAAACTTTGTTAAATGAATTGTCAAATGATGGTGTCAAGTTGTCGAAACATGAAATCAATGTTGGTTTTGTTAACAGTCTCCCTGAGAAGTGGTTGAATTTTTCTCAGGGACTTAGAAATGCAAATCATATTCAGAATCTTGAACTTCCTGAAATCTACGGGAAATTTGTCTATAAGGATAACCTCATCAATAGACGATACCCTGACTTGAAAAAGTCTCAGGAAGTCAACAAGTCCTTGACAACCACTTCAACACCAATTTCTACTGCCTTTTATTCAAACAGTGTGGTTCAGGATTTTCAAGAAAATTCAGACGATGAGGCTGATGAGAGAATAAGCGAGGAGTACCTGAATGACTTGAACATTGAGTTTCAGGAAAGGTCACTCCTTGCTAACTCTAAAAGGTTTATACAAAGGAACAAAAGTTTTTCTAATGCTAAAGCTAATGAGGACACTGAGTGTTTTAAGTGTCACAAAAAGGGTCATTTTGCTAAAGAATGTTTTTCAAAAACTATTTCTGAACCCTCTTACAAACCCTCAGGGTCAAACAAGTCCTTAGGTTTTAGCAAATTTCAACCAAAAGTCTATCAGAATCAAAATTTCCAAAACAAATCTGATCAAAACAAAGCTGTTGATTTTAAAGCTAAGTATAGGAAAGCCAAGGCTAAACTAGCAATTCTTGAGGCCACTCCCTCAGAAACAACACAAAATGTTAAATTTGTGCAGGGCAAAAACAAGGGCCTGGTAGCTGAAGTCTTTGACTGGGATGAAGAGCCAGTCTCCTCAGAGGATGAAATGGTGCAAGTCAGTGCACTGATGGCTCTCTCAGAAGAGGACAAGCTAGATGTTGGAAAGAATCACGCTAGGAATGGTGAATGGGTTAACATCACAATGAAGAAGGTAAACATTTTACTTTCCATGGATGATGATTCAGATTGGCAGTCTTTCATAAATTATATTAATGTAGACCTTAAGTTTGTAGAAGATCAACGATTAAATCTGTTTTCCAAGTACAACAAGTTAAGCTTTGAATTAAATAAGTGTATGGATGAATTGATTATTTTAAAACAAGCCAAACTTGAGGCTGTTACACTAAAAATTCAAAACACTGAGTTAGTAAAACGTAATTAAGCTCTTCAGGAAGAACTTAATAAGGAAAAACAAATCATTGAAAGCTGGACTGCTAAGAACCCTAGAGTCTTTGATACTGTTCAAGCCCCCAGTAGCAAAAAGAGAATACTAGGTGAGGAACAACTCACTGATACTCTCAGTGAAGATCAAAGTCCCAAACCTTTTGTGTTTGCTGGTATGCTCTCTAA
The DNA here is from genome assembly GCA_019973895.1 of Chrysanthemum seticuspe. Classification (NCBI taxonomy): domain Eukaryota; kingdom Viridiplantae; phylum Streptophyta; class Magnoliopsida; order Asterales; family Asteraceae; genus Chrysanthemum; species Chrysanthemum seticuspe. Next base: position 263,504,015 of record BPTQ01000009.1, read on the forward strand.
AAAGGATTTGCTACCAAAATCCAGTGATTGGGTTGAAAGGGTAAACCCTGAGAGTAAGCTTCCTAACTTTGATTATGGAAGGATACTTGAGCCTGAAAGCCAGGCACTCAAGATCATGCTTGGACTCCCTAATGTACCCAGTAGTACTAAGCACATCACTGAGTATGATGTTGAATCCCAAGCACTGCTTCCACCTCTGAAATCTCTTCAGGGTGCTGCACCTAGCTCTGAGCTTACTCCTTTACAATTCAACCCTCACTCTCCAAAAGAAAGGTCAGGTCTTGGTAGAACAATTTTGAAAAGACCATCAAAACCAACTCAAGAAGATTCAGTCCCCACTGAGACTTTTACATCTTCAGTTCCTACTGAAGAAGACCAAATCAAGCAGTTGACTGAACTTGTGAGAAAGTTGAGTCAAAAGACGAACTCAGCTGAAAAGATTCCTGATTCAAAAATCAGTGAACCAAAGTCAATCTCAAGTTCCTCCAAGTCTAAAGGCAACTTCAAGCCTAAACAGAAGTGTGATCTGTGCCATTATACAAGCCATACAACTGATAATTGCTACAGAATCCTTTTTTGCATGATTTACAAAAATGAAGATCACAGAACTTCTGATCACTTACAGTATGTAAGATCATTCAGTGAAGCAAGTCATACCAACCTTGGTCATCAGTATGCTTCATCTTCAAAGCAGGCTCAAAGGCCTAAAGCCAAACCTTTTCCTCCTTGCCCACACTATGGCTTTAATGATCATCATCCTGATGACTGTCTCATGAACTCTTGCTGTGAAATATGTGGAAATCCAGCTCATGAGACATCTCAGCATAATAGGGTCATACAAGCAAGGAGAAGTTCAAAACAACCCCGCATCACTGAGTCTTCCTCAGTAAGCAAATGCAAAACCTGTGGTAGCTGATGAGTGTCTAAATACTCATCATTTTTGTACCAATTAAACTGCAAAAACATCTGAAAACACTCAGAAATGCATCAAAATGATAAAAATATCACAAATAAGTGTTTTATGTGTTTTAAATGCAAAAATATCAAAATCTGGTGAAAAACGTATCAAGTTTGCATAATTGGCAGTTTTAGTCCCCCAAGTTTCAAAAGTTGTCAAAAACAGTCCCTGGTAAAACAAAATAAAGAAAAATGTTATTCAAGGTCCCTGAAATATTCTAAGTTGTCAAAAATGGTCCTTGAATAAATCTTTTGTCAAATGGCAGAAAAGGTCCCTCAAGTTTCAAAAATGTCAAGTTTGGTCCCTGGAAATTTGAAAATGTCAAAACTGGTCCTTGTACTATTGGAACTTGTCAATATTGGTCCCTTGTAACAAGTTTGGAAAATTACAGGATTGGTCCTTCATGATTTCAGATTGGCAATATTAGTCCTTGTAATAAGCCTAGCCTTGTCAAAATAATTTTGGACCCCCTGCCACTTATACCATTTGGCCCTGTCTTTTCCCATTTTGGACCCCCCAGGTCAAACCCAAAGTCAAAAGCTGCAAAGAGCCCGCCACCTCTTGTTTATCTTCTCCCACACACTGCCTCTGCAACCACTTGCCCACTGCCCTCTCCCATCACCTTTTCTCCTGCCCACCACCTCCTTCATCATCACAAACCACTGCATTAAATGCCACCCCCTACTAGCTAAATCAGAGCTCTACAAGTCAAACTATTGCTTCCCGCCAAAATGACAAAAACGGCTAAAATACTCAAAACTCTCCCATTGGCCAAGCTAAGAGGTGGGATTTGCTCAAAAGGACACGTGGAAGCATTGGAAGCTATAAAAGAGGAAGAGAGACAGAGGAGAAATCACTTTTGGCCTTAAGCCATGGTCACTTAGTTTACTTATCATGTGTTTTAATGACTTAGTTTACTTACCATGTCATTTATATGCTTTTAGTTCTGTAATTGAACCTTGACAAAGTTTAAATTACAAGCTATTTACAGTTGTAGTTTCTTAATCTTTAAATACATGTCATTTAAATTACTTGTCATTTATTTTAAAATCATTTACTTAACTGTCTTTTGTAGTTGTTTATTGGACCATTTTTAAGCTCAAATAAGCTATTGACACAGCTTAGGACCTTTTAGATACCATTTAAACATTTACAATCCATAAATTCAAAAATACAAAAAGAAAAGATTTAAGGAAGAGGTTTACTCAAAATTGGATTGCTTATGGGATATTAGGAGCTTATTGGGAAGCTAATAGGTGTAACCTTGTCCTAGGAATGATTCTTGTCACTTTGCTTCCATTATGTACACTCTTGTAAGCTTTTACTTTCATCTTTCATTTTACTGTTTAAATTCATTATATGTTCTTATTTCTGTGTTTCTATGTTCTTTTGTTGTTATTAAGTATTGTTAAGGTTTAATATTGTTTACTTATGTGTTAGTTTATGAAGTTACTTGATATTTCATTTTCACTTTGGAAATGGTATATTAGTGATTCTTGTGTATTGTTATTATATATGCTGTTTTTATGTTTATTTGTCCTTGTTATATGTTAATATAGAGTTTGGATTCAGGTTCATAAGCAATTTCATTGAATACCTTAATAATCATGTGACAAGTGGGATTTAAGGGACTGTTTGGAAGTGCTTTGATTCAGGGTATTGAGTTTGTTTGTGATGTTTATTACTGTTTCTGTATGATCAATGGGTTATTGGAGGGTGTGACATCCCTTTAGGCTCCTTGGTTATGTCTTTTGCAGCCATGTTCATTCTCATATGCACCTCAGTACTCACTTTTATGGCTGCTATAATCTGTGATAAATGATGCTAGGGTAGTTATTCTTGATTATACTCAGTTTAATGGTCATTTCCAGGCTTTGTTTTGTGTAAAGTCAAATAAGTTTTAATCTGTCTTAATTTCTTGTCTGTCATATATTTACATGTCCAAATTCAATTTATGTGTTTAAATGTTGATTATTTTTGTTTATTTCATGTTCTTATAGCTTATTATGTCTTAATCAGTGATTAAATTCAGATCAAAGTTGATGAAAGTCAACTTTGATCATAAAACTCAAAAAGTCAAATTTCAGCTTGGTCAGTTTTGAATAAAATCTAGAATTTTAGTGTGTGTTCATTATTGAGATTTAGCTTAAATCCTTCTAGGATATTAAAATTTTGTTGCTTATCTTAATTAGAAAAATACTAGTTTGCTTTTACTCATCTTATAAACTGCTTATTTTTAGTCTTATTTTAGCTACCTGTTTAAAAACCATGCCCTGCACCACAGCTTATGCTGTCAAGTTCATGAGTTTGCAAAAGCTTGTGGATTTGACCATAGCTTGTGCAATTTACTGATTTGTGTAGCCCTTCTAGCCTAGTTGTTATATTCATGCTTGTCTTTACATTTTTAGCTTATCTAGATAGCTTAATCTCCCAATCCTTTTTGTCCCATTTTACTCCTTCCACTGAAGCAAACAGTGGAAGTGGAGTTGTTTTCCCAAGCCTATGAAAAGTTCCCCACTAAGCTTGAGCTTGTGATTTTTAGCTTCTTATAAGGTTATCCATTCATACTCAATGTCTCAGTGTTGGTTGAGCTCTCATTAGCTTATTTGATCAGTCCTATAGGAACTTGTAGTTTGCCCATTCCCAACAATTCAATTCATTGAATTTAAACCATTACCTACAGTGTCTTATAAGCTCACAAAAAGCTCTCCTGTGCACCATAGCTTGTAAATCTTGGTTCTTTGGATTGCCAACCTAGCCATCTTGAGGTTCCAAGTTTACTTTTCAATTTTGTAGCTTATTTAATAGGGCTGCAATGGGCTTTTTGTTTGTCCCATGTTGATAGTGTAAACTGATACCCAGTCTTACTCAGTCAATTTGGAGCTTTTTCATAAGCCTCTCAAAAGCTCATCAGTGGACCCCACTTGATGAGCTTTGGCTTTTTGGAAAGCCAACCACCTCAGCTTGCTACTCCAATTCTTAGTTTGGCATTTTCAGCTTATTTCCTAAGCTTAAATGGCCACTCTAATTAGTTGCAGGGGGTGTTTGGATCTGTGTACTTTGGGATTGCTTATTAGCTTATTTCAAGCTTATTGGCCAATCCCATTGTACCAGCTTGTTAATATCTGTCTATTATACCTGTACATATATACTTTTACCTTTTATTTCCACTTTATAGCTTTTTCAAGCTTATTGTGAGCTTATGAGTCCACTGTGAGCCCATAAGCTCAACTGAATGACTCATAAGCCCACGATTTGCTTATTTCTTAGTTTGTAAAGCTTATAATCCCTTTAACTTATATAAGTAATGTATATATATAGTTCTATGACCAGAGAAAAACCAAAAAGACCCTTTAACCATAAGTGATAGCTTCTATTTAGGAGTTTGAGCTTATTTAGCCAACTGAGTTGGAAATAAGCTGTCACACAGCTTATTTCCAAGTTTTGGATAAGTTGGTTTGGTTAAAGTTCCATATTTTTACTTAATGTACAGTTTTGCAAAAAGAAAATAAAAAAAAAATAAAATGTTTGGCAAAAAAGGGAGAGGCAGGGGTCGAACCTGAGACCTCTCCCTTATGAGAGTGTTAGTAAGTGTACCTGGATAGACTGCGCCCTTGGGTCTTTCTTGTCATGGTTTGCACAATTAATCACTTAACCCCTTTTGTTCCATTTTAGCTTAAACGTATTATTAGCTTATTTGAAGCTTATTGAAACAAGCTTTTTCATCTTTTTCAATTTTCTTAGCTTAGTATTGTTATAAAGTATTTTATAAAAAATTTTCAGATTTTTCTAAATAGTTTTACTATTTTTAATCATTTAATTAGTGTAAAATCTTAATTAATTCATAATAAAAAATATAAAAGTCTAAAAAATACAAATCTTTTTTCTAAAATTTTCTTTTGTCATTTAGTACGTAAGAAAATTGATTTTACACTCGTAGGCCTTTTATTTCACAAATTTTACGTTTTTGCTTGCGCTCTCGCGTAATTTTTAGATATAACGCTCGGTTTTGTTTTAACTCACGTTTTTAGGTAATTTTAGTACACGTTTTAGTTAAAATAGTTTATTTAAGTTATTTTATTTTATAAAATCAAAAACATCAGTATAAAATAGTGATAGCGTTTATTTAATAGATTTTAATATTTTAATTCTATTTAATTCTATATAAATAGTTTTTATGTTAGTAAATACTTTAATATTTTTAGGTTTCTGATTGTACGTTTTTATTGACGTAGCTGTGACAGAGCTATTACTATTCACATTCCTAGTGTTAGTCAATCAGATTCCTGTTTTTCCTATACTAATATTAGTTTCAACAAATCAAGTCATTGTACCAGAACGTCACGCCTCACCAGGACATAAACGATCTAAGGATATTTTAATCCTTGGTAAACTTGCATTCCTCTTCCAGGCTGTCTAGCTTTTAGTATCAGCCATTCACAAGTGGCTGGGAAATAAAGTTAGTTAGTTTGGAAGGAATCAAATTTTGGCGCCGCTGCCGGGGAGGCTGTGCTACGTATTATGACTTGTATTTTGTATTTTGTTGAAATACCTATCCTTGTTTGTATATTAAACCTTATCATTCAACTACCGGGCTGTCAGGACATATTTATTACAGTTAATCATTCACAAGTGATTAGCTAGCGTGGTAAACCTGACACAAGCCTGGGAGGTAGTGATTACTTATACTATATCATATTTCTTTTCAATAAACAATATAAAATACAAAAACATTTTTCCTTTGCACACAACTTGCCCAGTTTGATGAGTCCCTCAGTTACAACATTTGGTTGTTGGCTGTTTACAGTTGCTGAGCTCTGTCAGACCCAGATTCCCTTTCGAGGGGCGGTTGTAAGGAATTTTCTTTCTTTTGTACATATATATATAAAAGATAAAAATACAAAAATATTTTCCATTTCTTTTTATAAAGTCAAAAATCAAAAAGATTCTTCTCACTCTTTCTAAGATTCTTAGAATCATCTTAGTGATGATTATTCATAATTCTGTGAGTGGCAATCCCACTCCAATTTCTCACCCAATCCCTGAGTGGCAATCCCACTCAGCTTCCCCATGAACCAATTTAATTCGGGGTCGAGTCAAGCTAGTGACTTGGTTATCAAAAACAAGCCATACAATATGGGTTTTCACCCATATTTCTGTCTTTTTCCCCTTTCTACCACCTAAGTGTGGGGGTAATACCCCACCTATTGTATATATATATAAACTTTGAAAATTGTAAATATTAAAAAAAAAAAAAAAAAAAAAAAAAAAAAAAAGAGAGAGAATAATTGTTGTGTTTCTACACTTAGCTAGTAATGTTATCTTTTTACGTTCTAAGTTTCAGCATAACAGCCGGTACTTTGAATATTGAGGACAATATTCATTTCTAAGTGTGGGGGGGAAATTCTGGCGAATTTTGATCATAAATGTACCCTTTTAGTCCCTTTTTCCCCAAAATGGCCAAATTTAATTTTTTTTTTTTTTTTTTTTTTTTGGAAGTACTATGTACTAAACACAACAAATGGTAATCAGTTCACCATGTCTAACCCACAAAAGGATTGGCTAATCCAGGAGCAAACGGCTCTTGGTAAAGATATCTCAAATCCGTTGACGGCTTGCAATTTGCCCAAAATTGTATGGTATTCAGCTCACCATATCCTTAAAAGTGAAGAGTTGGCTAGCCCGCAAGTTTATGGTTTGTGGTAAAGGCAATGGAAAAACCATAATTGGTAATCAACTCACCAAAGATAATATTGATAATTTATCTAAGAGTTGGCTAGTCCAGAAGCAAACGGCTTCTGGTAAAGACAAATCAAATCCGTTGAAAGCTGATGATTTGCTCAAAATCATTTGGTTATCGGTGTACCAAGGTTCTTACTTGAACTGAAACATTTGGCTACTCCAGAAGTAATGGCTTTTGGTAAAGAGATGAAATCCATTAAGTTTTTCTCAAAAGATTGCTAGGGACTAGCAATATCTTAGTGTGGGGGATTGATGAGTGTCTAAATATTCATCATTTTTGTACCAATTAAACTGCAAAAACATCTGAAAACACTCAGAAATGCATCAAAATGATAAAAATATCACAAATAAGTGTTTTATGTGTTTTAAATGCAAAAATATCAAAATCTGGTGAAAAACGTATCAAGTTTGCATAATTGGCAGTTTTAGTCCCCCAAGTTTCAAAAGTTGTCAAAAACAGTCCCTGGTAAAACAAAATAAAGAAAAATGTTATTCAAAGTCCCTGAAATATTCTAAGTTGTCAAAAATGGTCCTTGAATAAATCTTTTGTCAAATGGCAGAAAAGGTCCCTCAAGTTTCAAAAATGTCAAGTTTGGTCCCTGGAAATTTGAAAATGTCAAAACTGGTCCTTGTACTATTGGAACTTGTCAATATTGGTCCCTTGTAACAAGTTTGGAAAATTACAGGATTGGTCCTTCATGATTTCAGATTGGCAATATTAGTCCTTGTAATAAGCCTAGCCTTGTCAAAATAATTTTGGACCCCCTGCCACTTATACCATTTGGCCCTGTCTTTTCCCATTTTGGACCCCCCAGGTCAAACCCAAAGTCAAAAGCTGCAAAGAGCCCGCCACCTCCTGTTTATCTTCTCCCACACACTGCCTCTGCAACCACTTGCCCACTGCCCTCTCCCATCACCTTTTCTCCTGCCCACCACCTCCTTCATCATCACAAACCACTGCATTAAATGCCACCCCCCCTACTAGCTAAATCAGAGCTCTACAAGTCAAACTATTGCTTCCCGCCAAAATGACAAAAACGGCTAAAATACTCAAAACTCTCCCATTGGCCAAGCTAAGAGGTGGGATTTGCTCAAAAGGACACGTGGAAGCATTGGAAGCTATAAAAGAGGAAGAGAGACAGAGGAGAAATCACTTTTGGCCTTAAGCCATGGTCACTTAGTTTACTTATCATGTGTTTTAATGACTTAGTTTACTTACCATGTCATTTATATGCTTTTAGTTTTGTAATTGAACCTTGACAAAGTTTAAATTACAAGCTATTTACAGTTGTAGTTTCTTAATCTTTAAATACATGTCATTTAAATTACTTGTCATTTATTTTAAAATCATTTACTTAACTGTCTTTTGTAGTTGTTTATTGGACCATTTTTAAGCTCAAATAAGCTATTGACACAACTTAGGACCTTTTAGATACCATTTAAACATTTACAATCCATAAATTCAAAAATACAAAAAGAAAAGATTTAAGGAAGAGGTTTACTCAAAAGAACAAGGTGGAGCAGGGTGAAAATTGGATTGCTTATGGGATATTAGGAGCTTATTGGGAAGCTAATAGGTGTAACCTTGTCCTAGGAATGATTCTTGTCACTTTGCTTCCATTATGTACACTCTTGTAAGCTTTTACTTTCATCTTTCATTTTACTGTTTAAATTCATTATATGTTCTTATTTCTGTGTTTCTATGTTCTTTTGTTGTTATTAAGTATTGTTAAGGTTTAATATTGTTTACTTATGTGTTAGTTTATGAAGTTACTTGATATTTCATTTTCACTTTGGAAATGGTATATTAGTGATTCTTGTGTATTGTTATTATATATGCTGTTTTTATGTTTATTTGTCCTTGTTATATGTTAATATAGAGTTTGGATTCAGGTTCATAAGCAATTTCATTGAATACCTTAATAATCATGTGACAAGTGGGATTTAAGGGACTGTTTGGAAGTGCTTTGATTCAGGGTATTGAGTTTGTTTGTGATGTTTATTACTGTTTCTGTATGATCAATGGGTTATTGGAGGGTGTGACATCCCTTTAGGCTCCTTGGTTATGTCTTTTGCAGCCATGTTCATTCTCATATGCACCTCAGTACTCACTTTTATGGCTGCTATAATCTGTGATAAATGATGCTAGGGTAGTTATTCTTGATTATACTCAGTTTAATGGTCATTTCCAGGCTTTGTTTTGTGTAAAGTCAAATAAGTTTTAATCTGTCTTAATTTCTTGTCTGTCATATATTTACATGTCCAAATTCAATTTATGTGTTTAAATGTTGATTATTTTTGTTTATTTCATGTTCTTATAGCTTATTATGTCTTAATCAGTGATTAAATTCAGATCAAAGTTGATGAAAGTCAACTTTGATCATAAAACTCAAAAAGTCAAATTTCAGCTTGGTCAGTTTTGAATAAAATCTAGAATTTTAGTGTGTGTTCATTATTGAGATTTAGCTTAAATCCTTCTAGGATATTAAAATTTTGTTGCTTATCTTAATTAGAAAAATACTAGTTTGCTTTTACTCATCTTATAAACTGCTTATTTTTAGTCTTATTTTAGCTACCTGTTTAAAAACCATGCCCTGCACCACAGCTTATGCTGTCAAGTTCATGAGTTTGCAAAAGCTTGTGGATTTGACCATAGCTTGTGCAATTTACTGATTTGTGTAGCCCTTCTAGCCTAGTTGTTATATTCATGATTGTCTTTACATTTTTAGCTTATCTAGATAGCTTAATCTCCCAATCCTTTTTGTCCCATTTTACTCCTTCCACTGAAGCAAACAGTGGAAGTGGAGTTGTTTTCCCAAGCCTATGAAAAGTTCCCCACTAAGCTTGAGCTTGTGATTTTTAGCTTCTTATAAGGTTATCCATTCATACTCAATGTCTCAGTGTTGGTTGAGCTCTCATTAGCTTATTTGATCAGTCCTATAGGAACTTGTAGTTTGCCCATTCCCAACAATTCAATTCATTGAATTTAAACCATTACCTACAGTGTCTTATAAGCTCACAAAAAGCTCTCCTGTGCACCATAGCTTGTAAATCTTGGTTCTTTGGATTGCCAACCTAGCCATCTTGAGGTTCCAAGTTTACTTTTCAATTTTGTAGCTTATTTAATAGGGCTGCAATGGGCTTTTTGTTTGTCCCATGTTGATAGTGTAAACTGATACCCAGTCTTACTCAGTCAATTTGGAGCTTTTTCATAAGCCTCTCAAAAGCTCATCAGTGGACCCCACTTGATGAGCTTTGGCTTTTTGGAAAGCCAACCACCTCAGCTTGCTACTCCAATTCTTAGTTTGGCATTTTCAGCTTATTTCCTAAGCTTAAATGGCCACTCTAATTAGTTGCAGGGGGTGTTTGGATCTGTGTACTTTGGGATTGCTTATTAGCTTATTTCAAGCTTATTGGCCAATCCCATTGTACCAGCTTGTTAATATCTGTCTATTATACCTGTACATATATACTTTTACCTTTTATTTCCACTTTATAGCTTTTTCAAGCTTATTGTGAGCTTATGAGTCCACTGTGAGCCCATAAGCTCAACTGAATGACTCATAAGCCCACGATTTGCTTATTTCTTAGTTTGTAAAGCTTATAATCCCTTTAACTTATATAAGTAATGTATATATATAGTTCTATGACCAGAGAAAAACCAAAAAGACCCTTTAACCATAAGTGATAGCTTCTATTTAGGAGTTTGAGCTTATTTAGCCAACTGAGTTGGAAATAAGCTGTCACACAGCTTATTTCCAAGTTTTGGATAAGTTGGTTTGGTTAAAGTTCCATATTTTTACTTAATGTACAGTTTTGCAAAAAGAAAATAAAAAAAAAATAAAATGTTTGGCAAAAAAGGGAGAGGCAGGGGTCGAACCTGAGACCTCTCCCTTATGAGAGTGTTAGTAAGTGTACCTGGATAGACTGCGCCCTTGGGTCTTTCTTGTCATGGTTTGCACAATTAATCACTTAACCCCTTTTGTTCCATTTTAGCTTAAACGTATTATTAGCTTATTTGAAGCTTATTGAAACAAGCTTTTTCATCTTTTTCAATTTTCTTAGCTTAGTATTGTTATAAAGTATTTTATAAAAAATTTTCAGATTTTTCTAAATAGTTTTACTATTTTTAATCATTTAATTAGTGTAAAATCTTAATTAATTCATAATAAAAAAATATAAAAGTCTAAAAAATACAAATCTTTTTTCTAAAATTTTCTTTTGTCATTTAGTACGTAAGAAAATTGATTTTACACTCGTAGGCCTTTTATTTCACAAATTTTACGTTTTTGCTTGCGCTCTCGCGTAATTTTTAGATATAACGCTCGGTTTTGTTTTAACTCACGTTTTTAGGTAATTTTAGTACACGTTTTAGTTAAAATAGTTTATTTAAGTTATTTTATTTTATAAAATCAAAAACATCAGTATAAAATAGTGATAGCGTTTATTTAATAGATTTTAATATTTTAATTCTATTTAATTCTATATAAATAGTTTTTATGTTAGTAAATACTTTAATATTTTTAGGTTTCTGATTGTACGTTTTTATTGACGTAGCTGTGACAGAGCTATTACTATTCACATTCCTAGTGTTAGTCAATCAGATTCCTGTTTTTCCTATACTAATATTATTTTCAACAAATCAAGTCATTGTACCAGAACGTCACGCCTCACCAGGACATAAACGATCTAAGGATATTTTAATCCTTGGTAAACTTGCATTCCTCTTCCAGGCTGTCTAGCTTTTAGTATCAGCCATTCACAAGTGGCTGGGAAATAAAGTTAGTTAGTTTGGAAGGAATCAGTAGCACACTTCACTCAACCACTGACCATGAGTCCATTGCTAAGTTTAAGCAGACCATCAGACCCAAGCCCACTAGTAAGTGGGTTAGCAAGAGAAACTAATTCAGTTTACTATTTGTATAGAGATACACCAGGGAGCCTATTTGGCATCTAGATAGTGGATGTTCAAGGAGCATGACTGGTGTGAAGGAGTATCTGCACAAGTATGTAAAGGAACCAGGTCCCAAGGTAGTATTTGGTGATAACTCATCATGTTTCACTGAAGGTTATGGTTCAGTAAACTGTAATGGAATATTTTTCTCTAGAATAGCTTATGTCAATGGTCTGAAGTACAATCTTATCAGTGTCAGTCAGTTGTGTGATGCAAAATACATAGTGCAGTTCAATGATAAACAAGGTACTATTTTCAATGCCAACAAAGAAGTTGTTCTTATAGCTCCTAGGAGAGATGATGTATATGTGCTTGACATGTCAACTCTCTCTTAGAATGGAACTTGTCTCTTTGCCAAAGCCACTGAAACCGTCAACTGGCTGTGGTACAAGATGTGGAAAACTAGAAGGGGGTTGAATAGTTTTGCCGATTTTAAGTTAGTTTCTAAAAACTTTAGATTCGATGTTATGTGAAATCGTATGGATGAAGATAAAGTATAGATCTAAGAGTAATGCAAGTAAATAAAGTAAAGTAAGGGATAGAAATGACACAACCGATTTATAGTGGTTCGGCTACAAGGACACCTTCCTTGCCCTACTCTACTCCCCGAGTCACCTACTCGAGAGTTCAAGCACTATGTCAACAAACTCCTTCAACTTGGCGGAGAAGCCTTCACAACGCTGCTTACACCTTTTTCCGGTACAAAGCTAAATACCGAGTCCGTAACACGGAGGAACAAACCAACACGACTATTACACATACAATATGTGAAATATCAAGTACAAGATCTTTGCTACAGAAATCTTGTGGAGGAACAAATCAATCAAGGACTCCTTGCTTGGATGACTTGTAGAAAGCTCGTGATCTCGCCTTAGAGAAGGACCTATATGAGAATCACAATAGAAAGAAGAACAACTCTCTCGATCAAGTGATCTTTTGTTAGAAGAGTGTAAGAATATATGAGAGAGTTAGTAAGAAAAGGGGTAAAGAGAAATCAAGAAATGGCTCTCTGTTTATAGGCAAAAACTTGCCACTGTAGCACGGATCTCACGAATCCCTCCCTTAAGGGATCCGTCTAGTGTAACTTCAGGGATGCGTGGGACGCTCTTATTTGTCAATGGGTTTTTTGGTTATGGGTCATGAGTCATGGGTTATGGGTTGGTCCATGGGTATTTCATTAGATACAATGTATCTAATAGATGTAATGCATCTAGTCAAATGGATATGGGTTAATACCATGGGTTATTGATATGCTCCTTCAGTTGTGGTTTTTACCCATCCTAATAAACTATTACAATAAATGATTTATTACAACAATTTGTATTAAATGACTATATGTAAATGCTTTACAAAAATAACATGTATTCTTATTATTTTACTTAAGATAACATTATATTTGTTATCAACAAAACACAAAGAGATCGCTAAATATTAATAAACGTTTTTACGGTTTATTTGTATTAACAATCTCCCCCTTTTTGTTGATGACAAAATATAATGTTATGATGAGTAAAACTTAAGATTAGATGTATGTTTTGAAAGCCTAAGTTTTACTTCTTCTCCCCTTTTTTGTCGAAACAAAAAGTTACCCGAACGAAGAAATAAAATGTGGAAAAATGGTCCACGTATTTCTAACTCCCCCTTGACGGTAGCTCCCCCTTGAACGGGGCGTCAAGTGAGAAAAATAAAAACAAATCCTACAAAGAAAAAGGTTAGTAGTAACATGCATAAATAATCTTGTGATTGACGAGAATCAAGATTGGGATCCAAGGTATGTAAACAAGGCCTTGTAATAAAACAACAAAGTGTAGTGGTATTTATTCCACATACAAGCATGTAAAAGTAAGAACAAGACTTGTTCTTAAAAAAATGACTCAAAAGGAAAATACTAAAAGTAATAAGAATGATTCCTTCCATGCTTGCATAAGGTTATGGATGGAAGTTTTGGTGAGTAATGATGTTGATGCGATCAAGGATGAGGTTAAGTATGACTCGCATTTCTTCCCTAATCTCTATTGCAATATCCCTAGTGGATTGGCAATGTTCACAATGTAAGTGATGTGGGTAATGAGTGCGGAAGTTTTCTGGGTGACTTTGATTTGTGAGATGCGGAAGTTGTGGTGGAAAAGTTGGAAAATACGCATCAAAGTCCGGAATGTTTGGAAGTGGTGGTGGAAAAGAACCTAGATGTTCTTGTAACACAATGAGAGCTAAAGGTGGTGAGGTTTCAAGGTCTTTGAAAATTGTGTTTGGAGAAGTGGGAGGTGTAAAAAAGACTAGTTCTTTTTGCTTTGTTTGTTGAGATCTTGTTGGAGTCTTAAGGAGTTCCAAAAGAGTGACCTTAGGTGGTGATGTGTTGGGTGATTAAGTTGGTGTACTTGTTGGTGATGAAGGAGGTGCTATAATGGAAGCATCTTGTGGTGAATGAGTTGTTGGTGATGAACCATTTGATGATGGTTTTGCTAAGCAACAAGGCCGGATGCTAATCCGTGCGGTTTTTCTAGATTTGGGTGGTGGAACTTTGGAAGGTGGGAGGAAAAAGTTTTGGATTTCTTGAAAGGGGTTGTTTGTACTAGGTGATTCATCTATGTTGGAAGATCTTTTGGGTGACATGATGATGTTTGTTTGTGAGGTTGAGAGTGATGATTATGCAAGCATTTTGGGAATCCTATTTATAGAAAAAATAATGCATTGTAATGAATGCTTGACCCAAAATGTAGATTAAAATCTATTGAATAGATATGAATTTAAGGCATGTGATCATGAGAACACAAGCATTAAATAGCATACTCCAAAAAAAAAAAATACAAGAAATGATGAAAATATTGAAGTTTTCATCAAAAGTGAGAAAAATAGAAGATAAAATTAGCTTCTGTCTCACGGATCCCACAGATCCTTCCCTTGAGGGATCCGTCCAGCATTAAGGCTGGGATCCGTGGTACTGGTGATTCAGGAAACTCAAAATTTTCCTTATGGAAACATTTGTGCCTAGTGTGTGCCTATATGCAAACCATTTGGAGTTGCGGTTATCTAAACTCCTAAAAAGAAAGGAAAAATAAACTAGAAGTGAAAAAGCACATTATGTGAGTTAACCCGAGTGCTCCTAATTCATTGTTGCTTAAATGAATGTACCCGAAAACACATATTAGTTATGTGTCCTCTTTAGCATTCAAAAGACATGAGATTCAATGAAAACGGGTTTTTACTTTGTATTAATTATGAAAAAGCGATTTGTCCTAGACGTGAGAAATGGCTTTTATGAAAGTGATACGGGAAGAGGTATCCTTTTAGAAAACGCTTTGAAAAGAGATTTCTTTGTGTGAATAAAACATTTTATTCCAAAAAAAATATGCAATTACGTGTTTACAAGAGGTACTTGTCTTGAAAAATAAGAGAAGACTATGAAAGTACGAGTTATAAGTAAAAACTTATCTTGGGTTTTGAAAATTCCCGTATTGCTTGTGAGTTGTGCGTGCAATAGAGATCCTAGACTCAGAAAGGAGAAGGCTAGTGTTTACATACCTTGTAGAGTTTAAAAGCTAATTACGACTATTGTTCCATGAGACCAAGACCAAGACGAAGTAGGTTGAATTGTTCCCGCTTCAACGGTTTGGTGAGGACGTCGGCTATGTTGTCTTCGGACGCTACCTTCTCAATAGAGATGTTCCCCTTTTGAACATTGTCTCTTAAGAAGTGATGACGAATCTCTATATGCTTGGTGCGAGAATGCAATACCGGATTCTTGCTTAAGTCGATGGCACCTTTGTTGTCACATAGAATGGCTATGTCACTTAGATGAATGTCGTAGTCAACTAACGCTTGTTTCATCCATAGTGCTTGTTGGCATGCTTTGCCGGCGGAGATATATTCGGCTTCGGTTGTTGATAAGGCCAATGCCGTTTGCTTCTTTGAGAACCAAGATGTTAAACAACATCCCATAAAAGTACATACCCCACTTGTACTTTTTCGGTCAACATAATCATCTGCATGGTCAGAATCTACATATACAATTGTTTCTACCCCCGTACCCTTAGGATACCACAATCCTAATTGAGTCGTACCCTTAATGTATCTAAATATCCTTTTGACGGCTTCTAGATGTGATGTTTTAGGATCTTCTTGAAACCTAGCACATAGACAAACACTAAACATGATATCCGGCCGACTAGCCGTGAGGTAGAGAAGACTACCAATCATGCCACGATATTTTGTGTTATCAACGGATTTGCCGTCTTCATCTTTTGTGAGTTTAGTGTCGGATGACATTGGTGTCCTAATTGGTTTTGACTCTTCTAAACCAAATTTCTTTAACATCTCCTTAATGTATTTAGATTGATTAAAGAAGATACCATCTTCTACTTGTTTGATTTGTAGACCAAGAAAGAAACTAAGTTCTCCCATCATACTCATCTCGAACTCGTCATGCATGATTTTAGAGAAATCATCACACATGTCTTGACAAGTAGATCCGAATATAATATCATCTACATATATTTGAACAATGATTATATGTGACTCTCTTTTCTTAGTAAAAAGTGTGTTATCAACTAACCCCATGGTGTAGTTGTGATTGATTAGAAACGACTTGAGTCTATCATACCAAGCTTTTGGAGCTTGTTTAAGATCGTAAAGGGCTTTTCTTTAGCTTATACACATGTTTAGGTTTTTCAAAATCGATGAAGCCCGAAGGTTGAGCTACATATACTTCTTCATTAATAAAACCATATAGAAAAGCACTTTTGACATCCATTTGATAAAGCTTAAGATCATTAGCACAAGCATAAGCAAGAAGTATTCTTATAGACTCTAATCTAGCCACGGGGGCATAGGTCTCATCAAAGTCTATTCCTTCTTTTTGATTATACCTTTGGGCAACGAGTCTAGCTTTGTTTATAGACACTATACCGTTTGCATCTAACTTGTTTTTATATACCCATTTGGTTCCTATTATGGTTTGATTACTAGGTGGGGGGACGAGTGTCCAAACATCGTTAGAAACAAATTGATTTAACTCTTCTTGCATAGCCATTACCCAACTTTCATCTTTTATGGCTTCTTGTGTATTCTTAGGTTCTATGGTTGAGACAAAACAAAATTAGCTACTTTGGTTTTGAACTTGAGACCTTAAGGTTCTTTCGTTTAGCTTTCCTATGACCTTATCTACGGGGTGATCTTTGGACTCTTTAATATTTATGATTTCATCATTTAAAGGTTCTTCTTCTTCGTTTGTCTTTTGTGGAAACTAGAAGGGGGGGGGGTTGAATAGTTTTACCAATTAAAACTTCCTTTTAAACTATTTAGATCGACTTATGTCAATCTATTTGGTTGTGTGTGTTGGATGTTGATAAACAAGCATATAAAGATATGTAATGTAAAGATAAGAGCAAGAAGCACAAAACCACAACGCGAGTATTTATAGTGGTTCGGCTACAAGGACACCTTCCTTGCCCTACTCCACTCCCCGAGTCACCTACTCGAGAGTTCGTAAACACTACATGATAACGCTACACGCGTCGTTCGGGGTCAAAGGAACTTCCTTTTCTTCGAGCAAGTTTTATAACACCCTAGGCAGTGAACCTAATCGTTGTAGTGTAGTATTAGGGTAAGCCACGGGTATTGATATCGTTCTATAGGGGAATAGGAATGCTAGTGAGAAGTTACTACGCTAAGGTTGAGGTTGAGGAAGATTATTTTTTTCTTTTTATGTTTTTTTAGGAATTAGAAAGGTACGAATCTCGGGGTTTGAATTTGGGGGTTGGTATTTCTACCGATTACTCTACTTATCTAATTATCTAATCTAAGGTGTATGTAGTCTATGTCTAATTGTTGTGTGCTCGTATGATGGTTTAAAGATGTGTTTACTTAGGTTTTATTACTCCTTATTTATCTCCTATTGATGGTTGAATTGTCACGTCCTTATTCTTAATCGCGTTGTGTGTCTAAAGTCGTAGGGTATGTGTTTGTCCCTAACTCTTTGAAACTACCAAAGGGTCTCGTCTACAAAATCTCTAGGAATTATAAACTCTAACTCTAAGGTACTCTTTGGATGGTTTAGCCTACAACTACTCTAGGTGTTATAGTCTAAGGTTCACAAAGATTAATCAAGCATTAACTACACAACGAATGACCTATCGCATTACTAGATCATTAACAATTAAGATAAGAGACAACCAATCAATATTCAATAATTAAGTTTCATATTCCCTAAGCAAACACACAAGTAAATTAGCCGGACATGGAGAACATGCAAGCATACACACAAATAATTGAAGACATAATTGAATTAATGAAGTAAAACACTTATCTTGATGTAAGATAGGGTTTGGAACCCTAAAATACTGTACAAGACAGCCTTGGTTCGGTTTAGGTTTTTACTCCAAAAGACTACACACAAATACTAAAAAATTCGGATTCTATATATAAGATTACAATCGCGACGGCGTCACCCTTTGTTAGGTCACTAGTTTTACAACACAAGCTTATAGAGAAAGAGATGAAGGCGGATGAACAAGCTAAACACACACACACATGCGTATAATATGAAACCGGTTATGCAAAGGAGTGAATGAGAGAATAACTTGAACAACCAACCCTCAAATGAGGGTTTACAATAGTATATATAGGCAAGGAGCTAGGGCAACACTCCCTCTCCTTCCCTATTCCTTATTGGGCTTGGGCCTCAGCTTATGGGCCTTCTACATAAGCTGGACCTTAAACAAACATAAAGGCCATAATAAAGCTACCTATTACATATGAAATATAAATACTTGAAATACTGTTTAGGAGTGATTCCAACAATCTCCCCCTCAAGTATATATGAATGTAAACGGTGAAGGCGTTGATGTAATAGTAGCTGTGACGTCTTCTGACATTCTTCTTTCTTGTGAGAGGAATTGTCTTGATTCGAACAATCTCCCCAGTGTAGAGAGATCGTTATCTTTGAACAGTTATGCTTAGACGTCATCTTTAAATTTGTTCTTTGATCATTGTTCTTTGTGGTGAAAGTGATAGTATGTTGTTGTCTGCATCAGTCTGCCTCAGGTCTGCTTCGCTGCTCCAGTGTCTCCACGTCATTCTTCAACATGCTCACACGCTCTTTGACGTTGGAAATCAATACTGATGAAGTTCTGTAAGTCTTTAACTTTGTAGATTCTTTGATTGATGGAGAATCATTCTGACTGTTGTGTTGCATTCGAATAAAACTTTCATTAGTGATGATGTTGGCGTGAGCATGAGAAGAATCAGCACGATCATCCCGCTCCGGAGCTTCCATAAGAAGAAAACATTGCAAACGGTTAGTAATAAGCGGTTTCCGGCACTTACAAGTTAGAACTTCGAGAGTGTTAACAGCATAGTGTGAAAACACAACTCTAATTCTCACAAAGGCCGTTCCTGAACTGGAGTCCCACAAGTGAGATAACACGATGTACCGAAGTACATCTACAGTTCAGATGAGTCGCTGAGGTACACCGAAGCATCACCTCACGACTGTAGACCGTATGAGACACACTCCGCGTAATCCACGGGGAGTTACCGAAGCGACCTGCTGTCAGGGCTGTTTAATGTTGACCCTGGCAGGAGTTTCCATTCAATCACTGAGGATCACAGATGTGAACCTCTCATAAATGTTCTCGACAGATTGCTAAGATCTGTGAAGGACTCGATATGAACCACTGAATCACTGAAGATCTTATTTATTGATCAACAAGTGATTAAATGTCAAGTGTTCCTAAGAGATCTTTTGATGAATCTCGTGGCTCTAGACTCAATAGTGCGTTTTGGTTTTCCTGAGCGGAGACTAGGGAGAGGGTCTCCTTCTTCAATACCAGCGATCTCTAAGAGAAAGTCAGTAGTTTATGTAGGGTTCCCTGTGAGAATGAAACAAGCTTCAGTTGAGAGAAACTTAAGTGGCTAAGAAGGTTTAGTGCATGCGTCACTGGGTCCATGACGACTTTTATTCTTCAATACCGGTGTCACTAAGTGACAACCAGTAGCATATGAATTGAACCCGGTGTCTGCCCTAAGTTGAATAATCTGGAGGGCTATTTCTTTTCACCCTTTACTTTACATTTCTTTTTGATTCTTCAACTCCTTCTTTCTCCGATTCTCATTTTCTCCTTTTTATAATCATTCCTAAGGACTTCTAACACTAACTAATGGTAGTGTCCTTGGGTAGATCCCTCCGGCTCTGGCGGATCATAGGACGGTTATTCCTAACCTTAGTCACCTTATAACTCCATGACTATCCTATGTTTGCCATCATAACCACAGTAAGTTAAAATATCTCTCACGGGGTTTGTTAATGAAAAACATGTTTGAACCACTGTGAGAGATGATGTTTTGCATAAATACTCCCCCTCCACACGTGCTTAATAGTTTTAAGAGTTAAATGCACAGTGAGGAAAGAGCGCGCACTTTATGAATTGATCCACTAACGATAGACAATCTCCCGCGAGACACGGTTACGTTGAATAGTTAAAGAGTTACATTGTCAGCTTTTAGGTGACAACTAGCTCTAATAACTACCTTGAAGGTGTAGACAAACCTCGAAAGGTTGTCATACCCGTCAGAGTTCATGTCTATCAAGAGCTTCTCGAATGGTACCTTCTACTAAGACGAGTCCTTTGCGAGACACGTTTACATCACTAGCGAACTAGCTTGAAATTATTACCCGTCCAGGACAAGTCTTTTCGAGTTATAGACAGTTTTGTACCGTCAATTCGTTGGTTAAGTCTGAGGTACACGGATTCATTTGCATTCAGCACAACATATTTCTTATCACACAAATTTTCTCCCCCTCAAAAATGGCATATAAGATGTTATTTTTGAAACATTTTGAGAATAAATATGACCATTTTGAGTGTTGCGGGAAGAGTGACCACTGTGAACATTTTGTGAACAAAGTTTTAATCAACTACTCCCCCTCAATTAGTGATATAAACGGTTGAGGTTTTAAAATCATATGGGGAAGTACTTGTCTTTTTGAGCAAAACCTTGAAAAATGAAAGGTTTGATAGGTTTTACTCAAAAATAAGAAGCTTTCGCTCCTTTTATAAGGATTGTGGCACTGAGGCGTACCACAGGGTCCTTTCTTGACACTTACGGGTTGTACACTGTTATGTGTGCACAAGCCATTCACATATATAATCATGCATCCAAAATCATATGAAGGAAACAATTCAAGGGGTACCAGGAAGTGCAGTGATGTTCCCAGGAGTGCGCACAGGGCGTTGAAAGCCGGTGATGTTTATCCTGGGTCTACCACCAACATAGCTCTCCAAGCGTCTGAACTGATCCCTTCTAAACAACCGTTCATCAATCATGGTGATGATCCTTCTCACATCCCTTCTATCCTGAGAGTTCCAGCGCTTAGGATTCCCAACTTTCAGGCGTATATCCTTCAATCTGTATGCCAATCCATCCCTAACCATCTTCAAGGTATGATCCCCGAATTTGTGGAGCTCACTACACGCCATTAAGCAGTTTCTGCGAAGTTCACTGCGGTAAACAATGCCGAAAGGTTTGCTGATGAGCGTAAGTTGTTTGAGCTGGTTGATGTCAGGAAGATCAAGCTGTGGTGGAGTGAAGTTTACACGTTTCTGATATGATTCAATAGCCATCTGGATATCTTCGACACGTTCTTTGATCACAATACGTCTAATGAAGATGAGAACTGACTTGATAAATTCACGTTGTATTTCAGTCGAGAATTGTCTCATACGACCCTGTACTTTGGCAAGGTACATGTCTTCGATGTCGTTGAGTGACAAGTTCTCAAAGTCAGCCTCTGAGAATTCATAGTCTTGTTCATCTTGTCGTTTGACTATGATATTCTTCAAGAATGTGTAGTCCCATTTAGACTTGAGATCAATGTGTTTGATGGCCACGATGTTCTTTGAGCAATACACTTCATGTTGAGACTTCTGAACCAGGCAGCTTCTGTAGTAGATTCTTCGGCGTTCAGGCCAATGATGAATCCCATACAATGCATCTTGGTCGTATGCTTGCACTTTGTCAGAGAACAAGTGATTTGCACGTTCCTCGATAGCTATGCAGTTTGAGTAGGTAGCTGCTGGGAATGGAAGAGTTAATGATGTAGCGTATTTTCTTGAACCATCGCCACCATGGAGAAGAAATTCCAGGTCTGTGTTGAAGAAATATCTGAAGGGAATCCTTGGTTCATCTGGTTGGCCGATTGTTGGTAGAGGTTTGGTCCAGTCAGTGTAATATGGAGGGTTGTTCCGTTTAGTGAAGTCGATGTTTGCTTCTGGGTTGAGCCAATCCATGTTGTTAGACATGGCTCGAGCAATGTTTTCAAGGTGATATTCAACCTCGATTGCACTTTCCGAGCTGTTTTTCAACAGAAGGGATGCGTCATTCTTGATGCGCTTCAACTCGGATTTCGTCATCTTCTTCATACGGAATCGTTCTTGCAATATTTTTGCATGCTCCAGTGTACTACCGTCTACCAATTCTTGACCTTCTTCAGGGTAGGGAGTGTTGTTAACAAGTGTGGAGAACCATTCAAATTCTGCGGTTGTATCGTCATCTAGCCATGATACGACATCTGGCTGAGTCGTCTTTTTCTTGCTTTTAGAAGGCCTTGATGATGATTCGGGTTTCTTCACTTGTTTGGGAGAGGAGGGTTGTTGTTGGGGCTCTAGGACCTCTTCATTGTCACCACCCGTATATTCAAAGTGATCACCAGTTTTCTGAGTCAAGGGTGGTAACTCGGAATCGTCCCGAGGTTTATCAGTGGAAGACCGCGGTGATGGAGACTTATGTTGAGAGGAAGTTCGATGTGGAGGAGGTGGCATAGATGTAGATTGACCAGACTGCTTCTGACGTTTAGGTGCAGAGTCCTTATCCTTATCATTGTCATCTCTTGGTCTTTTGGGTTGAGCGGCTGACTCCTTGCATGATGATCTGAGTTGATAGTCAAGTAGAATTTCGAAAAATTTAGCTTCATCTGAAGTAAACGTTCCAGATCTCTTTGACATTTGCATCACTAGTTTAGCAATTAACTCAGATTCGGAGAGATCAGCTTCTTTTGCCATTGTATGTTTGACCAATGCTACGATGTTAGGGGTGAGTTGTCTGGAAAATACTTCTTTTGTCACACTGGGGACAGTGTCGAGAAGAAACTTGTGGGTTTGTTCTCTTGCTGACTTTTCCAGTTCCTTTTGGACTTTTGGAACGATATCCTGAAGGTACTTTTGAGTGTAACCTTCAATCATTTCATTTAGTTCCCCCTGACGATGACTTCTCATGAATTCCTGAATAGCTTTCCTATCTTTCCGCATCTCGTCATTCTCATCATGTAAGTACTGCATTTGTTCAGCATACCAATTAAGTTTTCTTTGAAGCATGTCCTTCTTTCTAACTTGTTTGACAGCTTTCACAATTGTTGCATGTGTTTGAGAAATCCAAGACTTTGGTGGTTTCTTCACGGATTTGGATGATGATCTGGTTGACTTAGTTGATGGTGGTGGTGATGAATGAGATGAAGAGTCCGATGATGAGGAGACTTGAGGAGACTTCATGTCCTTAGGAGTATCTGAGGTTTTCTCCTTTGAGTGAGTTGGACTGTCGAGAAGAAACTTTGTATAATCATCCTCGTCATCTTTAGACTTTTCTTTCTCAGTTTCCCGTTTCTCAAAATCATACTCAATAGTGTCTTCAACAGGCGGTTGTTGTTGCAGAAGAGTGGTGGAACCAGATCCCTTATCGGGTTGATTAACCGCATCAGGATCTGGAGAGGAGTGGGCAGCACCACTTGATCCTCCGGGGCCACCCATTTGTTCTTTAGCAAATTCAGCGGCCTTTTGAATGTGTCGGACGTTGTGAAACTTTTTCCTGTATGATTTGTCCAATTGCTCTTCTTCTTCTTCTTCAGAGCTCTCATCATAAGGTACAATAGCTTGAGTCTTCCCTTTTTCTTGGACAGCTGGAGGACTTGGAGGTTTTGTCACTGAGGCAGGTGTTTCGGTGGCAGTTGCGGAGAAATGAACCTCTTCATCTGTCTCAGTACCTTCAGAGCTCTCATCCCTAAGTTGTCTTTGTGGTTCAAGTGTGGGAATAGGTTCGGCTTCCTTTACGGGAACAATCCTTATAGAAGGAGCTTTCCTTTTAGGAACCTTCCTTTGACTCGCAGAACTTGTTGTGCTTCCTGCACTTCCTCTTCTGGTTCTCCTGACAGGTGTTCCAGAAGATTTTTCGTCAAGATGACCAACTTTGCCTTGTCTGACTGCTTCCAGATATCTCTTGTACGTTTCGAGCTTTCTGACATCTTCAGTCAGAAGGAAATCTGGCAATACAGCACCTTGTTTCTTTGTGGAAGTTTCCTTGATTCTGACAGAGAGAATAGGTTCCGTCAACATGTCGTGATTGTCAGGGTCATTGAGCCTTTTGGGAATATCAGGATGAAGTCCAAGTGCTCTCTGTATCAACAGTTTAGTATATCTGATGTAAGGAATCTTTGAGCCAAGTTTGCTGAGAAATGACATCATGTCATCCCAAATCAGAGCTTCAATAGCGATGTGTTTCATGTTGACGAATGCCCAAAATATTTGCAGTTCTATGAGCTTAGGATGCTCATAGCCGCTATCACGACCAGAAACAGACTTGGTGATGATCATGTAGAGTGTTCTCCATGGTTGAGGAATACTCTTAAGCTCCACGTGAGAGTGCTTGGTGATTACTCCTGTAGCCTCATCATAACCGATATTGATTAAGAATTGGAGAGTTAACTCTTCAGCAGGTGTAGCATAAAGTTTGGTTGGATTGACTTCAGGAATAAGGAGAGCAGCCCTTAAGTCTGCAGGTGTAATGGTGACTTGTTTGTGGTTTAGAGTCACCGTCACAGCAGTCCTTCCTTTGACCCGTTCCATAGTGTTCCAGAACTGTTGGATGTAGATCTCAGGAATGGTTGCAGAGTGAGTAAGCATGTTCTGATACGGATGAGTCCTCAGAATATCGATAGCAATAAGACATGAAGATTCAGAGCAAGTAAGGGTGTCAAAGTCAACACGGAGGTTATTCTTTCCTATCTTCATTGGATAGCCACGAGGATAGATATCAGCAATGGAGAGAACTTCAGGTGCATCCACATTCATTTGTTCAGCCATGTCGTGATCTGAAATAACATTAGCCAAAAGAACCAACATATCGAAAGACATAATGTTAGTCAACAGAAGGTCTTATTGTCTAGTGATAATGATTGTTACGAGTCCTAAGTCACTTGTATGTTCAATTAATGATATCGTGAAATGTTTCGTGAGTTAGTTAACTTTAAGTTTTAAAGTTTATTTTATCACTTATTGTTCACAACATATCAAACGATTTAAGTTTATTAGTGACATTTTTTGGATTCGTGATGATATGATTAGTTTATTTACAAGTTTGTACAAGTAACAATTCATCATGAAGGTCAATCCAGGGTTAAGCGTAGTTTTGGCAAAGTTATGCGTAGACAGGTATGATATATGCTTAGGCGTAGACTTACGCGTAGAATCCTATCTTACGCGTAAGAAATGTTACGCGTAGGAAAAAGAGATCTTATGCGTAGGCATATATTAACCTTACGCGTAAGGCTACTCGTAAGAGTTGACCTTAAGCGTAGGGGTCACTGTTTACGCATATCCTTCACAGGATACGCGTAGTCCATTGTAGAACCTTATGCGTAGAAGCTACGCGTAAGACAAGTCTTACGCATAACCAGCTACGCGTAAGGTAATCCTTATGCGTAGATAATCAAATGACCTTGATTCTGAATTCTAAGCGTAGCAATCCTGAAATAAATTTATCAAATCATCAACATTAACACATACATACATTTTATCAACAGATCATGGCAATAACATATGTTACACAGTTATGCGTAGAATTGCATACGCGTAGACTAAACCCTAGATCTACGCGTATGGATTCTAGCCATAGATTAAGCACCAAACTTTTTTTGGTATATCATAGATGTTGTGAGAACATGTAGACCAAGTCTTAACACTTTTTATGCAGTGAATCAAAAACACCCAAAGTTTATGAACTTTAAACCCTAGTTTCGAATTGATGATCAATTCGTGTTTCTGGGTGGCTATAGACCATGGAAATCATCAATTCAACAATGCAAAAGCATAACCCAACTATTTTTTTAACCAAAACACTTCATATTTGAAAATACCCAAATCGACTTTTAAACCCTAATTTTCAAAAAATCTTCAATTAGTGAATCTGGGTGGATTTTGAAGGTTAATAAAGTATCATTGATGTATTAGGATCGTTTAGACACAATCATTTCACCCCAAATACACACGTATTGATTGTGTGTTCTTACGCATAAGCGTAGAACACAAAATTACGCGTAGAACATGTTTTAGCCGTAGGATTTACTTGAGATTCAAAACCATTGTTCAAAAACATGATCCAATCACAGAAACACTTACAAAATGATGATCTGAAACACGGATTTCTTGAGTGAATATTATGCGTAGGATGATAATAGGTGTTTTGTAATAAATGTGAAGTGAAAGTTAGGTGGAGGAGTTTTATTTAAAATAACTTTAAGTTTTGACAGTTTTGGTCCCTCCACCTTTTCCATTTTCATCCAAAGCCTTTTAACTTCCAATTTTGGTTACCAAATGAAGATTTTAGAAACCTTGACGACACTCCCCCTCGACTTGATAAAATATTGAAAGGTTATTAATTTTAATCCGAGGAGTGTCACATGTAACAGGAAATTAACCACCGTTTGTAAAAGAATCAACCGAGATGTGATAACATGCAAGTACACAGATGTTTTGAAGCAGTTAAAGGATTATTTTCTCCCCCTCAACACTTGATCGGAAAAATACTGAATTTTGAAAGATAAAAGTGTTGACGGAAGAAATGTACTTGCCATGTTTAAAGAAATGTAGATTAGAAGAATATTTTTGTTGTTTTATCTGATTTTATATTTTTGTATTTTGTTTTTGAAAAATTTATTTACAGAAGATGTTTTGGTGTTTGACAGGTTTTTAAGACTGTTTTAAGAGGTCATCCAATTCCTCTTGAGTCAAACACCTCATACCAATTCGGTGGACCAACTCATTAAACCTAGCGGGAGGCAAGGCTTTGGTGAGCAGATCTGCCAATTGGTATTCAGTACCCACAAAGTATAATTCAACGGTACCCTGTTCCACATGGTCCTTGATGAAATGATAGCGTAGATCGATGTGCTTTGATTTCGAGTGCTGAACAGAGTTGCACGAGATTGCAATGGCACTCCGATTGTCGCAGTACATCGGGATTCTGTCAAATACATAACCATAGTCTTTGAGTTGTGTTCTCATCCAAATGACTTGAGCACAACACGCGAACATGGCTACATATTCTGCTTCAGTTGATGACAGCGATGTACAATCCTGCTTCTTTGATTGCCAAGACACCAGTTTATCACCGAGAAATTGTAGAGCTCCTGAAGTGCTTTTCCTTGAGTCTAAGCATCCTGCGTGATCAGCGTCTGAAAAAGCGATTAGTTCAAAACCAGAATCCTTCGGATACCAGATCCCCAAGTTAATGGTTCCCTTGATGTATCGGAGGATTCTTTTAGCCTCAGAGAGGTGGGTTTCAGTTGGTCGCGACTGATAACGGGAGCATAGATAAACGGCAAAGACAATATCAGGTCTGCTAGCTGTTAGATACATGAGGGACCCAATAATACTTCGGTATTTGGTGGGGTCAACTAATTTCCCATGTAAATCAGCATCTAGCTTCTTGGTATGAGCCATTGGTGTGGCATAAGTATCACAGGTAATCATTCCAAATTTGTTTAACAGTTCAAGGGCATATTTGGACTGACTCAAGAAAATACCACGGGGTGATTGATGAACTTGCAGTCCTAGAAAGAACGTAAGTTCACCCATCATGGACATTTCAAAATTTTTCTTCATGAGTTTTGCAAAAGCGATTGAAAACTTTTTATGTGTTGACCCAAAAATGATGTCATCCACGTAAATTTGAACAATTAAGATGTGTGCCCCGTGATATTGTATAAAAAGAGTTGGGTCAACCGAGCCTTTGGTGAAATTATTGGCAATGAGGAAAGATGATAGCTTATCGTACCATGCCCGAGGGGCTTGTTTGAGACCATAAAGAGCTTTGTTCAGTTTGTAGACATGGTTCGGGAACTCAGGATCAACGAATCCATCTGGTTGGCTGACATAGACCGTTTCTTTAAGTTGCCCATTGAGAAACGCCGTTTTGACATCCATCTGATAGACCGTCATGTTCATATGAGCCGCGAACGCGAGAAATATCCGAACAGCCTCAAGACGAGCAACCGGAGCAAAAGATTCTTCAAAGTCTATCCCTTCTTCCTGACGATAACCCTTAGCAACTAGCCGTGACTTGTTTCGGATGACATTCCCTTCAGCATCCAATTTGTTTTTCCAAATCCATTTTAGACCAATGACGTAGACCCCTGTTGGTCTTTCAACCAGTTCCCATACTTCAAGACGTTTGAATTGGTTGAGTTCTTCCTGCATGGATTCAATCCAGTTGTCTTTTGTCATTGCATCCTTAATGTTTTTAGGTTCAGATTGGCAGACAGTGAGTGCATAAATGCAGTGTTCACCATCTGAGTGAAGACGTTGTCTCGTAACGACTGGTTGATTCGGGTTGCCAATAATGTTAGCCAGAGGATGGTCTTTTGTCCATCTATGTGTAGAAGGTTGATGTTGGTATACATTGTGCAGATTCTGAGGATTCAAATGGTTTGTTGAAGATTCTGCAACATCTGGTGCAGCAGTCTCATTTGCAAACGGGTTGAAGAACGCATTTGGATCAAAATCTGCAGGTGGGGGTACTTCATTCAGAATATCATCAGCTGGATCATCATTGTTGGAAGCGGTGTGTTCAACTGTTGTGTTGGAGTCAATTGGTGTAGGTGCATCTTCAACAGTAGTTGTAGTAGCAGGTGTATCAGGTATAGGAATATTATCAGGTTGTGCAGCGGAAACAGCGGATACACCAGGAGCACGTTCATCAATGTCGTCACAGAACAGAGGAGCAAATAACCGTTCCATTTGTTGACGAGTTAGCTGAGGGCTTTCTTCAGCTGATGATTGGGGTTGAGGGAAGTTTAAACGGTTGTGACCGGGTTCTAAGCTGTTATACTCAGAAGCCATCTCCGTGAGTTCATCGAAATGAGAATGAATCGTTTCCATTACCTCCTTAGTTCGACGATTCCAGATTCTGAAACCTTTAGAATTGTCACAGTATCCAATAAAGACTCCAATATCAGCTTTGGCTTTGAGCTTTCCAAAATCATCACGATCATTATTCGGATAGCAAAGGGATCCAAATACATGAAAGTGTTTGAGGTTCGGTTTGTAGTTGTGGACAAGCTCAAAAGGTGTTTTGTTGTGGCGTTTTGTGATCATAGAACGGTTTTGAGTATAGCATGCAGTAGATACAGCTTCTGCCCATAAGTAATCTGGAAGTTTAGCATTGATTAACATTGTTCTTGCAGCTTCCACTAACGTTCGGTTTCGTCTTTCAACAACTCCGTTTTGTTCAGGTGTCCGTGCAATAGATGTTTGATGCTGAATTCCCACTTTCTCATAAAGTTCACGAAGGGTTTTGTTAACAAATTCAGTTCCTTTGTCTGTCCGAATAATCCTGACGGTGTTGCGGAGCTGAACCTGTATTTTTGTGAGAAAGGTGATGATCATTTGTGGAGCTTGGTCTTTGCTACGAAGAAAATAGACCCAAGTCCATCGTGAGTAGTCATCAACAATTACTAAGATGTAGCGTTTGCCATTGATCGTTTGCACGCGCATCGGGCCACACAAATCCATGTGAAGAAGATGAAGCACATGCTGAGAGCTGTGTTCCACCTTTGAAGGAAAATGAGCACGAGTGCTTTTCCCTTGTTCACAGGCTGAGCAAAGGTGATCTTTTGAATACCGGAATCGTGGGAGTCCTTCAACTAGTTTGTGTCGAGCAAGGTTGGTGATGGTTTGAAAGTTTAAATGTGATAGACGACGGTGCCATAGCCATGATTTTGTAGATGTTGCCTTTGAAAGTAAGCAAATGGGAGAGGAAGCAACCATGTCTTGCATAGAGATAGTGTAGAGACTAGAATTACGCGAGCCAGACATAAGGTCGTTTCCTTGTAGATCACGAATGAAACAAGTTTTCTCCCTGAAAGCAACCTCCAAATCTCCATCACAAAATTGACCTACTGAAAACAGATTGTGACCGAGGCCTTCCACATAGTAAACCCTGCTGATTTCGATGTTCCCATTAATATAATCTCCGTAGCCCATGATGGCTGCGAAGTGATCGTTCCCGAATCTGACAGTGCCAATGAACTTTGCAATAAAGTTTGATAACAGTTTAAGGTTGCCTGTCATGTGTCGGGAACATCCGCTATCAACAATCCAGAGAATGATCTGTATCACCTGCATTACACACAGACGACACAGATGGAATAGAAGTAGATGTGGAACCCGAAATGTGAGAGGGTTCCGAAGCAGATATGTTAGACATACACACATTTATAATTTTAGGCATCCATTTAAATCCTAGTGTGTTATATATCCATTTCTGCCATCTATAACTACTCTTTGCTTTAGTCTTAGTGAAAGCACTAGATGATACTACATTCTTAGGAGGTGTAGTGGGAGCTACTGTGATAGCAATGGTTGCCTTAGAATCTAAAGAAGGTGGTTTACCAAGCACAGACTTAGAATGATTAGTGGGCTTAGAGGTATTCCGATTCTTAGGATTCCGTAATCTAGAGATTATAGCTTTAGCAACACATTTGTCATGACAATCAGAATTCATACTCTTTTGACAAATATCACAAGGTGCATCAGACTGAATATCAAAGGTACTTAACGGTTTAGCATTCGTTACATCACTATTTCTATTACATTTGCCAGACGCAACATCTATAGTGGAAGTAACTTGAGTTTTATTCAGATTCCTAGGGTGTTCTTCTACTTTAGCATTCCTTATTGATCTTTTCTTAGGTCGCAACTTCCTATTCTTCGATTGAGTGCTCCTAGGCTGTGAAGTGCGGACGTTTGGAAAAGATGCAACTATTCCTGTTTCAGTAGAGGGAAACACATTAGCAACTTGTGATTTGGCAGTGGGAATTCTAGGTTCACGATTACTAAGTGTGACTGGTGCTAATCTCTTAATCACAGTAGGCGGGAGTAGTTCATACTTTCCTAACATTTCCCGTAACTTAGAGATGGTGTGAATCAGATCTTGATTTTCAGAACGAAGATTACCAGCAAAATTCATGACTTCTCTAGTGTGAGCAAGACAGTGATCAAGTTCGTTTGATGCTTCATCTCGAGTCTTTTTGAGTAAATCAAATATGACACCATATTCCTGTTTTACTTTTAAAAGTTCTTGTTCATATTTTGAGATTTGACTTTTCAAAGACACGTTTTGATCATCCAGATGCTCAATTTTAGTATCAGAAGATTTTGCACTCAATTGAGCGATTTTCTTTTGAAAACTAAGTTGATGGTTGTGAATATCTTTTTCACACCAATGTAGACGTCGTTTTGCATTGTAAATTTCCGTGTGTAATCGTTTATTTTCAGCTTTTAAGGACTCGATCTGAAGCACATTATCGGTGTTCTCAACAGTTGCAACAGTTTCAACAATGTCAGCAGAGATATGATCAGATGCATATGGCAACGAATAGAATAGCACAACATTATGGATATCAGCACAGATAACATATTCCAAGAGTCGATCAACATCTTTTCTCAACAGTTTCTTTTTCCGTTTTGTGTTAGTAATAGATGTTTCTGTTTTCTCGAAAACGTTTTTCATTACCCCAAGTTCCTTATGAAAATCCTTTTCCCAGGCAATTGCACAACTTTTCAAGTTTTTAACATTAGGTAAAAGATTTTTCTGAAAAATGTCTCTTTGTTCTCGCGCCAGAGGCGATTGAAAATGTTCAACTTTGATTTCAGATCGATATTCTATCTCATGTTGTAAAATTTTGAGGTCAGCCATGAAAATGTCAAAATATCGAAGAATTTTTCGATTTTCAGGTTGTGAGTTTACTTCGCTAATGGAAGGTAAAGGACCGTAAGTTTGTGCAAAGACTGTTTTGGGATTAACAATAGAAGACTCAGGTGTTTTGATGATAACTCTTGGTGTGTTAGGAGAATCCGTTGGTGTGACGAAAGTGACCGAGTTTTTATAATTAAAAGGTTTGTTGTAAACAACATTTTTTAATTTAGATCGACTCTCGTCTTCTGCATCTAATTCCTCTTGACGATGGTATTCAACAACACTCATGACAGTATTATCAATTTTGTATTGTGCACTGGAAACTTCAGGAGTTGGTTTGAATGTTTTTAGTGAAAGCTTAGGTTTGTAATCAGCTAGATTTTTTCCATATCCATTTGGATTGGGTTTTAAGGTAAACTTTTCAATAGCTGTTACTGATTCACCATGTTTGTAAACAACCGTTTTAAACTCTTTAATTTTGTTTTGCAAACCGAGAATTTCTGCAAGAAGGTCATCTACCCGATTCGTTGAATGCTTTTTGTATGCGGAGAACTGTTTTTGACAATTTAACAACTCAGCCTTAGCATTTTGATTTTCCAAGGTGAGAGCGTTAATTTGCTTTTTATGTTCATGTTTCAGTTGTTCTAATTCGGACAACAAAGCATTCTTCGAGGCGGCTAGATCACGCATCTGTCTCTCTAAATATTTTTCGTTTTGATGAGATTTTGCAAAAGCGGCTTCAAAACCTTTTTCACGGTTTTCTTGAGTTTTGAAAAAGTTGAGTTGCATTTGTAAACATTCAAAATCCTTGGTTAACAGTGCATTTTTACTTTTTAAGGATTGATTTAATGCATAACATTCCTCCATTTTGATTTTATGGTCTTGAATTAACCGAGCAAAATCCGGATGAGGCAACAGATCATCTTGTTCAACTTGAGTCTCAACATGATCATTCTTTAGATCCTCAAGTACGACC
The DNA here is from genome assembly GCA_019973895.1 of Chrysanthemum seticuspe. Classification (NCBI taxonomy): domain Eukaryota; kingdom Viridiplantae; phylum Streptophyta; class Magnoliopsida; order Asterales; family Asteraceae; genus Chrysanthemum; species Chrysanthemum seticuspe. The sequence goes on from BPTQ01000009.1 coordinate 263,536,664, forward strand.
ACGGAGTCAATTTGATTATCAAAGGGGACCATAAGGTCATCTTGATCGTCAAATGTAACTACATGGTTAATTTGAAAATCATCAGACGAGGATGTAGAAGACTCATTTTGAACAGTTTGATCCGTGCCGGATTCAGATATTGGCGGAGATATTAGTTCAGATATGATGATGGTTTGTTCGGGTACCTGAGACAAGCCATCAGTGTCATACACTGGGCCTGTATCACTCATGTGCAGCTCATGCATATTAGCCATCAACATAACAGCTGCATTAGCCTGCAAGTCCTCCATATCATCATCTGAGTCTGCATCTGCCATAAAGCTCTGTTCTTTGTTTGTGAGAGATCCACCGGCTTCATCCTTAAGAGCCAAAAGTAATGCCTCTTTGAAATAAGCACTGCCCCGAGTCCTTGGCTTTGGGCATGCATTAGCCAGGTGTCCCTTCTCATTGCAGTTGTAGCATTTAAGACCATTTAACCGATTCTGAGCATTTCCCTGTTCCACCACTTGAGCTCTGTTGTTATTCCTACCCACAGCATTAAACCCTTGACCACCGCCCATCTGACGACCATAATCACGATTTTGAACTTCAACACGACCATTGTTCACAACAGCTTGAGTCCGTGTGTTAGATGAGGAACGAATACGATTGTTGGATTTGTTGGTGTAACGGCCAAAAGCATTAGCAATCATCACAAATCCTTGTTGCAATGCTTCGAATGGATCGATTTCCTCAGTAGTTTCACTGACATATGCTTGAGCATTGTTGCTGTATGGGACCAATTGATTTTGTTGAGGTTGAGGTTGGTGCTGTGAAGGTGTGTTGGAAGCAGTTGGTTGAGTTGCTGGTTGAGAGGGATAATTTTGTTGAGCATACAAGGCAAGTTGTTGATTGTCCGGTTGTGACTGTTTAGTAATTTGAGCACGGAGAATCCTTTCCCGATCAACTTCCTTTTCATGAGGCTTCAAGTAATCCTACAACAATCCATAAGTAGAATGATGCATATTCTTCGCTTGACGGAGAAAAATGACATACTTCTCCCATTCTGGACCAAGACTACTCAGGAACTTAGTATTCACTGCAATTCTTGGCATGATGATGTTGTGTTTATCCAAATCATTGATGATGTCTGAAAATCGGTGATGATATGACTCAAGTGTCTCTCCAGGTTCAATCATGAAGTGTTCATAAGCCAAGTAAATTTTGGATTCCAAATCCTCCTGATTGAGTACAGATCCTTCCATAAGAAGACGAATATGATCCCACATTTTTTGTGCAGTCTTTTGAGCATCAACACTACGAAGAATTGGGTTTGGTAATCCTAAAAGGATGTATTCCATTGCAAGTTCATCAGCTTCATAGTGTAGAAGTTCTGTAGGATTTAAATCTGCAACAGTAGCAATGTTGGTTTGTTCATCTCTTGGTGGAACTGCATTTGGATCTCCGGGTACAATGACAGTAGGCATCTCAAATGGACCTTCCAAGATAACCTTCTTTAAGAACTTTCCATGTGGTTTCTTCAGATCACAGAACCTAAAGAACCTTATCACCCATTGATCGTAGTTTCCTGGAGTGAGCATTGGAGGTCTATCAAGTGATCCAGCTTCATGAATTGATTGTTGGCTGCTTAAAGCTTCACACATCTTTGCAAACCAAGTGGGTTCCTTCATAGTGCTTCGTGATGGATGTTGATTGAAATCGTTTGTGTAAGGTAGAGTTTGAAGACTTGGTGGTGGTTGAACCATTTGTGGTTGTGGAATTGCACCAAGTTGTGGAGTATGTTGCTGATTAAATTGTTGTTGATAAATGGCTTGTTGTTGATTCCATTGTTGATGTTGTGGAGTTAATTGTTGTTGTTGTTGATGATTATAAGTGTGAGGGAAGTAGTTAGAGTATGGTGGTTGAGACATGATGATAAACTTGTGTAGTAATAATGGATCTTTGTAGTCGAATGAACCTTTGTTAATGAAGTATCCTTAGGCGTAGAAATGACAAGAACCAAGTAGCACTTATGCGTAAAAAACGCCAAAAGTTACGCGTAACAAGAATAGTTACGCGTAGGATTTAGCTTACGCGTAAGCAGGAAAAAAGACTAATGTTATGCGTAAACAGTAAGTTAGGCGTAGGATTACCTTATGCGTAGGACTAAGTCTACGCGTAAGATGAATCTTAAGCGTAATATTTTCTACGCGTAAGCTTATGCTTAAGCGTAAGATTAGGGTTTTATCCCAAGTGATCTTTTACACTTCACAGTGCAAAAGAAATCCAAAGTCGACGTATTTTCAGACTTATCCAAGTAAGAAAACACGGAATAAACCAGAAAATTGAAGATCAAACCAAGGAAAGTCTTACGCGTAATTTTAGGGTTTTGTTACGCGTAAGATTACTCGTAACTTTGATTCTATCCCAATGTGTTTCTAAACCAGTTTTTGTGTGTTGAAATAGCTTCAATAACACCAAAATAACACAAAAGTGTGAAACTTGATGATCCAAAGCACGTAAAACAGTTATGCGTAGGATAACACTTGCGTACAAAAACAAGCTTAAAAACAAGGAAAAACACGTAAAGTTCCAAACTTTTTGCCAAAAACCAATAGTTTAACACCTAATAACGTTGAAAGTACAAGAATCTTGGATTCAAAAGTGTAAAAAATCAGTTTTTAAGCGAACCAAAGATTGTGTTATCTTTACGCGTAAGACCCAAACCAAAACTTCAAAAACAAACGAGTACACCCAACTATTTGGCGATTGATACCACTGTTAGGTCACTAGTTTTACAACACAAGCTTATAGAGAAAGAGATGAAGGCGGATGAACAAGCTAAACACACACACACATGCGTATAATATGAAACCGGTTATGCAAAGGAGTGAATGAGAGAATAACTTGAACAACCAACCCTCAAATGAGGGTTTACAATAGTATATATAGGCAAGGAGCTAGGGCAACACTCCCTCTCCTTCCCTATTCCTTATTGGGCTTGGGCCTCAGCTTATGGGCCTTCTACATAAGCTGGACCTTAAACAAACATAAAGGCCATAATAAAGCTACCTATTACATATGAAATATAAATACTTGAAATACTGTTTAGGAGTGATTCCAACACCCTTTGAATTGTGACGCCGTCGGGTCGCCGTCATTAGGGTTTCGTCTTGGCCACGTTAGTCTTGCGACGGCGTCACCTTATGCTTGTGACGCCGTCCCCTTCAGTCTCTGACGCCGTCTGGATCAAATCTAGGTCGTCTGAGTTGCGACGGCCTACTCTTTTAAAGCCTGACGCCGTCACTTGAAAATAAGCAATTTGGCTACTGAGCCATCACAAAAGTGATGCGACGGTATCACAGTTAACACCTGACGCCGTCCCCTTGTATTTCAGCAGTCTGAGTGGCTCGATTCTTGACTTTAGCCATTTTCTTCGTATATCCGCGCCTTTTCGTCCAAATAAGTGCCATTCCAGCAATTTGCCTTCAAGAGACCTAAAAAGTGAAAAGGAACGATATTAAGTAATAACGGATACAAAAGTGATCAAATAAGGGCTTAAACGACCCCTCAAAAAGGTACATTTTAAAACCTTATCAAATATCCCTACACTTGGTATTTGCTTGTCCTCAAGCAAATGTGCTTTTAGCCAATTAATTTATAAGTTAGGGGTCATGAAGCATTGGTTTAAAACAGTCCACAACACATATAAGCCCCGCAAAAGTCATAACAAGCATGGAAATTACATACTAGCACCTCACATGGGGTGTTTGGATACTCACATCTCTTGGGTGTATATGAAATATATCAAGTTGGAAATGGAAGATAAACACTCATTAACCGGTCCTAGTACATAGATTACCATAGGCTTGAGAATAGATCAAACCTCCATCGATTTGGCGTAAGCACCTAGGAAAGACTATCAAAGAGGTCTTTAAAGGGTTGTAATGTTAGGCTTACGGTAGGGAAACAAAGGGTTTGGTGGGATAGGCTATTTAGTGGTGGCAAGTCAACAATCTTTATGTTACAAGCATACGAAGAATGGCGTTGCTAAGCCAAGACTCGACACTCTAGACTTTAGATAACTGAAACAAACAAAAATAATTTTAAAGATAGATGTAGGATGGTAGCCCGTTTTTTTTTTTTTTTTTTTTTTTTTTTTTTTTTTTTTTTTTTTTTTTTTTTTTTTACACTCTATTTTTTTTCACTTTTTCTATATATTTTTTTCGATTTTTTTTTTCATATACTTTTACTCTACCATCCTCTATGGTAACATCAAAATGATAGGGATTTATAGGCACATCCCTACACTTGAGTTTTTATTACTCTAACACTAATTTGACCCGAATTGAAAAGATCAAAACACTTGGAGTACCTTATTACGCAAATAAAGGGAATTTGAATTAACGTTCCCTTCCAGTCATTTCATAAACTTTAACTTTTCCCATGAGTCCCAATCGTCCCAAAACTGTGTACCAAGGATATTACTCGACTTAGCAACTTATGCAAGCAACTAGATAATTGAACTAAGGGTTTAGGGTGATAACAATAATGCACTAAAAGTGAGTGCATACAAGGTAGGCTAAGGCGATTTGGGTGTACATTTGGGGGTGGGGTGTAAACAATGCTCTTCATTGATATTCCAGAAAAACCGAAACATCACGAGAACCGCGAAAAAGATAGGCTCTGAGGGGTTAACTAGGGGTATCGTGTACTAAAGATGAGTACAACGCAAAGGTGTGGGGGAATTACTCAACCGATGTAGAAGAAGTAATTATATTACAGGTATCAAACAAGGGTTATCCTAATGCCTCTTATCATTTAGTTATTCCTAACTACACAAGTGTAGTCTTACTGGCGATCTCGGGATGCATCACAAAACAAGTTCTAGAATCTATTATACTACCGGTTCACACTCTAAGCATTAAAGATGAATGCTTTAATTCCTACTAATCTAAGGGTGATCCTCACATTTTGGGTGGAATTTAGGTGGTAAAGGGTTTTTGTGCTAGTCATATAACTTCCTATCCGTGAGACGCTTTTGTTAAGTGTAGGACCTTACTTTTATCAACCTTATCACAAACCCACTTAACGAACACAAGTATCACCACGTGAAACCACGCTACGCGTAGAACACGTTCAACACAAACACAAACGTTAAGCTTAGAAGAAAGAAATAAAGATGAGAAAGATGGTGACTTAAGATGTAAACCGTGTATGTATGAAGATAAAGATGAAAACAATAAGTTGTATATTCCAAGGAAAACACACACACACACACACACTCAAGCACACCCCTCAAATGAGACTTTGAGGGGTTTATATAGTACAAGTAACATGATGCCCTAAAAGGCTTTCTATGGGCTTCGTGGGTTGGACATGGGTTGGATTGGATAAAAGGCAAGCTTAACATAACTAGTACCCATTTAGCTTAGTCCAATCCACGAGCCCGTTGACTATTCTATCACGATATCTAACACACGATATAAATTTCCTAAATGTGAATGACCATCACTTCTAATAAAAACTATTAAGGCTAACAATCTCCCCCTAAGGGGTGGTCATTCAAAAGATGCTCCACTTGATTTGGTCTTTACTTTTCTCGAGCTTGAACTTTGTGCGTAGATACAAAATAGTCTTGATTCTTTGTTCCTTCATGCTTTGTGATCAGTTAAAGTGGTTGTCTGCAGTTGTCAACTTCGTTGGTTTGGTGTCTCCACGTCATTCTCCACCATGCTTACACTTCTATTTGTCTTTTGGTTACCAATGATGTAGTTCTCGAGTCTTTAAACTTTGTAGATTCTTTGACACTGACGAAGAATCATCTTTAACTTTGTGTTGCCTTTGATTTTGATGAGAACTTTCATGTGTTGTTGGTATGAGCATGTGGAGAGTCTGTACGATCAATCCGCTCTGGAGCTTCCATAAGAAGAAAACATAAAAACAGGTTAGTAATAAGTGGATTCCGGCACTTACAAGTTTGAATTTCGAGGGTGTTAGCAGCATATTGTGAAAACACATCTCTAATTCTCACAAAGGCCGTTCCTAAACTGGAGTCCCACAAGTGAGATAACGCGATATACCAAAGTACACCTACAGTTCAGATGAGTCGCTGAGGTACACCGAAGCATCACCTCACGACTGTAGACCGTTTGAGACACACTAAGCGTAATCCACGGGGAGTTACCGAAGTGACCTGCTGTCAGGGCTGCTTGATGTTGACCCTGGCAGGAGTTTCCATTCAATCATCGAGGATCACAAATTGTGAAACCTCTCATAAATGTTCTGGCAGATTGCTAAGATCTGCGTAGGACTCTAAAATATATCACTTGTGTCCTTATTGATGAACAACAAGCGATGTCATGTCAAGTGTTCCTATGAGATCTTTTGATGAATCTCATGGCTCTAGACTCAATTAGTGCATTTTGGTTTTCCTGAGCGGAGACTAGGGAGAGGGTCTCCTTCTTCAATACCAACGATCTCTAAGATAAAGTCGATAGATTATGTTGGGTTCCCAGTGAGAATGAAACAAATCCTTTTAAGAGGAATTGAGTGGCTAGAAGGTTTAGTGCAGTGCGTCACTGGGTCCATGACGTCTTTGTCTTCAATACCAGTGTCAACTTAGTGACAACCAGTAGCAAATGAATTGAACCCGGTTTCTGCCCTAAGGTTGAATATGGAGGGCTATTTCTTTTCACCCTTTCTTTTACATTTCTTTTTAATTCTTCAACCCCTTCTTTCTCCTTTCTCACATTACTCCTTTTTTCAATCATACCTAAGGACTTCTAATACTAACTATTGGTGAGGTCCTTGGGTAGATCCCTCCGGCTCTGGTGGATCATAGGACAAAGTTCCTATCCTTAGTCACCTTATAACTCCATGACTGTCCTATTGTTGCCATAAAACCATTTTTCTTGAAAATCTCTCATAGTGTTTATGAGTGAAAACATGTTTGGAACACTTTGAGATTTTTATATTTTCAGAAACACTCCCCCTTCACATGTGCTTATAAGTTTTGACAGAAATTTGCACATGGAGAGTAGAGTTCGCACTTTTTGAATTGATCGGCTCATGATAGACAATTCCCCACGAGACACGGTTACGTTGCCTAGTTAAAGAGTTCCATTGTCAATTTTTAGGTGACAACTAGCTCTAGTAACTAATTTGAAGGTGCATATCTATCACAAGTTTCTCGAGATGGTACATTTACTAACATTGATTCCCGTCAATTCATTGGTTCCGTCTGAGTCGAGCTCATTTTGAGATTCAAACACCGATCATTAAACATTTTTGATCACATTTTAATCACGTCTCCTCCCCCTCAAAAATAGCATAATCGTGATATTTTTGATATCAACGGATTAAACAACATTTTAGAATCTTTTGGGGAGACAAACGGATTTGATTTAAGCATGAATTTGGAACATTTTAGTTTTATACTCCCCCTTTAATAAAACATAATCAATTAAAGGGTTTTAGAGGGAGTTATCTTGAGCACAAAATATTTTGAAAGATTTTGAAAATCTTTTTGCACAATCTTGAAAAGGTGCTCAAGATGATGATGATTTCTCACCATTTTTAAATGTAGTGCACTGAAGCGTACACTTGATTTTTCATTAAAAACACGAGTTTTGATTTGTAAATAATCAAAAGTCATCATTTTGGTCCGGGTTTCGTACTGATGTATACGAAAGCCATTTTATGAAGAAATTTTGAGAAACGACATGTTTTAGAAAACATATTAAAGAACTCTCGCTCAAGCATCTGTACATACCCGTATCATTGTTGAATGACATTTGTAGAAACGTACAAAATATTGATTATACGAAAGACATGTCGTGAGAAGAATATTTCTGGATTTTATATTTTCTATTGTTTTTGTATTTTTGAAAGTTTTATATTTTTATATTTTGCTTTTGTTGGTTTTTCAAATTTTGTATTTTGTTTTTCAAAAATAATTACAGCGAAGCTTTTTGGAAAAACTCATTTTTCAAGAAGATTCGAGAAGACGTTCTAACTCCTCAGGGGTTAGGCTTCGCATTCCAATTCGTCGAACTAAATCGTCAAACCTTTCTTTTGGAAGGGCTTTAGTAAATAGATCAGCGAGTTGGTAATCAGTCTTCACGAAGAATAATTCAACAGTACCATTTTCGACGTACTCTTTGATGAAGTGGTAGCGGACACGGATATGCTTAGTCTTTGAGTGATGAACAGGATTGCATGATATGGCTATGGCACTTTTCGAGTCACAATACATAGGTATTTTATCGAAAGTAAAGCCATAATCTGTGAGTTGTGTTCTCATCCATAGAACTTGAGAACAACACGCAGATAGAGACACATACTCAGCTTCAGTGGTTGAAAGTGCAGTGCAATCTTGTTTCTTTGAAGACCAGCTCACTAACTTTTCACCCAAAAATTGTGCTCCTCCGGATGTACTTTTTGCTGTAACTTGATCACCTGCGTGGTCCGCATCTGAAAAGGCAATTAGATCAAATCCGGATTCCTTCGGATACCAAAGTCCCATGTGAATGGATGTCTTCAGGTACCGAAAGATCCTTTTAACCTCTTTGAGGTGCAGTTCGGTAGGCTTTGCCTGAAACTGTGCTAATAAGTAAACAACAAAATGAATATCTGGTCGACTAGCAGTAAGATACATGAGAGAACCAATCATGCTCCGATATTTCTTCGGATCAATAGGTTTCCCAAACAAATCGGCTCCAATTTTCGGTGAAGTTACCATTGGTGTTCCGACAGAATCACAATTATCCATACCATGATTTTTCAAAATCTCAGTTGTGTATTTAGCTTGATTAATAAAAATTCCACGTGGGGATTGATGTATTTGTAAACCATGAAAAAACTTTAGTTCACCCATCATGGACATTTCAAATTTACTTTTCATGAGATTTTAAAAATGTTTTGAAAGATTCGGATTAGTGGACCCAAAGATGATGTCGTCCACATAAATCTGAACAATCAAAATGTCGTTTTTGCATTTTTGTGTAAACAGGGTAGGATCAACTGCTCCTTTGGTGAAATATTTTTGGATAAGGAAAGAGGACAGTTCGTCATACCACGCTCTCGGAGCTTGTTTCAATCCATAGATTGCCTTTTTGAGTTTGTAGACGTAGTCTGGATGTTCCATGTCTACGAAGCCTTCTGGCTGACTCACGTACACTTCTTCTTTCAGAGTTCCATTCAAGAACGCGGTCTTAATGTCCATCTGATAAACCGTGATGCTTTTGTGAGCTGCATAGGCTAAGAATATCCTGACTGCTTCAAGTCTAGCTACCGGCGCGAATGACTCTTCAAAGTCTATCCCTTCCTCTTGTCTGTATCCTTTGGCCACAAGACGAGCTTTGTGGCGAATAACAGTCATCTCTTCATCCCTTTTGTTCTTTCATAACCATTTAAGATCAATGACGCGAACGTCAATGGGTCTTGGAACCATATCCCAAGAGTCATGTAGACGGTATTGGAGAAGTTCCTCCTGCATTGCTTCTATCCATGCGGGTTCTGCCATTGCCTCGCGAATGTTCTTTGGCTCTATATTGCTAATTGAGCAAAGGTAAATGCACAAGTCGCAATTGGTGGCAAGTTGACGTCTCGTCTGAATTGGCCTTGAAGGTTCACCAATAACTTGTTCAATTGGGTGGTCTCTTGTCCACTTCAGAGTAGAAGGATACCGTTGGTTAAATGTATGCAAGTTAGATGGTTCTCGTAAGCTTGAAGATGATTCAGTTGATTCCGTAGCAAACGGGTTTTCAAATAAGTCTTCATCTAACGTTGCATCGTTATGGTTTTGGTTTTGCTCATCAACTGCTGGTAGAACAGGTGCAAGACCTGGAGTAGATGTAGATGATGTTGATGGAGTTGGTGCATTGGTTTCAACCGTAGTAGATGCATCTTCTGTTGGTGGCGGTGGTAGATGATTTTGAGCGGGTGCAGCGGAATGATGGTTTGATGCATTTGTCGAAGTTCCACCATAGTATTCATCGAACATTAACTCAAAGAAAGTCTCCCATTCTTGTTCTTTAGGATTGTCAAGTGAAGTTGATTGAGCTCTTTGAGGTACGAGTCCTGAACTGATGTGTCCAGAAGTCTGCCGGTTTAGTGCGGGTTCTAGAGCGAGTCTCTCAGAAGCCATCTGTGAAAGTTCATCAAAATTCACATTCATCGTCTCCATGATCCTCCTAGTTCTTCTGTTATACACCCTGAATGCCCTCGAGCTATCTGAATATCCAATGAAGATTCCAATATCACCTTTAGCTTTCAATTTACCTAGATCTTCTCTGTCGTTCGTCGGATAGCACAGAGCGCCAAACACGTGAAAGTAAGAGATATCAGGTTTTCTGTTGTTCACAAGCTCATACGGGGTTTTATTGAATCTAGGATGGATTAGGGATCGGTTCTGAGTGAAACAAGCAGTGGCAACATCATCAGCCCATAGAAATAACGGTGCACTGGAATAAATTAGCATTGTGCGAGCAGCTTCCACAAGAGTTCGATTTCTTCTTTCGACTACCCCATTCTGCTGTGGAGTTCTAACAACTGATGTCTGATGTGTGATTCCAACATCTTCAAAATAAGTTCTTAACTCCTGATTAGTGAATTCTGTGCCGTTGTCTGTTCTTACAACCCTTACTGGAGATTGAAGAAGTACTTGGATACGCTTCAGAAAGGTGATGATAATGCCTGGTGCTTCGTCTTTTGATCTCAAAAACCTAACCCATGTATATCTTGAATAATCATCGACGATAACAAGAATATACTTTTTCCCGTTAATGCTTTCAACTCTCATTGGGCCACATAAGTACATGTGCAACATATGCAACCTTGCTTCCGAACTAGGTACGGGTTTGGGTTTATATGATGCTCTTTTGCTTTTACCTTGTTCTCATGATGGACATAAGTGATCCTTGGTGTATTTGAACTTTGGAAGTCCATTGACGATGTTGTCTTTGGCCAGTTTGTTGATGGTGTCGAAATTTAGATGGGATAACCGTCTGTGCCACAACCAGGACTTTGTTCCAGATGCTCGTGTCATAAGACATATTGGTGATGAAGAGGCCATTTGGTTAATGTCGATAGCATACAAGTTTGTATCACGATTCCCAGTTAGGAGATCAGTGCCATTCAAGTTTCTAACGAAGCAGGCATTTCTCCTAAAAGCAACCTCTAAATCTGCATCACAGAACTGCCTGACTGAGAACAAATTATGTCCCAACCCTTCGACATAGTAAACCCGAGTGATCAAATAATTTCCAAATGGTAGATCTCCATAACCCATGATAGCTGCTACATGACCATTTCCAAAACGTACGGTTCCCATGAATTTCCAGACGAAATTGATCAGCAGCTTCAGATTCCCGGTCATGTGCTTGGAGCAACCCGAGTCGACGATCCAAAGACAAATTTCGATAACCTGCCAATAACAGAAGAAGAAGATTTTGGAAACCGTTTTGATTTTGTTTCCTTTGGGTTAGAGGTAAAATCCTGATCACACTCATAGAAGTTATCTATTGGTAAGACAGGTTCATCACTCATTCTACCATTATGGAGTGTGAAAGTTCTACCCGTGGGTTTCCAAATGTCATCCCTAAAGTAAACATTATGCTCCCTATCAGTAGTGTAAAGCCTAAGTCTCGCAACTAGTCTTCCTATTCTTTTAGCATAAGTTCTTTTGGGAACATTCTTCTTAATAGGCTTAACAATCTCATTCTTATAAACACAATCATCATGAACATTAGTTAAAGATTTCTTGCAAGTTAAACAAACAGATTCAATAGATTCATTAAACTTAGCAGATTTCATAGGTTCATTACATTCAGATGAGATGTCTTTCTTATTACAAAGCGGTAAATTCCTAGGGTGTTCTTCTACTTTCTTCTCGTTATTCAAGCGACTACTCTTAGAGCCAAGCGAGACTCTATTGTTCCTTGTATTGCTCTTAGGCTTTAGTCTGCTGCTCCTAGAGGTGCTTCCTAGTCCTGTAGAAGGTAAGGCACACTCATTAGGATTCACATTTTTATCTAGAGAAGTGGTTTCGGCTTTCCTAGTCTCTTTAGAGTGCTTTTCTAAACTTATGTCGTTTGTTCCATATGTTTTAGATGTGGAGGCAGACGCATTAGTGGTACTCATCTTAAAAAGGCCAGGAGCTAAAACTTTTGGTTTCTCGATAACCGCTTTTCCTTTATCAACATTTTGTTTAGCCAAGGCAGGTGGAGTGACTGCTTTGGATAAATCATTTTTCTCATTGACTTTTGGAGGAGGCATTGAAACAGACATTTTTGGTTTTAAAACCGGTTTGGGAACATTTGCTTTCTCCGCAGTCAATGGTTTTGTAATCTTAGTATCCACTGCCTTTCCTTTTTGACATTCCAGCTGAGCCCTCAAAAGATCATTTTTCGCTTTCATGTCATTGTAGGCACGCTCATACGACAATTTGTCATATTTGTATTCCTCAGTTTTTCGATCAAGTTGTTTAAAATATGACACATTTTATTTTTCAAGTTTTTCAAGAGCTTTTTCATATTTTGAAACAATTTCGGAGGTCTCAGACTGGAGTCTTTCATGATCTTCAACAGAATATGTTTGCAAAATAATGGACATAATATCAGTAGTCATAACATCTTCGAAGAGAGAGTCATTTAAATTTTCCAAAACTTTGATGTGTTCAACACTTTCATTAGCTTGCTTTACTAGGGATTTATGGTCCTTGACAAAGTCAGCTGTTTCTTTCAAAAAGGCTTGTTCAAAATGAATTACCCTTGCACTGATGGCATTCAGCTGAGGGGCAATTTGAGTTTCAAAATACTTTTTATTTTCATTATCAAAACTATTAAACCAGATGTTTGTTGTAATATTAGTTTTAGTTTTAACAGTGTCTTGAAGATCCACAATTCTAGTTTTCACATTTTCTAAAATACTTCTCGCATCACTTGTGTTAAAAGGATTGTTTGAAGACATTTGTTCAATGTTCGAAAGAGAATTTGAGACAACAACTGGTTTTGAAACAGATTTTGAAACATGTGTTGACTCTTTGTTTGAAACACTTGGTGTGATGGAAATCTTTGACTTTTCTTTTTGATTAACAAAAGTAATTCCGTTAATTTTGTTCCATTTGTTATAATCAATTGGTTTGATTTCCGAATTCTTTTGTTTCATTTTTGATGTACTCTCCTCAGATAGTTCTAACGTTTCAAGAGAATCACGAACAATAATGGGTTCATGTAAAACATTTCCATTGTTTAACACATTCTGAGGTTTCTGAGCTTTCTTGAGGAACAAAGAAGGGTCGTTACCAAGGGCCATTCTATGATTAGTATGAAAACGCGGATTTACTTGATTAGAAAGCATCTTGATTGTTTGAGCAGAATGACCCGTTTTAAGAAGCAAATTTTCCAAAATTTGGATTTTTTCATTTTTATCAAGAATTTCATCAAGAAGAGAATCTTCTCGTTTTGAAAAATCAGTAATCAACTGCTTCTTCTCTTTTTCAAGATTAGAAAACATTTCTTTTTGTTTAGAAAGTTGGTTATTTAAATCAGAAATTTCCTTGTTTAAAGATTTAATTTTCAAGTTCAAATTCACATCAAGTGTGTTATACTTGATTTGCAATAGTTGTTCTTTAGAAACCAAATTTCGATAACCAATTTCTAACTCTGATTCTTTGTTTTTATGAAATTCAAAGGCTTTTGCGTTCTCCTTGTAACTCTCAAGCTCAGCGGTCACTTTAGCATTCGCGGCCTTAACTTCGCGATTGACCGTTCTAACTTTCTCGATTTCAATGCCACAATTATTGATTAATGATTCAAAATAAGCACGTGTTTCCTCATCAGTCTCAGTATTTTGTGCCACACAGTCTCCACTAAGATCCACATCTGGAGTCTCAGAGTTAGTATTGCTACAACTCGGATTGTCCAGGTATGTATCATAAGTAGGTGCTGATGTCACATAATGTTGTTCGTCATGAGTAAACCCATCAAATATGACATTGTTATAACATGGATCAGTGATTGGTACCTCAGATACTGCGTTGGCGTCATAGACAGGAGGTGCGTCAGAGTCAGTGTCGTACTTAGTCTCCTGAAGATTTGCCATGAAGATGCAGTTTGCTTTGAGTTCCTCGAGGTCTTCCAAATCATCCATAATAGCCATGAAGTCATGTTCCTCAACACTCAATTGAAGTCCAGATTGCTCCTTTTGTACCAACATGATAGCTTTCTAAAGATACGCAAGATCCTTCTTTTTCGGCTTAGTTGGACAATTCCTTGCCATGTGACCCAATCCTTAACAGTTATAACACTTAACCTGATTACCCTGATTCACATTTCCATAATTCCCAACGACTAGAGCTGCAACATTCCCATTCTGATTACCCACTGCTCTATTCCCAACATTCTGAACCAACTGATTACCCTGATTCGGAACTGCCTGATTACCCATGCGAAATCCAGTAGCATATCCCTGCTGATTCCCAATAACTCCAACCATTTGTCCTTGATGACCCATGTTCACACCCGGCTGTGCAATTTGCCTGTTGCGAGTGTTTGATGAAATCCTTTGGTTGTTGTTAGTTGGTGTGGAATAGCGACCTCTGAATGCTTTACCCAAGAATGCAAATGCTTGTGACAAAACTTCTTCTGGTTCCATTTCAAGATCAGTGACTCCTTGTTCCTGGTAATGATGTTGTTCAGGTGGATAGTTTTGTTGTGGAGGGATGTATTGCTGCAAGTTGTTGTTAGTGGAAGATGATGAAGCTTGTTGTTGTGTATTCACTAGAGTTTGAGTCTTTGCAATGAGTGCCAATGGATCATGTGCTTTGCTAATCTTTCTTGCCTGACTTCATTCACTTCATTTTGGTTTTGTTTCAGAAAATCGTTGAGTTGATCAAAGTTCACTTGATGTAAGTCTTTTGTTTGGTTGACAATAGTGACATATCGTCCCCATTCTTCTGGTAGATTGTTCAAGAACTTGATGTTGCTCACGATAGTTCTGGGTGTCAACTTGTTTCTGATCAGCTCATTCATTAAAGTGCAGAACCTTCCATAGTAGGATTCAATGGATTCTCCTGGAGTAGATGTAAACTTTTCCCATGCAGTTAGCAGCTTGTTCTCCGTATCTTGTTGACCAATTTCAGTTCCATGACAAAGACGTCTAACACGTTCCCACATATCGAAAGCAGTTTCACAACTGTCTACAGCAGCGAAGATGTCACTTGGTAAACCCAGTTGGACAATATGAATTGCCATGTCATCTGCTTCGACTTGTTTCTGATCCTCTTCAGAGTATTCCGATTCTTTTTGAAGACGAAAAAATGGTGGGACGAGAGGTGTTGCATCAGAATTTCCAGGGTCTTGGACTTGTCGAGGTATGAAGGGTCCATCCTGAATGGATTTGATCATCAATTTTCCATTAGGTTTTGTCTTGATGTAACGAAGCATTCGACTTGTCCATTGAAGATAACCACCTTTTTCCAACATAGGAGGACGGTTTTCGGCACCGGCTGCATGAATGTCTTGTTGAGTTACCATTGATGAAGGTATGATATGATAAAGTTGATGTAGGATCGATTCAATGATAAAGGAGTTGTGTTGGATGAAGATTAAGCTCTGTTGTTGTAGTGAAAATTTGGTCTAAAAACTTAAAAACCTCAATAACTTCTTTTCGGAGCGTTTTTAGGACTTGAAGGTTGACCCGAATGAAGTTCATGCTGCAGTCTATTCTCCTCGTTCTCACGGTTGTTTTGATGGGTAGATCGCTGAAAACGGAGTTACGGTTCAAAAGTTATAGCCGTTTGAAGTTTTGCTCAAAATCTTACTCGTAAAACTGTTCTTAAGCGTAGAAGTGAGTGCTTATGCGTAGGATTCTTATGCGTAAAAAGCTTAGGCGTAGGGTCCCTTATGCGTAAAACCCAACTTACGCATAACCTTTAGAGTTATGCGTAGGCTAAAAAACTTAAACGTAGAATCCTTATGCGTAGGATTTACTTATGCGTAAGACAAGCTTAGGCGTAAGAAAATGCTTATGCGTAAGAAATTATACACGTAAGATTTAGCTTATGCGTAAATCTAGGTTAAAAACCAAAAATCCTTTACACTGTCACAGCGTAAAAGATATCCACAAGTCGAAGTGTTCCACAAACTTATCCAAGTGAGGGAAGCACTGAGTAACCATTGTTGCACGAAGATTCTTCACCAAAAAGTTATGCGTAGAAAACTAGGGTTTTGACTTTTTGACCTTTACGCGTAAAAAATTCCCAGCGATTCAAACACTTTCTTATACACTCAAAGCCTTGAAAACACTCAAATAACACAAAATATTTGACCTTAATCACCCAAAGTGTCTTGAATGCTTATGCGTAGAAACGTACAACGCAAAACATACGAGTTAAAAACTGATGAAAAACACGTAAAGCTTCGAACTTTTTTCCAAAACTAGACTCTTTAACACTATAGGAACCTCAAACCATAAGAATCTTGAAGATTGTAGTGCAAAAAGTAAAGTTTTAAGCGTGACAACTTTGAATAACAAGAGCTTACGCGTAACACTTACACAAACAAAAATTTCAATTGTAGGACCTTACTTTTATCAACCTTATCACAAACCCACTTAACGAACACAAGTATCACCACGTGAAACCACGCTACGCGTAGAACACGTTCAACACAAACACAAACGTTAAGCTTAGAAGAAATAAATAAAGATGAGAAAGATGGTGACTTAAGATGTAAACCGTGTATGTATGAAGATAAAGATGAAAACAATAAGTTGTATATTCCAAGGAAAACACACACACACACACACACTCAAGCACACCCCTCAAATGAGACTTTGAGGGGTTTATATAGTACAAGTAACATGATGCCCTAAAAGGCTTTCTATGGGCTTCGTGGGTTGGACATGGGTTGGATTGGATAAAAGGCAAGCTTAACATAACTAGTACCCATTTAGCTTAGTCCAATCCACGAGCCCGTTGACTATTCTATCACGATATCTAACACACGATATAAATTTCCTAAATGTGAATGACCATCACTTCTAATAAAAACTATTAAGGCTAACATTAAGACTAATGGCCCACTCCTATATGTCATGAAAAATTTTAAATTTGGTGCCAAAATTACCCTAACCGACATTTTCTCATGGTTTATTACACAAATACAATTGGACAAAGCAAATAATCAAGGGTAAGCATAGTTTCAAAGTTCCCGTTTTATTTTCCCTCCCTACACTTAAACTGAACATTGTCCCCAATGTTCCCCGAAAGTATCAAAGTTATGATAATAGAAGGTAATTAAAAACGAAAGAAACTAATACTCCCCTGATTAGCTCGGTAGGATCCGTGTAAAGTGGTGGTTAAATCTTTCCCAAGCAGAATGTATGCGTGAAAAGCTCCTTCCAATCTTATGTATCTTCTTCTTAATAAATTAAACCTGCACACTTGAAGAAAACAAACGAAACCTTCGCGTAAAATCGGCGGTAATAATATATATAAGACTCTATTAAACTAGGATATAATGCTTGTGGAATGGATGTTTACAGAATTTCTGGAAAATTAAGACCTGAAAAATTCCAAAAATTTTATAAGTAGCTCAGAAAACGAGAAAAAAGTAATCTGTTGTTTTTACTCCTTCCTGACGCCATCAGGTTGCGATCCTGACGCCGTCAGGTTATCCTAACAAAAACTGGTCTGCGATTTTCTGGAAAAAAATTCTGGAAAATTTACATCTTTAGAATCTGGAAAATATTCTGAAAAACATCCATTATGACTCGATACAAGCATTTGACTCGAACAAACACACATATATATCTTTAATTAATTGTTATTCTCATGTTTACATTTCTTTTGAAAACGTGTGTAATCCTCCCTACACTTATCCTTTATGTAAAATACCTTTATATGCAATTAAGACGAGGTTAAAAACAAAATAAAGCATTTTTACAAATTTAAACATGAGAATAAGCAATCAATAAAAGATATATGACACTAACAAGCAAACAATTAAGCATGGGTTGCCTCCCACGAAGTGCTTTTCTTTATTTATGAGTCTTGTAGCTAGACTCGTAGTCGTGCTCCTACGTAACTTCATTACCGTCATCTCCTTCCTCACAACGGTCTCTATTGGGGAATTCCATGTTGTAAGAGTGCCCTATGATGTACCTTTCTAAGAGGTCGTCCTCTCCCCAATTGGTTCTATATTTCGGTCCTAAGTTCAAGCAATCCTTATAGAATCCAAAAATCTTAGCCATAACATAATCTACTACTTTTTCCTTATCCTCATTATTCCTATAATAGACCGAAAGTTTAAGTTCCTTTTCATCATTGGAGAGTGATGAAAACTTCTCAATCTTAAACGGCATTTGGTAAGCTACATCATCGGTCTTATCTTTGAATCGCACTATTCCTAATGAGGGATCATAAGTCATCCCGGTGTTTTCTATGAAAGGTTTTCCTAGAATAACGTGAGACAAGCTAGGATCTATGGTCATGCTAATATCATCCACAATTATGAAGTCCGTAGGAAACGTGAAACTACCTACATAAACGGGCAATCCCTTAATTCTACCAAGAAAATTACACCTAACCCTAGGATTATCGGGGTCTTGCCTAGTTGGGATAGGCTTCTTCATTACTCAATTATAGTAGGTGCTAGTCATTATGTTTATTGGTGATTTGCGGTCAATGTAGGCCTTTGCCACGAAAAGGTGTCCTATGCAACATGGTATGTTAAGATTCCAAGGGTTCCCAAACTTGATTCTAGGGCTTTTCCTAACATACATGTGACGGAGGTCACGTACTAAGTGAAGGTGGCGAGATAGCTCTTCTTCCGTAGGAAATTTATTGAAATAGTCATTGTCTACTTCATCTACTTCCTCGGTTGTTTCATTATCCTCAAGTCTATGGTCCTCTTCGTCATTTGTTCTATTAGGTTTCACTAAGGCGATGGTATTGACGAATTGGACGTGTTTAGCTAACTTACTTGGGTCCTTAATCTCTACACCGGAAGGCTCGGGAGTTGAGATAGCATTAACCTTCCTATCACTATTGGTCATGGCTTTCAAGAGGTTATCTATCTTCCTATCCATCTCGGCTTGTTGTTGGTTAAAACAGTCCGAGAGCTTAGCTATTTGAGCTTCTTGGGATGCAACTAGGTGTTGCAACATCCCCTCAATGTTTTGTTGGTTAGGACCATGAGATGGGGGCCATGAGAAATCATTGGAAGTGAATTCTTTAGTTTGCCCCCAGTAGAAGTCGGGCTTGCCCTTCCAAGCTTCTCGGGTATCATTGAAATTCCTAGGTCCGGGTGTTGTAGGGAATCTTCCTACCGTTCCATTAATACGCGAGGATGCGTAGTCAACGGAAGCATGTTCGGGGAATCGGGTGCAAGTGCGTGTGTTATGAGGATCACTACACGGCTCACACGAGGAAGAAACTTTGTTCACATGGCGTGAAGACTTAGGATTTTCGTAGGAACTCATTAGGAATTTAACTTGATCTTCAAGTTCGAGCATCCTACGGTCGGAAGGTTGTGAGTCAATGGGAGGCAAGGAGATTGCCTTAACGGTTTTGGGCAACTCACGGGGGTCATTCCAACTTTCGTTGTCATAGAGAGCAAGGTCCTCTATTATACCCCATGATTCTTTCGCGGTTAGATCACTAAGTTTTCCACCGGCCGCTTGGTCAAGGGCTCGCTTGGTGGGGAAGTTGACATGATCATAGAAAAGTTGGACTTGGAGCCAAAGATCAATGCCGTGATGAGGGACTTTATGAAGTAAGTCCCTGAATCGAGTCCATGCTTTGTAGAGAGATTCACCTTGACGTTGTTGGAACATCAAGATGTCATTCCTAAGCTTAGTGGTTCTCCCCGGTGGGAAAAATTGAGCAAGGAAGCGAGAGGTGAGATCATCCCAACTTGAGATGGAGCCGGCGGGAAGTCGCTCAAGCCAATTACTAGCTTGGTCTCGTAGAGAGAATTGGAAGAGACGCAGACGCGTGGTCTCCCGAGTAGTAGCATCAAGGTCGATGGAATTGACAATTTTAAGGAAATCCTTAAGATGCTGATTAGGATCTTCAAAACGAAGTCCATGGAATGCACATCCGTTTTGCACCAACCGGATGGTGTCGGATCGCAGGGCCGTAGTTTGGGCTTGATCGGGAAGCTCAATGGTGTTCCTATAGCCTAGGTGGCTTGGTCTCGAGTATTCACCAAGAGTACGGGCTCTTGGCGGGTCATTTGGTGGTAGGTTGATGAATGGTGGTTGGTTATCACTTTCCATGATGAAAAGTGATGGGTTACTAACAAAGGTCACGAAGAAGGGGGATAGACTACGAGAAAGCTAAAAAAAATGAGAAAAAATTTACTTGATAGGAATCAAGCAAAGAAACCTAAACGAGGTAGACTACTAACTAGCTATTCTATTCCCCGGCAGCGGTGCCAAAAACTTGATAACGCTACACGCGTCGTTCGGGGTTAAAGGAACTTCCTTTTCTTCGAGCAAGTTTTATAACACCCTAGGCAGTGAACCTAATCGTTGTAGTGTAGTATTAGGGTAAGCCACGGGTATTGATATCGTTCTCTAGGGGAATAGGAATGCCAGTGAGAAGTTACTACGCTAAGGTTGAGGTTGAGGAAGATTATTTTTTTTTATCTTTTTATGTTTTTTTAGGAATTAGAAAGGTACGAATCTCGGGGTTTGAATTTGGGGGTTGGTATTTCTACCGATTACTCTACTTATCTAATTATCTAATCTAAGGTGTATGTAGTCTATGTCTAATTATTGTGTGCTCGTATGATGGTTTAAAGATGTGTTTACTTAGGTTTTATTACTCCTTAATTATCTCCTATTGATGGTTGAATTGTCACGTCCTTATTCTTAATCGCGTTGTGTGTCTAAAGTCGTAGGGTATGCGTTTGTCCCTAACTCTTTGAAACTACCAAAGGGTCTCGTCTACAAAATCTCTAGGAATTATAAACTCTAACTCTAAGGTACTCTTTGGATGGTTTAGCCTATAACTACTCTAGGTGTTATAGTCTAAGGTTCACAAAGATTAATCAAGCATTAACTACAAAATGAATGACCTATCGCATTACTAGATCATTAACAATTAAGATAAGAGACAACCAATCAATATTCAATAATTAAGTTTCATATTCCCTAAGCAAACACACAAGTAAATTAGCCGGACATGGAGAACATGCAAGCATACACACAAATAATTGAAGACATAATTGAATTAATGAAGTAAAACACTTATCTTGGTGTAAGATAGGGTTTGGAACCCTAAAATACTGTACAAGACAGCCTTGGTTCGGTTTAGGTTTTTACTCCAAAAGACTACACACAAATACTGAAAAATTCGGATTCTATATATAAGATTACAATCGCGACAGCGTCACCCTTTGAATTATGACGCCGTCGGGTCACCGTAATTAGGGTTTCGTCTTGGCCACGTTAGTCTTGCGACGATGTCACCTTATGCTTGTGACGCCGTCCCCTTCAGTCTCTGATGCCGTCTGGATCAAATCTAGACTGTCTGAGTTGCGACGGCCTACTCTTTTAAAGCCTGACGCCGTCACTTGAAAATAAGCAATTTGGCTACTGAGCCGTCACAAAAGTGATGCGACGGCATCACAGTTAAAACTGACGCCGTCCCCTTGTATTTCAGCAGTCTGAGTGGCTCGATTCTTGACTTTAGCCATTTTCTTCGTATATCCGCGCCTTTTCGTCCAAATAAGTGCCATTCCAGCAATTTGCCTTCAAGAGACCTAAAAAGTGAAAAGGAACGATATTAAGTAATAACGGATACAAAAGTGATCAAATAAGGGCTTAAACGACCCCTCAAAAAGGTACATTTTAAAACCTTATCACTACACCAATCTCCTTATGGCGGAGAAGCCTTCACAACGTCGCCTAGCCTTTTTCCGGTGCTAGGCTAACCACCAGGTTCTTTCACTCCAAGGTGAACCACACCTACACAACGTCGCCTACCCTTTATAAGGTACTAGGCTAAGTACCTAGTTCTTTCACTCCAAGGTGAACTACACCTTCACAACATCGCCTACCCTTTATTAGGTACTAGGCTAAGCACCTAGTTCCATTGCAATGGAGGAACTACTACCACACTACACCAACGAATAATCGCAAAGGAGATCTACTCCTTTACAACATCATCAAGGATATCAATATCCTTGGATCTAATACTAGTCTATCTTGTACATCGAAACACACCATATCGAATGTACATCTAAGGCACCTTTCACTAATGCCTTTGACTAGATCTACAAGACACCTTTCACTAATGTCTTGTGTCTTCACTTCTAAGCACCTTTCACTAATGCTTCTAGTCTTGACTTCTAAGCACCTTTCACTAATGCTTCTTGTCTTGACTTTTAAGCACCTACCACAAGTGCTTATGCTATAGACGATAGATATCCTTCACTAATATCTTCGTCTTGACACTTGAGACATCTTTCACTAATGTCTACAACACTACACTTCTTTGAAGAAAGAAAGGAATCATCAGCAAGAAGACTTCAGTAGCCTTGATGATGAGGAAGCATGGCAACTCATGGACTTGAGCTTGCTCGGCTTCAAAGGTGGTGATCTTGCCTTTAAGAGGAACCTAAAAGATCACACGAAAACAAAGCTACAAACATAGATCTCTTGGATCTGAGATTAGTGAGTTTTTAACTCAAGTAGAAAGTGTGTTAGAAAGGGGTAAGAAATAATGAAGAAATGGCTCACTATTTATAGAGGAAAAATCCTACTGTTCCCCGGATCCCACGGATCCCTTCCATAAGGGATCCGTCTAGCGTTATGCTAGGGATTTGTGGGACGCTCCCTTTTACCCATGGGTATCTTGGTTATGGGTCATGGGTTGAACCATGGATCTTTGGCTAGATACAATGTATCTTTGAGTGCAATGCACTTGGTCACTTGGGTATGGGTTGATCCATGGGTTATGGATATTATCCATGTATGATATAAGCATGATGTCATGCAATGGGTTATGGGCTTTGGGTTGTACCCAATTACATTCAATGTATTTGCCCAATGGGTTGTGATACTTAAGTTTCTACCCATTTATATTACACAATATACTACATACTAGTTATGTGTATATTTTATCCAAATATGTAAACACTAGTTGTTGTACATATGTATTACTAAATCATAAAATCACTTATACTTGTTTTAGTGTTTTATGTGAAAATGTGAATATGTTAGAAACTATTAGTTCAAACAATTTACGTATTTTATTTGTTTCATTAAAATGATTTTACATTTGTTATCGACAAAACATTATAAGATCGTAAAATATAAATAAACGTTTTTACGGCTTATTTGTATTAACAATCTCCCCCTTTTTGTTGATGACAAAACATAAAATTATTTTAAGGAAAAGCTAAAATTCGTAAAATTTTGAATTTGTAGTTTTTACTTTCTTCTCCCCCTTTTTGTCGAAACAAAAAGTGTTTGAAAGAAAGCAACACATCGTTTTTAAGAAATAATAATAAAAAGAAATAGAGAGCAAGTAACGGGAAAGGATCTCGTCTTTACTCCCCCTTGACGAGTCCATCCCTATGTAAGGACGTCAAGAAGTGATACTAATCTAGTTTGTTTGCAAGTAAGTTTGCAAAGGATTTCGTCTAAGTGACGAATGTACTCCCCCTTGATGATTGCAATTTTGCAAGGGGATGTCATGAAATGTAAACCTAGTATTGCAAGTAATTTGCAACGTATTGCTTTGACATAAAGCTCCCCTAGCTTTAGGATGTCAAAGTCTTCATGTCTAAATTGAATAACTACAAAACAAAGGTTAGAAAGCAAGTATAATTGTTAGGAATTGAAAATTCCATGATAAAGTGTTGGTCACCCCAATTAAGGTCTAGCATATGTTAGCTCGTAGACGTGTCGGTATTTACGTTATTTATCAGTTTATTAGTTAGTTATTAGTTTAGTTTAGCGTAGTGTAACACCGTGGAGGAAGGACGGGTCTTTACCCACTGTATACCTGATCCACAGGCCGATAGGAGGTCGTTGTGTCTGTAAGTATAAATACCCCTTCCATCCATGGAAGGGGTGGTGCTTCTCATTCAATCTAATATTCCCTTTGTGTAAACCTCGAGCAAGAACACCCTCTCTCTACTAACTCTCTAACTATGGCAAACATGTATTTTGATCATCCAAGACCACCCGAATCATCAACACAATAAATATTACGATCCTACAATTGGTATCAAGAGCCAAGGTTTTTTGTGTTATGTTGATTTGTGTGGTTTTGTTCCACGGATACTTTGTTTGTTAATTTTTGATACTCGTTTTTAAAACTGATTGTGCATCATTTTTAGGTGTCGAAAACTTTGTTTTCTCACTTTTATTTAATATCAGTTTGGTTAACAATTTTTTAAGCATCAGTTTTTAAACAATCTTTTGAGTTTCCTGTATCTGGTCGTTAACATAATATCTCTGTACAAAATCTGTCGTGTCTCAATTTGTCAAAGGCAGTACCTTTGTATAATCTTTGCATAGTGTTTTGTACCAACATTTATCAGTGAGTCTCATGGTCGTTATTTTTGGTCAAACTGGGTCAAAAATGAAGTAATTTTTTTCTGCATAAGTCATTCTTTTTCTGGGTAAGCATGTACATGGTCGGAAAACTTTGTTGGAAAACTCATCGGAAAATGTTATAAATCTTGCTAGCGACTTATGTCATGTAAAACCTTAGCGACTTGTATTCACAAGTCGTAGCGACTTGTTCTAAGACTTGGTGACGGTTTGACTTTTGAGTCAAACTGAAATGCTAGCGACTTGTCGTAGCGACTTGGTGCAGCGACTTGGTGCAATATAAGATCTAGCGACTTGAGTTAACAGAAAGGATGAAGAAGATATGACTTGACCATGACCACAAAACCATCATACCAAAACAGTCTCATGAACCTCAGTTCCACCATCATCAATCCATGAGAAATTTAATAGATCCAAAACAAAAAATTCAGAACCCACTCCAACATCTCAAACTACCCTATCTCTTCACCAATCTCAGTCAACACTTCATCACTTCAACTCCATACTTAGAAAAACAAAAAATATGAACACGATGAGATCTCAGTTTTTTTTCAACCTTTCAAATATCATTCCAATATTTTTTTTGGTTGATCAAATATCATCATAGACCCTACTGATACTATACGATATTAAAGAAATGAATTTAACAAGTATGTTACTTCATTTCTTTGGTTCGTTTAATTGAAAAACAAAACGTAATCAATAATTATACCTACCCGAGACCTTGGTTGTCACAAGACCTTGAAGCCTCATAGAGAAGATGTGAATGGTTCATGGTGTGTGCTACAGTTCTTGTTTGAGAATCATGTTTAATTGAGAATCTTGTTTGTGAACGGTTCATGATGAGAACGGATTATCATAGAAAAAAGAGAAGCGTGTTAATCGTTTTTTTGTTGTGGATAAGATTGTGATTTGATGAAGCTGTTTTGGTGAGAGTGAAAATGGGGGCGTACATTTTGTGAGATGTGATTAGGGTGAGTGTAATATCCGTGAGTTTAGGGTTAGATATAGACATGTGCACGTGGGTTGTGTTTATATCACTAGCCGGTTAATACTTTAGACATGTGCACGTGGATTGAGTTTATTTCACATATTAACTCTTAGATCTTGACTAGTGTTAATGGGCTTGTTTGCTTAAACTAATTTGGACAGTGCCTGGGCTTTTTGAGATAAAACGTGGGTCTAAGGTTAGACATAGTGATTTTAGGCTCTACTTAGGCATACTAACGTTTGGGTTGGTGATGTTTATATTAAGTTGGAGTTATATGAGGGGCTACATATCATGGACTCATTTTCGAGGGATATTACGTGTGTGATATTGATAACGCTACACGCGTCGTTCGGGGTCAAGGAAACTTCCTTTTCTTCGAGCAAGTTTTATAACACCCTAGGCAGTGAACCTAATCGTTGTAGTGTAGTAATTAGGGTAAGCCACGGGTATTGATATCGTTCTCTAGGGGAATAGGAATGCTAGTGAGAAGTTACTACGCTAAGGTTGGGGTTGAGGAAGATTGTTTTTGTATTTTTTATATTTTTATGAAATGGAAATGTACGAATCTCGGGGTTTGAATTTGGGGGTTGGTATTTCTACCTATTACTCTACTACCTAATTATCTAATTAACTAAGGTGAGGATAGTCTATATCTATTGTTGTGTGCTCGTATGATAGTTAAAGATGTGTTTACCTAGATGCTACTACTCCCTAGTTATCTCCTATTGATGGTTGAATTGTCACGTCCTTATTCTTAACGCGTTGTGTTTTCTAAGGTCGTAAGGTGTGCATTTCCTAACTCTTTGAAGTCACCTTTAAGTGTAGTAAACAAAATCCACTAAGTCATTCATAAACTAACTTTGAGGTTATCTTTGGGTTTAGTAAACGAAATCCACTAAGTCATTCATAAACTATCAAAGATTTATCAAGTATTAAACACAACGATAGCCTAGTCGCACTCCTAAGCCAATTACAATTAAGATAAGAGACAACCTAACAATAATTAACAACTAGGTTTCATACATCTAAGCAAACACACAAGTAATTTAGCTGGACATGGTAAACATGCAAGCATACACACAATCAATCAAAGACATAATTGAATTAATGAAGTAAAGACTTATCTTGATGTAAGATAGGGTTTAAAACCCTAAAATACTGTACAAGACACCTTAGGTTCGGTTTTAGGTTTTTACTCCAAAGACTCTCCACACAAAGACTGAAAAATTCGGATTCTATATATAATATTACAATTGCGACGGCGTCACCTTATGTTTAGTGACGCCGTCGTGTCACCGTCATTAGGGTTTCGTCTTGGCCACGTTAACCTTGTGACGGCGTCACCTTATGTCCGTGACGCCGTCCTCTTCAGCTTCTGACGTCGTCTGGATTGCATCTAGGCCGTCTGAGTAGCGACGGCCTACTCTTTCACAACTAGACGTCGTCACTTGAAAATACGAGTTTTGAGTTCTGGACCGTCACAATAATTTTGGGACGGCGTCGCCATTAACACCTGATGTCGTCGCCTTCTAGTTTCAGCAACTGTGAGTGTCTCGATTTTGACTTTGGCCATTTTCTTCATATATTCGCGCCTTTTCGTCCAAATAAGTGCCATTCCAGCATTTTGCCTTCACGAGACCTAAAAAGTGAAAAGGAACGATATTAAGCAATAACGGATACAAAAGTGATCAAATAAGG
Organism: Chrysanthemum seticuspe; assembly: GCA_019973895.1. NCBI lineage: Eukaryota > Viridiplantae > Streptophyta > Magnoliopsida > Asterales > Asteraceae > Chrysanthemum > Chrysanthemum seticuspe. The sequence continues at coordinate 263,563,911 of BPTQ01000009.1, forward strand.
ACTTAAACGACCCCTCAAAATGGTACCTTTTAAAACCTTATCAAATATCCCTACACTTGTTATTTGCTTGTCCTCAAGCAAATGTGCTTTTAGCCAATTAATTTATAAGTTAGGGGTCATGAAGCATTAATTCAAAACGGTCCACAACACATATAAGCCCCGCAAAAGTCATAACAAGCACGGAAATTACATACTAGCACCTCACATGGGGTGTTTGGATACTCACATCTCTCTCGGGTGTATATATGAAATATAACAAATAGGAAATGGAAGATAAACACTCTTTAACCGGTCCTAGTACATAGATTACCATAGGCTTGAGAATAGATCAAACCTCCATTGCTTTGGTGTAAGCACCTAGGAAAGACTATCAAAGAGGTCTTTTAAAGGGTTGTAATGTTAGGCTTACGGTAGGGAAACAAGGGTTTGGTGGGATAGGCTATTTAGTGGTGGCAAGTCAAAAATCTCTATGTTAAATGCATATGAAGAATGGCGTTGCTAAGCCAAGACTCGACACTCTAAACTCTAGATAACTGAAATAAATAGACATAAATTTAAAGATAGATGTAGGATGGTAGCCCGTATATATATATATATATATATATATATTTTTTTTTTTTTTTTTTTTTTTTTTTTTTTTGCATACACTTTTACTCTACCATCCTCTACGATAACATCAAAATACAGGGATTTATAAGCATATCCCTACACTTGAGTTTTTATTACTCTAACACTAATTTGACCCGAATTGAAAAGATCAAAACACTTGGGGTACATTATTATGCAAAAAAGGGAATTTGAATTTAACTTTCCCTTCCCGTCATTTCATAAACTTTAACTTTTCCCATGAATCCCAATCATCCCAAAACTGTATACAAAGGATATGACTCGACTTAGCAACTTATGCAAGCAACTAGATAATTGAACTAAGGGTTTAGGGTGATAACAATAATTTGCACTAAAAGTGAGTGCATAAGGGGTAGGCTAAGGCGATTTGGGTGTATATTTGGGGGTGGGGTGTAAACAATGCTCTTCATTGATATTCCGGAAAAACCGAAACATCACGAGAACCGCGAAAAGGATAGGCTCTGAGGGGTTAACTAGGGGTATCGTGTACTAAAGATGAGTACAACGCAAAGGGTGTGGGGGAATTACTCAACCGATATGGAAGAAGTAATTATATTACAGGTATCAAACAAGGGTTATCCTAATGCCTCTTATCATTTAGTTATTCCTAACTACACAAGTGTAGCCTCACTTGCGATCTCGGAATGCATCACAAAACAAGTTCTAGAATCTAATATACTACCGGTTCACACTCTAAGCATTAAAGATGAATGCTTTAATTCCTACTAATCTAAGGGCGATCCTCACATTTTTAGTGGAATTTGGGTGGTAAAGGGTTTTGTGCTAGTCATATAACTTCCTATCCATGAGACGCTTTTGTTAAGACTAATGGCCCACTCCTATATGTCATGAAAATTTTTAAATTTGGTGCCAAAAATACCCTAACCGACATTTTCTCATGGTTTATTACACAATCACAATTGGACAAAGCAAATAGTCAAGGATAAGCATAGTTTCAAAGTTCCCGTTTTATTTTCCCTCCCTACACTTAAACTGAACATTGTCCCCAATGTTCCCCGAAAGTATCAAAGTTATGATAAAAGAAGGTAATTAAAAACGAAAGAAACTAATACTCCCCTGATTAGCTCGGTAGGATCCGTGTAAAGTGGTGGTTAAACTCTTTTTCAAGAAGAATTATTGCGTGAAAAGCTCCTTCCAATCTTATGTAATTTCTTCTTGACAAACTAAACCTGCACACTTGAAGAAAACAAACGAAACCTTCGCGTAAAATCGGCGGTAATAATATATATAAGACTCGATTTAAACTAGGATATAATGCTTGTGGAATGGATGTTTACAGAATTTCTAAGAAAATTAAGACCTGGAAAATTCCAAAAATTTATAAGTAGCTCAGAAAACGAGAAAAAAGTAATCTGATGTTTTTACTCCTTCCTGACGCCGTCAGGTTGCAATCCTGACGCCGTCAGGTTATCCTGACAAAAACTGGTCTGCGATTTTCTGGAAAAAAATCTGGAAAATTTACATCTTTAGAATCTGGAAAAATTTCTGCAAAACATCCATTATGACTCGATACAAGCATTTGACTCGAACAAACAAACATAAATATCTTTTAGTTAATTGTTATTCTCATGTTTACGTTTCTTTTGAAAACGTGTGTAATCCTCCCTACACTTATCCCTTATGTAAAATACCTTTGTATGCAATTAAGATGAGGTTAAAAACAAAATAAAGCATTTTTACAAATTTAAACATGAGAATAAACAATCGATAAAAGATATACGACACACAAATGAAAATGAAAAACAAATACACATGGGTTGCCTCCCACGAAGCGCTTTTCTTTATTTAAGAGTCTTGTAGCTAGACTCATAGTCGTGCCCCTACGTGACTTTATTGCCGTCCTTCTTTTTTTCCACTAAGCCTTCATCATAAGGTTGTAGACGTTGTATGCTCACCGTGAATTCTCTTCCAACATCGTCTATTATGATAACGGTTTTATGTTTTAGATTAGTTTCTTTCACCGTATAAGGTCCAAACCATCTTGGCTTATTCCTTCCCTATAATGCCTTTATTCTTGATTTATACAAAAGCACCTTTTCTCCATTCAAAAATTCCTTAGGGTTCTTTTGAGTTTGTGGTATTGTGGTATAGTTATTTCCTAACTTTTTATCACGTTTCCACAATGTCGCATTTAACCCTTGAACCATGAATTCTCTAAGCCCTTTTTCCCATTCAACCATTTTCTTCTGAACGGCATTATTGGAGACCTGCGAATTCATATTTTTTACCTTCTCCATAATCTTCAAAGGATATCTCATGACAATAGGTATCCTAACTTGTCCTTTTCCACTTTTGAGTATCATAATCTCTTCACCGCATTTGATGGTTGCCTTAGCGGTGGTCAGGAAAGGTGTCCCTAGGATTAATGGCAGGTTTTTATCTTCCTCAATGTCTACAATTGTGAAGTCCACCGGATAGACAATATTGGCAACCTCAATTAAGACATCCTCCGCTATTCCTATGGGATAAACATATGAATGATTTGCTAAGGAAAGTCTAAGATTGGTCTTGGTCGGTTCCTCCTTAGTTAACTTATTATAGACTGATAGCGGCATAATGTTTACATCGGATCCCTGGTCGGCCAAGGCATTTAGGTTCTCTAAGTCACCTTTGCTACATGGAATTACAAAGTTCCCAGAGATCTCTTGCTTCTTAGTTACTGGCTTTCTCAGAATCGACTCATACATAGGTCCAATAGGCATGGTGTCATACTCTTCCTCTCCTACTTCACCTAAGAGGGCTTTCCTAAGAACATCATTGCACCTAAAGTTTTTCACTTGGTTAACGATTGTTTTATTATTGATCTCATGCTTAAGGTAATACTTGATGAATTTGGGTTCATCATCAGTCCGAGCCTCATTCTTATCCTTACTATCCTTGCTGCTCTCAGGCTCCTTCTTCTCAACTGCTCCATCCTCATCGGAAGCAATGGAAATGGCATTAACAGACAAAGTGGGGGTAGCGTGCTCATCGTTCCTCACTAGCACTTTCTCGGGAATCTTCGTCTTAATGTACTCTTTCACTGAGTCCATCATCTCCGCCATTTTTTCTTGTATTTCATCCCTTTGTCCATTGAAGGCTTTTAAGAGGGTGTCGAGCTTGGTTGTTATCTCGTTTTGTCGTTGCTTGAAATCGGCTTCAAGTTGCGTCAATCGAGCTTCTTGAGATGACATGAATTTGGACACCATTCCCTCAAGACTAGTGGAAGTTCCGGTGTTTGGAGGGTTTTGTAGGATTTTCCTAAGTTATTTGGCTCGAGCTTAGGAGTCTCGTAGGAGCTCATTAGGAATTTGGCTTGATCTTCAAGTTCGATCGTCCTACGATTGGAAGGTTGTGAGTCAATGGGGGGCAAAGAGACTGCCTTATCAGTTTTGGACAACTCACGGGGGTCATTCCAACATTCGTTTTCATAAAGGGCAAGGTCCTCTATTGTACCCCACGATTCTTCCACGGTAAGTTTACTAAGTTTACCACCGGCCGCTTGGTCGATGGATTTTTTAGTTGAGAAGTTGACACGATCATAAAAGATTTGGATTAGAAGCCAAAGATCGATGCCGTGATGAGGGACTTTGTGGAGCAAGTCCTTAAATCGAGTCCACGCCTCGTACAGAGTTTCTCCTTGACGTTGTTGGAACATCAAGATGTCATTCCTAAGTTTGGTAGTTCTCTCCGGTGGGAAAAATTGGGCGAGGAAACGAGTGGTGAGATCATCCCATCTTGAGATGGATCCGGCGGGAAGTCGGTCAAGCCAATTACTACCTTGGTCCCGTAGAGAGAATTGGAAGAGACGCAGAAGCGTGGTCTCCCAAGTAGTAGCATCAAGGTCGATGGAATCGACAATTTTGAGGAAATCCCTCAGATGCTGATTTGGATCTTCGGAACGAAGTCCATGGAATGCACATCCGTTTTGCACCAACCGGATGGTATCGGATCGCAGGGCCGTAGTTTGGGCTTGGTCGGGAAGCTCAATGGTGTTCCTATAGCCTAGGTGGCTTGGTCTCGAGTATTCACCAAGAGTACGGGCTCTTGGCGGGTCGTTTGGTGGTGGGTTGATGAATGGTAGTGGGTTATCACCTTCCATGGTGAAAAGTGATGGGGTTACGAACAAAGGTTACGAAGAAGGGGGATAGACTAAGAGAAAGCTAAAAATGAGAAAAAACTTACTTGATAGGAATCAAGCAAAGAAACCTAAACGAGGTGGACTACTAACTAGCTATTCTATTCCCCGGCAACGGCGCCAAAAAACTTGATAACGCTACACGCGTCGTTCGGGGTCAAGGAAACTTCCTTTTCTTCGAGCAAGTTTTATAACACCCTAGGCAGTGAACCTAATCGTTGTAGTGTAGTAATTAGGGTAAGCCACGGGTATTGATATCGTTCTCTAGGGGAATAGGAATGCTAGTGAGAAGTTACTACGCTAAGGTTGGGGTTGAGGAAGATTGTTTTTGTATTTTTTATATTTTTATGAAATGGAAATGTACGAATCTCGGGGTTTAAATTTGGGGGTTGGTATTTTTACCGATTACTCTACTATCTAATTATCTAATTAACTAAGGTGAGGATAGTATATATCTATTGTTGTGTGCTCGTATGATAGTTAAAGATGTGTTTACCTAGATGCTACTACTCCCTAGTTATCTCCTATTGATGGTTGAATTGTCACGTCCTTATTCTTAACGCGTTGTGTTTTCTAAGGTCGTAAGGTGTGCATTTCCTAACTCTTTGAAGTCACCTTTAAGTGTAGTAAACAAAATCCACTAAGTCATTCATAAACTAACTTTGAGGTTATCTTTGGGTTTAGTAAACGAAATCCACTAAGTCATTCATAAACTATCAAAGATTTATCAAGTATTAAACACAACGATAGCCTAGTCGCACTCCTAAGCCAATTACAATTAAGATAAAAGACGACCTAACAATAATTAACAACTAGGTTTCATACATCTAAGCAAACACACAAGTAATTTAGCTGGACATGGTAAACATGCAAGCATACACACAATCAATCAAAGACATAATTGAATTAATGAAGTAAAGACTTATCTTGATGTAAGATAGGGTTTAAAACCCTAAAATACTGTACAAGACACCTTAGGTTCGGTTTTAGGTTTTTACTCCAAAGACTCTCCACACAAAGACTAAAAAATTCGAATTCTATATATAATATTACAATTGCGACGGCGTCACCTTATGTTTAGTGACGCCGTCGTGTCGCCGTCATTAGGGTTTCGTCTTGGCCACGTTAACCTTGTGACGGCGTCACCTTATGTCCGTGACGCCGTCCTCTTCAGCTTCTGACGTCGTCTGGATTGCATCTAGGCCGTCTGAGTAGCGACGGCCTACTCTTTCACAACTAGACGTCGTCACTTGAAAATACGAGTTTTGAGTTCTGGACCGTCACAATAATTTTGGGACGGCGTCGCCATTAACACCTGACGCCGTCGCCTTCTAGTTTCAGCAACTGTGAGTGTCTCGATTTTGACTTTGGCCATTTTCTTCATATATTCGCGCCTTTTCGTCCAAATAAGTGCCATTCCAGCATTTTGCCTTCACGAGACCTAAAAAGTGAAAAGGAACGATATTAAGCAATAACGGATACAAAAGTGATCAAATAAGGACTTAAACGACCCCTCAAAATGGTACATTTTAAAACCTTATCAGATATCTTATGGCTAAAATATTGGCTACTAATTTTTGTTTATCATATGGTTAAGAGTGGTATTATTGGTATGCTAATTTTCACGGAGGATTCGCTAATTCACGGCTTAATCTACTATTTAAAAAACATGGGCTTGAGCTTCTAGACCGGTGTTACTAATTTGGTATTGAGTTTAATGTTCTAAAGGCTCCACTTGGACGATTGGATTGTTTTTCATAGACCGGGCCTTGATTTTTACAAGTAACCAAGTTTGGTCTGCACACATGATTTGGTCAGATGGGTTTTTCGAGATTTGACTTATGTAAGATTTGATGATGATGATCGATTTGATCATGAGATTTGATAATGAGATTTGGTGTATGATGTGTTTTGATGATGAGACTCGATGGGTTATGTGGTTTGGTACTTTGGTGTCTACATTTTCACGAAGGTTATTTTGTCTCGGATTGAATTTATGATTGATCAAAGTTGACTACGGGGTTGTTGTTCAGTATTTCATTGGGATTTGAAGTAAGGTTTTTCGGGCGCGTTTACTTATTTCGTCTTCTTTCTTTCTACCCTTCCGCGAAGATGACTTGTTTGGGCGTTTTATTGAGTGTGATAAAGACTTGGCTATTTAGTTACGGTTGTGATTCTTTCTCGCTTTATCCACAACGTAGCTATCACTTCGGTGTCTCACGTAGTTGAGGATATGTCAAGAGGTTTTGTACATTGGGTACACCGTTTCTTCTTCACAAGGATTAGTACAAGTTAAATTAACAAATCTGGGGAATTTTACTTCATGATCAAGTTTGGTATATCGGGTTTACTTCACCAGGAGGTCACAACATTAGCCGACAGAATGCGTGAATGATGTTTTTACCAAAGTAATTGATTGAATGGTTGATCATGTTGTTGATGTTGGATAATGAACAGTTACTGAACCGCTGCATGTTCCCCTAAAACAGATATTCACCGAAACCAAAATTGCCATAACACATTCAAGCTGACGTTGTTTACGGTTTAGTCTTGATTTTGTAAAATCCCGCGAAAGAAACTATTTCTCGGTTTAAATCATAGACTTTTTAAAATCCCGTGACAATGAAAACATCCTGGTAAAAGTAAAGTGCATTTCCGGATCTTTCTTACGGTTTATTCTTGTTTTTGTAAAATCCCGCGAAAGAAACTATTTCTCGGTTTAAACTATAGAATTGTAAAATCCCTTAATGATGGATCCATCCTGGAGAAAGGAAGGTGTATTTCTTGATCCTAATGCTGGTGCTACGGTTTCTGTTTCGAAGAAGGGATAAAAGGGTGTATTTCATGAATTGGATGTGTGTTTGGATATTCGTCATGGTAGTTTGGTTACTTCAAAGTTTTACGGGATTATGCTCATTAAACCATGGTCGGGATGAAACCATTATCAGAGTTCACTTAAAACGTCAAAGAAGGCTAGATTTGAGCTGTTAATCAGAAGATGTGACAACGGAGTTAATTCACTATTATTTATTTGAGGTTGAAGTGAATTATCACGGGCGAGTGTACTTAGTATCTGAAGGTATCGGGGATGGATGGATGAAGATTCTTCGAGATCCTTGTTCGAGCTTATTATCAAAAACGAATACTTGGAAATCTAGTTATTGTTGGGTGTATTTTACCTTTTCTTTTACCACTTGGGGGAATTGGGCTCTTATCACCACAAAATAACTATCACTTAAAGGAGTTACGTTGTAGTGCTCAGTGTCACATTCAATTGTGGATTTTCAAGAGGTAATATACGTCTAATACTCGATGGTTGGTTGGTTGAAGAGTATAGAGTACTTAGAGATTCAAATGGGCATGAAGTCTCGGCACCGCTCTTTGTTACATATGTGCAAGTTTAAGTCACGAGTTCGGGGTATTTTACTTCAGGGTCAAATTCATCATATTGGGTTTTCTCCATCAGCTGTCAAAGAGCCTACTGAATGATAATGGGGTTGATTACATGTTTTGCCAAAAGAGATTGAAAAGAGAGAGATTATGACGTATGAACACAACAGTTCATGCCTCGTTCTCTAAAGAAAAGAAAAGTGTACGCTTCAGTGCACTTTATCTTACAAAGAAGAGAAATCTTCTTATGACGTATGAACACAACAGTTCATGCCTCGTACTCTAAAAGAAAAGAAAAGTGTACGTGTCAGTGCGCTTTATCTTCTGAAGAAGAGAAATCTTCTCTATTATGACCATTCTCATCAACATGCTTCATACTTTTTCCATGCGCTTAATCTTCAAGTGAACCGAGCTACTGTTGATTGTTTTCTTATTCCACTTGCTCAACTATAATGACGATGGCGACATCCTGAGCTAATTTTGCGGGGGAGAAGTGTGAATAGACTACATTTGTTGAAGATATTCACTTGTTTAATCAAGAATGGCATCTCCGTATGCAATTCTTGAGGGGGAGAAGAGTGTGAATTTTTTGCATTGTTGATTGATATTTGAGAATTAATGGTCATACGGCTCTAAACTCATGTAAGAACCGAGCCTCTTCTTATCGTATCGGGTCATCTTTACATGGAGTTTTCTTTCTTCTAAGAGCCGTTGGTTGACATCTTCACTCGAATTGATGAGTTTATCGACAAAGTGCTTCCGGTTATTGCCTCACGTATACATCAACATGATGATTCCGAACAATCTCTCTGTTCGTGTTTGATGTGATTGGTAGTTTGGTGTTACCATCTTGTGTGTTCGTTGCGGCCTGATTGCTGATTTCCTTGATGAACATCTTTCTGTTCTTGTTTGATTGGGAGGGATTTTAGTTAAGGGGATTTGCAAGATGTAAGTTGATTGGGATGCTTTTTGGTGATGTTCTTGTTTTTGGTGAGTTGAAGATGTTAACTATCTATTCCCAAACTGCACAATCTTGAAGAAGGCATTTATCATACAGATTGTCGGTTTAGGGGAGAGCACTAAATGGGGGAATGTGATATGTCGAATTTAATCCCCAATTAGACTTGCTCACATTATTCAGCATGTTGATTCTCACAAAGACTTCAAGCGATCTTCTCAACAAATTTCAAGTATTTGGGCATTCAAAAGTTGCTGATTCTGAAGTATCAAAACCAGAAAGGGGTAAGGAGACTCACATCTAAACACAAAGCGAGTAAACTTGATGAACTTAATTCTTCTAAGTGATTGAAGATATCCCGGGAAGACAAATGTTATTACCGCAGAGAAACTCAAGGTTTGACTCATGGCGAGTAAACTTGATGAACTTAATACTTCAAAGTGATTGAAGATATCCCGGGAAAACAAATGTCATGCAGAGAAACTCAAGGTTTTACTCATCAAGGCTTTTAGTGTTATTATTCCAACGACGTGGAGGAAGTGATGTAATATAAAGTTTCTGAAGATAAAAGAGGCACACAAGTGAGGAGGCATTTGAGTACTTCGGGTTCTTGAGCCTTATACACAATCATCAGGAAAGATAAATGTGCATTGGGTGGTTGTATCATTTATTCTTTGGAAATCTACTTGTGTATTCGGGCTCTTGAGCTCTATTCTAAGAGACGGGCTGCATCAATTCAACTACTCGGGGGAAGTGGTTTCTTGACACCTTTTTGGAATGGATTGCGTCAGACTTCAGTGGTTATGAAATTTGAGAAGATTATTTATGAATGGGATGATACGTTGCTGTTCTTCTTGTTGATGATATAACCCCGAATGGAGATTCTCGATTATCGTTCTTAAATGGAGCAGCGGGATTTATGATAATGGTGTGCTTCCTTGTGCACCTGGCTAAAGCAAGCTTGAAATAGAGCTTCGAATCTGCTCATCTTAAGGATTTTCGGTTTAGGGGGAAGCTGCCAGAGTCTCACTTTCAGATGGTTCAATTTCTCACAATTCAAGAGCATCGAAAGCTTTGGTGGTGAATGTTTAAGAGATGATGACTTCCATCTTCTACAACGGGGCTGTTCGATATCCTTATCTCGGTACTTGTATCATCATCTTCTTTTACTATATCATCTTCTCTATCTTTGTATATACTTTTCAGAAAACAAAATACAAAAATATAAAACCAACAAAAGAAAATAGAAAAATATAAAACCTTCAAAAACCCATAAAAATCAGAAAATTTCAAAAATACCAAAAATATGTTTTCCAAGACATGTCTTCTGGTATCGATAACATCTACGGTCTTAGAAATGTCATTCAATAATGGCACGGGACCATAGATGAAGTTCGAGCAGGAGGTGTAAATATTCTTTTCTTAACATGTCTAAAAAAAAATGGCTTACAGTTACTTCAGACTGTAACCCGCGCTTAAACCATGGCTTGCTATTATTTCAGATAGCAACACGTTCTTCATGGAAGGAAAGTGCCACGCTAAAACCTATTTTCAAAATATTTCGTGCACTTATCCTAAAAACAAAACAAGGAAAGTATGTCGAAGGACTGCTGTTCCTACACAAATGTTTTTCCGTCTAAAATTATTCAGAAAAATATTTTGTGTATTTCAAAATGGTGGTAAAATGAGTTTGTTAGGAATTAGAAATTCCAGGTATAAAAGAGTCGGTCACCTCAAGTATATGTAATCGTTAGAAAGCTCGTAGTCGTAGTTCTTTTAAGTTAAGTAGTATTTAGTTAAGTAACACCGTGGAGGACGGACGGGTCTTTACCCACTGTATGCCTGATCCACAGCCCGATGTGTGGCGTTTTATGTAAGACTATAAATACTATCTACCTTGCAAGGTAGAGAGTTGGAGCTCATAATAATATCTTTCACTTTCTCTCACTAAGTTCCCTAAACCTCTAACTTTCTCTCTCTAGAATTCCATTTATACGCCACTTTGTGTTATGGTTTGATGTGTATGTGAAAACTAATATCTTACAATTGGTATCAAGAGCCATGGTTAGATCATATCTTGCACATCTTTGGATTTCTAGTGGTTTTTAGGTGGTTTTTGAGTTTGAAAAAGTTTAGTGGTTTGTGCATCATTTGGTTGATTTCTTGTGTTAAAGCTTGGATTTTGTTAGTACTTTTATGTTTAGAATCATCACAAGTGTTTAGGTTTTCATTTGGTAAGCTTGAATCATCTTGGTTGGGTTGTTTTTGTATTGAAAAGTGATGTTTATGTTGTTTTTCATGCTAGCGACTTGACCTACGGAGTTGTTTCTTAGTAGCGACTTGCTTTGCAATTTTGTAGCGAGTTACAGTTTTGGAGCTAGCGACTTAGGCCTAGCGACTAACAGTACAAGTAGTGGACTCTCCACTACGGGTAGCAACTTGGTGTTAGCGACTTGGTCTGTAGCGAGTTGCTCTTTAGCGACTTGAATCTTTAGCGACTTGTCTAGCGAATTGCTGCCAAAATTTTGCTAGCGACTTGAGGCTTAGCGAGTTACTACTTAGGGACTTGCATTTGTTTAGCGACTTGGGACTTTAGCGACTTGGTTGTATAGCGAATTAGGTGTTAGCGACTTGGTGCATTATCTTCTAGCGACTTGTGTGATTTTTTTTACGGTTTTCTCTTGATTTAGTAAAATCCCGTGAAAGAATCTATTTCCCGGTTTAATCATAGAGTTATAAAATCCCGTATAGTCTGTTAACATGTCTACCAACGTTCCCACTATCATCTCCACTGTTGCCGAGGATGTTCAAGCAGCTGGTTCAGATACTCGTCCACCCATGCTTGACAGAACTGACTACGATTCTTGGGCTCAACGAATCAGATTGTACTGTCTTGGAAAGGAAAATGGTGTCAACATTCTCAAATCCATTGATGAAGGACCGTATGGAGTTGAGACGACTAGAGATATACTTGATACTAATGAAGTTGGAACTCCTATTTACGGAATGGACAGACCAAAAATGTATGATGAGCTTGATGATAAGGAGAAAAAGAGATTCGATGCAGATATCAGGGCTTCTAACATTGTTCTTCAAGGTCTTCCTAAAGACATCTACAAGCTGATCAATCACAACACCGAAGCAAAGGCAGTATGGGATAATGTCAAGATGCTTCTCTCAGGTTCTGAATTAACTATGGAAGACAGAGAATCACAACTCTATGACGAATTTGAACACTTCAAGATGAAACCAGATGAGAGTGTCTATGAGTACTATGTGAGATTTCATAAGTTGGTGAATGATATGAGGAACATCAGAATGACTATGCCTAACATTCAGCTAAACTCTAAATTTGTAAACAACATGAATCCCGAATGGCACAAGTTTGTCACCTCTGTGAAGCTCACTAAAGGATTGAAGAATACAAACTATGAGCAACTCTATGCCTTCCTCCTTCAGAATGAGAGACATGCCATGTTTGAAAAGAGGATTCTTGATTAGTTCAAAGGTCAGGGAGAAACAAGCTCTACAAATGAGTCAACTGCTTTTTTCACAAATGATGGGATTACCACCAATGCTCCTCAAGTTGTACCCACGGAAGATGATAATCACAAACCCATTTCTGATCCAAGGTTCAAGCAACCTGATGCAAATGCTGTCATGGAACATTTCATCAATCAACTGACACTCATGGTTAAAGAGAACAAGACACTTTTACCTCACACCAACAAACTTCACACCTGCAATAAGATCCGAACCGCCTCCAATCTTCACAACCATGCTTTGATCAGAGATGGGAAAATTATGGGGCAGTCAGTTTAAGAAAGGCAGTTTGATCAAGGAAGAGGTGGAGCTGGTAGAGGTTATGTTGGTAATCAGAATCGAGGAAGGAATGGTAACCAAGGTCAAGCTAAGCCGATCAAATGCTATAATTGTGGTGGTGAGGGACACATTGCAAGGAACTGCACATCTCCAAAACGTCCACAGAATGCTGAGTACTTCAGGGATAAGATGCTGCTGGTACAAGCTCAGGACAATGGAGCAGCTTTGGATGAAGAGGAGTTACTATTCCTTGCTGAGGGAAATGCTAGAACCTACGATGCTGATGTTGATGAACAGCCAATCCAGGAGTTAGGTCACAATCATCAGAATGCCTTCCAAGTCGCTGACTGTGATGCATATGACTCTGACGTCGATGATGGACCTACTGCTCAAACAATCTTCATGGCCAGCATCTCACCTATGGCTTCTCCAAAGGTTTCTCCTCCACAGCAGGCTAACTCATCCAAAGACAAGATTATCTCAGAGGTACTAAAATTATATGATGTTGTTGATGAGCAAAAGATGAATAATGAAGTACAATCTCTTGAGACTTATGAATCAGATGTTGATGATGTGGACAATAACAATATTGTCTCGCATGATCAACATGTGAAGCAAAGTGACAGTGAGTCTGTACCAAATAATGCATCTCCTGCAGTCAATAATGACTATGTCTTTGATGAATTCACTGCATGTGCTCCTAATGATTCTATTGTCTCTGAACTAAATGCCTATAAAGAAAGGGTTGCCATTTATGAACAACGTGCTAAGTTTGAGTTGACCACTCGTGAGCAGGAAATGGATGACCAAGTGCGTACAGTCATTAGAAAAAGTAATTTTAGAGAAGAAGTATTGAAACAAGAGTTAAATTCCTTGCAAGAAAAGCTTTCTAAAACTGCTAAGCAAAAACAAGAACTTCAAGAAAATGTGAAAATGCTTAAGCAAGAATTTAATGCAAAGGAAACAAAACTCTTGAGAGATTTTTCTAATCTGAAAACTTTGAAAAACAAACTTGAAAACAAGTTGTACATACAAGGAAACACCATTCAGACTGCTCACATGATCACTAAGCATAGAGTTCTAAGCGATAAGCATAATGTTCCCATTATAGATAAGCCCAACCCTGAGTACGGAAAGATAGCAAAAGCAGCTCAAAGTGTGATCTATGATGGCAATGAGATTCTTAAACCTAGACAAAAACCTAGTTGCGTTGAGTGCACTAAGGATGATAAGAAATTAGATGAAATCACTAGGGAGAAGATGAATAAGAAACTAAATGATCCTAAATGCAAAGAGAAAAAAGTTATTATCACTCCCCATGACTACAAGAAGGAAAACTGGATTTCCTTGAACAAGTTTAAGCCTCAGACATTGTTGACTCCCGAACAAGTTTTCTGGAAAATGGATTTAGATAAGCAGAAAGATGAAAATATTGTTGAAACAAACCCTCCCATTTGGAAAATGCCTAGAGCGACTATGTATCCTCCTAATACACCAATGCATCTTGTTCCTAGAACAATTGCCACTAAAAGCAAGACCTTAATTAGCCAATACGTTATATTTCAACTATTTGTTGATTTTGAGAAAACTTGCAAGAAAAGGATCACACCCACTGGTATAACTGAAGGAGAAAGGGGTTTTGAACAAATGAAAGAATGTTATTTAACTGAGGTCATGCCTTTCTTTAAACTTCTAAAAGATCAGTTTGAGAGTCTTAAAGAAACTGATATTAAGGGAATGGAAAAGGAATTTGATGCAATGATTGTTGAAGTTAGTGACTATGAGCGTGCACTAAAATATAATGAGATTGAGAGGAAGAACTTGCATACATTAAATGAGACTCTTATTACTGAATGTGTTGCTCAAGATGTGTTTTTCACTGCTTCAAATTGCTCTATTAATGCTTCCCAATTTCATGAACTATCTGTTGCCCTGAAAGTCTCCCATGATCGTGTCATTGAGCTTGAAAAAACTAATTCTAAACTAAACGAGAAAATTGAACTGGATGATCACGACAATTTGGTTAAACATTTTTCTAAACTAGAGGTTGAGCATTTTAATTTACAACTAAAATATCAACATCTTAAAGAAAATGTCAAAACTTCAAATATCAAGACATCCTCAGATGCTCCAGAGTTTGATGCAGTTTTTCAAATTAACAAACGTGATGAACAGATTCAAGCTCATTGCAACACGATTAGAAAGTTGAAAGCCCAAATCTCTCAATTAAAGGGTCAAACGAACAATATGGCAGGCTCCCAAATGCCTCCTCCTTTAGACTCTCAGAATTCTCAAACGTTTCATCTTCAAAACCTAGTAAATGCATTACAAAAAGAAAATGAAAGTTTTCTAGAAGAAAATGAAAAGGTTAAACGTCATTTCAATGAGTTATTTGAATCAATAAAGGTCACTCGTAACAAAAATAACGAACAAATAGCTTCATTGCAAAAGGAAATTGAGAATCTGAAGAGTCAGGTAAAAGGGAAAATGCCTATGACCAATGGGGAGAATGGTGTATCAAAGGTTCACTCTTGTAATAAATATGCTTTGTCTGTGAAATATGTCCCTCCTCATCTCAGGAACAACAAACTTGCTGTTCAAACATACTTCTCATCCCTTAAGGATTGCCTAGAATGTCTGCGTGAGATTGTTGAAGAGGATAAGTTAGAGAAACCTCATGATAATGCAATTGGACATGCATGCTTATATGCCAAACGATCTCAAGAAATCTTAGAATGCTTGATCACAATATGCCCAAAGTCATTAGGTGAGAGAGTTAATCCTTTGACTCCATGCTCGATGCCTAATGCCAAGTATGATATTCATTCGATTCCCAATGTTTTGAATGTGAACCATAGTGTGCCTTTAAGTAGTTCAGATTCCATATCTGTCAATGCTAAGAAAGAGAACTCAAGTGTGCCTTCTAGGAGTACAAATCTCAGTACTTCTAGTTTTAAGAAAGTGAACCTTAGTGTGCCTGCATGTAGTTCAGATCCCAGCACATCTAAACAGGTGATGCAAAGAGTAGTAAAACCAACTAATGTTCCCATTCCCTCTACAGGAGTAATCAGTGATATTAAAGGGAGCAGGTCAAAGTCTCAAGACAATATAAGGAATGATAGGACCTCGCAAGCTAAGAATGTGCACTGGAAAAGAGTAGAAGAACAATCTAGGAACTTTAAGTTTGAACCGAATAAAACGAATAGTGTTGATTCTAGTATTAGCCATAGGCGTACTGTAATTAATTCGAATTCTGATACTATTTGCAAACCTTGTATTGATGTCTGCTTGAATTCTGTTTCTAATCATGAATGTGGTGTTAATGTTCTGCCTAATGATGTTAATTGTCCAGTTAATATTGTTAATGCTAAAATTCATGCTAAGAAGGCTAAAAGGCAAAAATGAAAGAAAGTTAGAAAACAGTGGAAACCCACAGGAAGAACATTCAGTAAAATAGGCTATTATTGGATACCTGTTGGTCATAAGACTAATCAGATAATGCCCACTAAAAAACGGATGCCTACTGGTAGAACTATTCCCTTAAGAAGTGAGCACACTGTGAACAGGGCTAATATAGACACTAGTACTGCATCTATTCACAATGATTCCATTGCCTCATTTTCTGATATGAATGCTTCTATTTCTGATGTGGGTGTTCCAACCATTGTTACTAACCAAATGGAACCCATTCTTGCATGGGGATCCCAATTATCCAGTTATCCATTCTTGTCTGTGTTCAACTGCAGATCGTTCAAATCATTCTTGTCTGTGTTCAATTGCATGGGGTGCAATAATGTCTGTAACAATAGAATCATCGACTTCTTCCATAAGAACGTCACTTCTCTCAACCGGCGTGAGTGAAGGGGAAGAGTCGGAAATGAAAGGCTCAGAAATGGGAGTGGTTTCAGCCGACAAACTTTCATAATATTCTTTCATTTGAATGGAGTCCTCATCATCATCGAAAACGAAAGTCTTGCAATATTGGGTTGTTGTAGTATTGTAGACATCGTCATCGGAGGCTTGACAATCGTAAAAAGGATGGGGACCACCACAATAATCACATCTTTTGGAAACGGTATCAACGGGCTCTGGTTTTTGCTGCATGCATCGAATATCATTGGTAAGCTCAGCCATCTTAACCGGTTTATTTCTTGATGTCGGAACTTTCGATTTGTTCTCGATGATTATCAATATATCCCTTGGGGTACGATACAAGATATTGCCACCGGCGGCTGTATTAAGTGAATCTTGATCGGTTTGCGTTAAAGCATTGTAGAATATATCGATTTGAAGTAATTCCGAAAAACCATGATGTGGGCATTTTCGTAGGAGATCTTTGAATCTTTCCCATGCCTCACCAAAACATTCATCAAAACGCTGCTGGAAGTTCGTTATTTCGTTCTTAAGATTTTTCGTTCTAGAATAAGGAAAGAAACGATTTACAAATTTTGAAACGAGATCTTCCCAAGCAGTGATCGATCGAGGGGGTTCTTTATCGAGCCAATTCCGGGCTACTCCCTCGAGAGAAAATGAGGATAACATCAACTTAATTGTGTCATGAGGAACATCCTTATATTTTATAGTCGAAATTAGATTATCAAAACATCGGATGTGAGCATAGGGATCGTCCCTCTCAAAATCATAGAATGGTTTTGACATAACTAGTTGAATTAAACCGGTTTGTATCTCGAAATTTTCGGAAAGAATCTCCGGTACAACGATAGCATCTTCGTAACCCTCGGTGGGTACTTGGAGCAATTCTGACATCGTACGTATGTCCGCCATTAGAATTAAACATATAGAGGGATAAGAGGAAAGAATTATCGGTTAAAGAGGATAAAAGAAGAATATTTTTGGGTTTTTGAAACAAATTTTGAAAAGGAAAATCTTTTTGGGTTTTTATATTTAGAAAACACAATATTTTTGTAACCGTCACGTCAACCGGTGCTCGGTAGCTCTCAAAAGTACGCGCAGCGGAGCGGGAACGAAGAGTGGATCGTTCTTCAGTCTGCAATTTAATGTCAAGACTTTCCTTATACCCCGTGTATAGGTTGTACCTTCAAGGTGAGCCGACGTAACAATTGACGTTTCAGTTTCTTTTGTTGGTTTTTTACTTTTTATGGTTTTGTAAACACTCTAGGAAGAATGTTTTGGTATTTTTAGATTTTTTGGGTTTTTCAAAAATATATATTTACAAAAACGACGAAAACTTCACTCGGGGAAGGATCTTCAAATGCACGCGATTCGAGACGGAATACGAAAACTCGCTACAAGCCCTCCCCGGCAACGGCGCCAAAATTTGATACGTGCCAAAACACGTCAAGTTTACTCACACAAGCTAGCCACTTGTGAATGACTAACCGTAAGAAACTTAAAACGGTTCAGACAAACCAATAATAGAGAGATGTTGTATGTATATGGGTAACTCAAACGTATTAGGTTTGAGCACCGAGATCGTTCCGAACGAGGGTTGAATGGAATTTCCAACTCACGTCCCGATTTTTGTGATTTGAATGAGAAAAAGGGATAATATGATGTTATCTAAACTACGGGATAAGGAAAGCATAAATGGAATATCTAATCTACGGGAAAACCTAAGAGTTATGGCAAACTACGCAATTCTACGCTAAAACGCAAAACGGGATTTAAACGAAACGCGAATAAAATGCAACGACTAATCTAACTCCTAAAAATAACCTAAAATTACTTTTACTCTAAAAATGCAATGTGAAAACTAATTATGAATTAAAACTATTTTTTAAGATTTTTCTGGATTTTATTAAAATTAAAAACTAATTTTTAACTATTAAAACTAAATTAAAATACTAAAAATTAAGAAAATCAAAGGGAAAAGTATGAAACTATTTTTATAAAATCTAAAATATCCTAAGAGAATTTTCAAAACTATTTTTGTATTTTTCTGATTATTTTTCTATTTTTTTATGATTTTAAATCTATTTAAATCTAATTTAAATTGTGAAAAATACCAAATAAAAGAGAAAAAATGAGGAAAAATATTTTTTATGCTTTTTATATTTTTCTTAAACTGGGAAAATTGAAAAATTATTTTTTTGGAACTTTTTCTCAATTATTTGCAATTAAAGCTAATTAAAAATGATTAAAAACTGTTTTAAATCTAGAAAAATAGCAAACAATGACCAAAAATTATGAAAAACTCAGGAAAACTTGAAAATGTTATTCTAATTCTATGAAAAATATAAAAAACTATGCTTATGTGTGAGATTTATGAGCTGATGTGCAAACTGCTTATTAATAAGCTATGGAAAATAAGCTAAATAATGAGATAAACAACCAAACAGTAACAGAAGCTAGATTATGCTAAAATAAACTAAATGCAACTGCTTACACCTAATCCTAACAAGCCATAAGCTCAGACTAATGAATTAAGCTAACTGCTTATTCTATAAAACAGCTGATCAGGCCCTATGTTTAAGCTGTTGCACCAGCTTATTCAATAAGCAAATGCTAAAACCAGATAAGTGGTTCTCAAGACCACCAAGAAGGCTGCAACTAACCAAAATTTCAGGCTCTAATTCACTGAATTGAGCTCAATGCACAAGCTGCAAGATCTGAGGAAAACTAACTTTTACACCATTTTGACTTTTAAGAACAGTTGCTAGTTTTGACTTCTTTGAGATTTGAGATCAAATTAATGAACTGATTTAGATATTATTAGCTAAAACTTTGTTACAATAAGCTAGATTACTAATTTCTAAACCTAAATCTAGCTTTTGAATATCATCATTCCAACAGATATGAGTATTAGGACTGATAAAAACTATTTTTGACTTTTGATGAATAACTCCTACAAAATCAGACCTAAATGACTATCTAATACCTAAATGAGCATGTATCAACTGCAAAAACTTAATCAACTAACCTCTTCCACAGCTTGACAAGCAAATCCAAACACTAGTATCACATCAGTTAAGTAATCAACAACCAACAATTCTCAAACTTAGTCTATTCTAATAATCAAAACAGATCTAAATACCACTATATTACCTAAATGATGTAAAATCAAATACTATAACATTCAAACAGTAATTAATTTACTTAAGCAAAATTTGACAGTAATGAAACAATATTGCAATTAAGATATCACTTACATAAGTCCAGCCACTATGGCTTGCTCATGAGACCATTAGAACAGTAACCTAACCCAAATCTCAACTTATTTTAACCCAGATCCATTACTAGTTCAGCTAATCAAACCCACTCCTGCAACTTTGACTTTCGTTGACCATTAAGAATTTTGATTTTTAAACAAGAGTAAGCTCACAATAAGCTATTACAAGCTTAAATGAACCTATGTGAAGCAGTAGCTAAGTGAAAATCAATCCACAAAATAGATTGATTTGTTTTTTTTTATTTTTCAATGATTTTATCTGATTTTTTTGTATTTTTGAGAAAGTTGAGAAACAAACTGAAATGATTAGATAATAAGCTATTATGAACTTAACAATAATAATAAGCAATTCAAAACAACTTAAAAGCTAAACATAATTTTGAGCTTAAAAAGGAAATTTCATTAATATCAAAACTTTAATACAATGACTGAAATTATAAAAGAAATACAAAGAAACTATTTTAAAACAATTAAAAACTATACTAAGCTACTGGAAATTAAAAGAAAAAGAGATGATCTTCATGTGAGCAAATGAGGGTCTTTATATAGGAGAGCTCGAGGTCTATGGAAGGATCTAGATACCACATTTGTGCTTTTTCTGAATCATTTGTAGCCTTTAGATCATATCCCACATGTGTCCAATCCATTTCCACCTTAGGATCAGAATTTCCACGTATCTTCAACCAATAGGAGAGCAGAGAGTGGCAGTGAGCACACGGATGGCTGACATGGCACTGCACACATGTCAGTTGTGTCAGGCGAAAGTACAATCTTACCCTTAATTGTGGTAATTATGCCCAATTGACCATGTGGTAATTTCTAGGGTTCTTGGCTGGGTAAAAGAGGGATAAATATGGCGGGGTTGGTTTTTAATATAATTGTTTGAGTGTTATTTGACCGGGTAAATAGTAGTTGACCAGGGTCCGAATTGGGTAAATGGGTTTGATACTAGACGTGGGTAACCGGGTATTGGTTTAGGTGAAACTGGACTTGGACCGGGTATGTTTAGCTTTGGGCTTTTGATTTGTTTTGGGCCAAGAGTAGTTTAGGCTTAGAATAGTATTTGTACCCATTAAGCTTATAAGGGACCAAAAGTGAACATGCTGAAATTTCAAGGACCAAACATGTAAATCTGAAAATGTCTTTCAAGTGCCTTTCTTGTCACTCTCAAATAATCCAAGGGTGAAATTTGTAAATTCTGAAACTTGAGGGATCATTTCTGCCAAATACTCAAAGCTCAGGGACTAATCTTGACATTTCTTCAAACTTGACTGTAACTTCTAAAAATCATCCTCATAGAATAAAATCTTCCAAAATGTACAATCCCGACCTTCCGGCTCAGCCTAAACTCTCTTGATCTCTCGTGCTCGGATTTACGTCTGATTTGGTTCCTTTTTGTGTGTTTTTACATATCTGTATCTACACAAGCACAAACTAAAGAAAACCACAAATATTAGCAATAACCGGCTCTTTCTTGGTTATTTTGGGTTAGTTTTGATAATGAAAAGGTATGTGTTTTAGCACATACCAACTCAGGCTGTTCCAAGCATATGACTGGCGACCGGTCACGGCTCATGAACTTCGTGAGCAAATTCATCGGGACTGTTAGATTCAGGAATGATCATTTCGGTGCTATTATGGGTTATGGAGACTATGTTGTTGGCAAAAGTGTTATCTCCAGAGTTTACTATGTAGAAGGTCTTGGTCACAACTTGTTCTCTGTTGGTCAATTCTGCGATTCG
>BPTQ01000009.1:263585837-263608024 GCA_019973895.1 Chrysanthemum seticuspe
CAAAGCCAGTTGCTTATTCTTTTAAACACAAGTTTGCTACTAGTTTTGTTCCTGATAAGTTTAAATGTAATAAACAAAGTTTTGTTAAGAATAAGCCGTTTAAGAAGAAATCTTGTTTTATGTGTGGTAGTAAACTCCATCTTATTAAAGACTGTGATTCTCATGAGAAAAGGATGGGTGTTTTCTCTGGCCATAAGACTTCTAGACCCACATGGACTAATGTTGCTAGTATTCCTCCATTTGTTCCCAAATGTAAACCAGTTCCTACTGGTAAACCAAAGGTGTATGCATCTGTTTCTGCTGACAGGCTTAATAGGCCTTTTCCAGTTCCCTCTGGTGGAGGATATTCTTCACCAGTTACTGCTGGGTGGTGGAACAGTAATGCTAGGCTTATGCCATATAGACCTAAAAGTTCTTATTTTAAGTCATATACACCTTATGTATCTCGTATGACCAAGGCACATGGTGGAGTTAGTATGGCAACTGTTGTTAAGCCCTCAACATGTTATTCTTGGAAAACTCAAAGGAAAGGTTCATTCTGGGTACCCAAGAACAAAAGTCTGTGTCAGGTGCATTGATTGAGGGGAGGCATAAGCCTAAGGGGAGGCTTATAGTTGTATTGTTTTTGTATTCTAACCATTTTTGCAGCTGTTGGATTCTCATACGCCTAAGGGGAGGCTTAGTGTTTCGGCTGACACTACAACTGTATTTGGTTTCTGCTGCTGCTTGATGGTATCTTTTACTTGTTTTGGTTATTTTTATTCCTTCTTAATCTTAGTATTAAAAAAAAAAAAAAAAAAAAAAAACCTCTAACCTGTCTGTGTTCAGATTCTACTCTCTCTTAATTGCAGGTTTTGGTGTTGGTTCATTACTACACCACACATGGGTTTCATCTCACCATGTCTTTCTGACACAAGAGTTGGCTAGCCCACAAGATTATGGCTTGTGGTAAAGGCTGCAGAAATCCATAAATGGTAATCAACTCACCATGATGATGACGGCATTCCATCAAAGAGTTGGCTAGTCCTGAGCAAACGGCTCCAGGTAAAGACACATCAAATCCGTTTATATGGTTGCTGGTTTGCCAATAAATCAGATGGTTATCAGTGTACCATAGTTTTCTAACTTAAACATTTGGCTACTCCAGTAGTGATGGCTATTGGTAAAGAGACATCAAATCCATTATTTTCAATGATTCACCTCTCACAGGAGTTAACACACCTGGATGTGATGAGAATAGTATGCAACTAATAAGTTTTGATGTACAATATGTCTTATGTTGCTGCAAAGACCTGGCGTTTCAAAGTTTGGTCATCATAGAGATGACATTGTTTTTGGTTCTTTGCTACTGATGTTCGAGAACAATCCTCAGGTTCTGAAGTGTTAAAGATTGTTGGGAAGGATTGTTGGGAAATTGTGTCATTTAGTGCTACAATCCTCTAGTTCTGAAATTTTTAAAGATATGGAAACTGGAACTTAAATGATACAATCCTCTTGGATTCAACAATCGGCATCATTTAAATTCCAGTTTAGGGGAGGATTGTTGGGAATTCTGTGAAACCGTGATACTGCTGAACGAGATACAATGGATTATGCTGAAGAAGAGTTTCTACTGAAGTAATATAAACGTACAAAGTAGGAATTATGCTGAATTTATTCTACTAAAGTAGTGAAGCAGCTGAAGTACTGAAGCAGTGGATTCTGCTGAAGTACTGAAGTCGTGGAATCTACTGAAGTAGTGAAGCAGCTGAAGTACTGAAGCAGTCGAATCTGCTGAAGTAGTGATGTACGGATTCTGATGAAGCAGTGTTGGTATCTGCTGAAGAGTGAATCTGCCGAAGGATTCTGCTGAAGTAGAAGCAGAATATGCTGAAGAAGAGTTTCTGCTGAAGAGTGGAAGCTGACTAGGATCTGCACACGTTTATTATTTATATGCTAGCCCATCATTATTATTGTACTGCCCAAGGTTAGCATGGGCATGTGTATGGGTTTTACATTTATTTATTTGCATGCTTGTACTTTTTCCTAGAAAGGGAATAGTGTTCCTTGTCTATAAAAGGAACATAGGCATGCTTGTTCTTTTCCCAAGAAAGGGAATAGTGTTCCTTGTCTATAAAAGGAACTTAGGTCTATTGTATTGTGATAACTTTTCCAGAAAAACATTCAAGAAAAACCTCTATAGAGAGGGTGAAAAGATCCATAGAGGATCATTTGTTTGAATAAGAAAAACCTTATTGGTAACTTTGATTGTGTTCTTAATATTCCGCTGTGCATGTTCAATCATTGTTATTATATACTCTAGTTGAGTCCGGATCTTGGATTTTACAATTGTTTTCGAAGCCTTTGACAACAAGCATATTGGAGAAGACTTCATCATATCTTCGATAGAGATGGTGTATAAGTTTGTACCATGTGTTCCTCTTAAAAGTTCCACACCATCAAGTTCTCTAACGAAACAAGTATGTTTTCTAAAAGCCACTTCTAAATCAGAATCACAGAATTGACCACAAAAAACAAATTATGACAAAGACCTTCAACATAGTATACCCGGGAAATTACACTATCACCAACCACATAATCTCCATAACCCATAATTGCCCCAAAATGGTCGTTTCCGAATCTAACAGTCCCGATAAATTTACTCACGAAGTTCATGAGCCGCGAGCGATCTCCAGTCATATGCTTGGAACAGCCTGAGTCCAGGTACCACAGAATGATTTGAACGACCTGCAGTTGAACACAGACAAGTATGGATGACTAGATAGTTTGGAACCCCATTCGAGAATGGGTTCCACTTGGTTAGAAAACGAGATTGGAACATCCACATCAAAAAAAGAGTCAATGAAATCGTTAGAGGTAGATGCCGGACTAGTAGTAATAGTAGATCTATTCAAAGTATGTTCACTACTTAAAGGTATAGTTCTACCAGTAGGCATCCATTTCCTAATGGGCATTGATCTAGATAATTTAGGGCACAACTCATTAAGATTGAATTTAAGGCCAGTAGGTATCCATTGGTAACCTACATTACTAAATTTTCTTCCTGTTGGTTTCCAATGTTTTCTAGCCCTCATCCTCCTTGGTCTTCTGACCTTTTTATCCTGTTGTCTAGTGTTAACCATTTTAACAGGAGATTTTGCAGTATTACTCATCTCATTCACAACACATTCATGATTAATACCAGAAATCAAGCATTCATTACATGTTTTGCAAATAGTAGCAGAATTTGAATTAATTACAGTACGCTTATAGCTAATACTAGAATCAACACGATTCGTTTTATTCAAGTCAAACTTAATGTTCCTAGGGTGGTCTTCTACTTTCTTTCATTGATCACTCTTAGCTTACGAGGTCCTATCTTGCTTTGTATTGCCTGGAGGCTTTGACTCGCTCACTTTTGTACCACTGATTACTCCTGTAGAGGGAATGATGGGAACATTAGTTGGTTTTACTACTTTATGCATTCCTGATCTAGAAGTGCTGGGATCTGAAGTACTTCCAGGCACATCAAAGTTCACATGCTTGACTTTCGGCACAAAACAAGGCATATCATGGGTTGCATGCTTAACACTAGGCATAGAGCAAGGCATAACGACTTTATCTTTCTTACAAAAGTATTTATGGCATGTTGCTCTTAAGCATTCTAAAAGTTCCTGAGATCGTTTGGCATATAAGCTTGCATACCTAACTTCACTATCAAGTGGTTTATTTATGATATCCTCTTCGACAATCTCACAGAGACATTCTAGACTATCCTTAAGGTACGAAAAATATTCTTGAAACCCAAGTTTGTTATTTCTAAGGTGAGGAGGAATATATTTTACAGTCACAGCATACTTAGAATCCGCAGATGCCTATGAAGCAACATTCTCATTGCAGACAAGTGGCATTTTCCCTTTTACCTGACTTTTGAGATTCTCAATTTCCTTTTGCAAAGAAGTTATTTTTTCATTGTTCTTGTCACGAGTGACTTTCATTGAATCATATAACTCTTTAAGGTGTCGTTTAACCTTTTCATTTTCTTCTAGAAAACTCTCATTTTCTTGTTGTAATACATTAATGATGTTTTGAAAATGAATGTTTTGAGAATATTGAGAATCTAAAGGAGGAGGCATTTGGGAGCCATTCACATTGTTCTTGTTACCTTTCAATTGTGAGATTTGGGTTTTCAATTTTTTGATCGTCTTACACTGAGCTCGAATCTGTTCATCACATTTGCTTATTTCAAAAACTGCATCAAACTCAGGAGCATCTGAAGATGTCTTGACATGTGAGGTTTTAACACTTTCTTTGAGATGTTGATATTTTAATTGCAAAGCGAAATGTTCAACTTCCAGCTTAGAAAAATGTTTTACCAAGTTATCATGATCATCTTGGTCTATTTTTTCATTCAATTTTGAGTTTTTGTTTTCAAGCTCAATGACACGATCATGGGAAACTTTCAAAGCAACAGATAATTCATGAAATTATGAAGCAGTAATAGAATACTTTGTAACAGTATAAAACACATCTTGAGCTACACAACTAGAAATCAAGTTCTCATTTAAGATGTACAGATTCTTCCTTTCAATTTCATTACATTTGAGTTCACGTTCATAATTACTGACCTCAATTATCATTTCATCAAATTCCTTTTCCATTTCTTTAATCTCCGAATCTATGCCCTTTTAAAGACTCTCAAATTGTTTAAAGAAAGGCATGACCTTAGTTAAATAGCATTCCTTAGTCTGCTCAAAGCCCCTTTCCCTTTCAGTTATCCCAGTAGGTATGATTCTCTTCTTACATCTCTTCTCAAAATCAACGAATAGTTGGTAAACCACATACAGGCTGATTAAGGTCTTGCTCTTAGTGGGAAGAGTTCTAGGCACTAAGTACATTGGTGTATTAGGAGGATACACAGTTGTTGGAGGCACTTTCCTAAGGGGAGGGTTTGTTTCAACAAGTTCATTAGCTTTTTGCTTATCTATGTCTTTTTTCTAGAAAACTTGCTCTGGGGTTAATTGAGTTTGAGACTTAAACTTATTCAAGGAAATCCAATTTTCTTTAGTGTAATCATGAGGTTTAAGCGTTATATTTTGCTTTTTATACTGAGGATCTTTTAGCTTCTTTTTCATTTTCTCCCTAGAGGCATCTTCTAATTTTCTATCCTTTTCAGTGCTTCCAACACATGATGGTGTTTGCCTAGGCTTGAGGATTTCATTACCTTCATATACAACCTTATTATAAGCTTTAGCCTTTTTACAGAACTCGGGATTTGGTTCCTCTACAAGGGGAATACTATGCTTATCGCTTAAGACTATGTGCTTAGTGATCATGTGAGCAGTCTGAATGGTGTTCCCTTGTACGTACAGTTTGTTTTCAAATTTGTTTTTCAAAGTTTTTAGATTGGAAAAGTCATTCAAAAGTTTTGATTCTTTAGCATTAAACTCCTGTTTAAGCACTTTAACATTTTCTTGAAGTTCTTGTTTCTGTTTAACAGTTTTGTTAAGCTTTTCTTGTAAGGAATCTAACTCTTGTTTAAACATATCTTCCCTAAAATTGCTTTTTCTGATAATTGTACGCATTTGGTTATCCATCTCCTTCTCACGGGTAGTAAGTTCAAACTTAGCACGTTGTTCATAAATGGCAACTTGTTCCTTATAGGCATTAAGTTCAGAGGTTATTGAATCATCAGGAGCACATGCAGTGTATTCATAAAAAACATAGTCATCATTGACTTCAGAAGATGCATTACTTGGTACATATTCACTTCCATCTTGTTTAACATATTGATCATATGGGACAACATTGCTATTATCCATATTTTCAATATATGGTTCAATGATTTCAGATGATTGTACTTTGTTATGCATCTTTTGCACATCAACCTCATCGTATAGTTTTAATACCTCTGAGATGATAGATTCTCTGTAAGGGTTGGCCTGTTTTGGTGAAGAAGCCCTTGGAGTGACCATAGGTGAGATACTAGCCATGAAGATGGTCTCGGCAGTTGGTTCATCATCAACATCTGAATCAAATGCGTCACAGTCTACGACTTGAAACACATTGGGATTGTTCTGACTCATACCCTGCACTGGCTGTTCATTCACATCAGCATCATAAGTTCTGGCATTTCCCTCAGCAAGAAATAGCAATTCTTCCTCATTCAACAAAGCTTCACTGTCTTGAGCTTGTACCAGCAGCATCTTATCCCTGAAGTACTCTGCATTTTATGGGCGTTTTGGAAGAGTGCAATTCCTTGCGATGTGTCCTTCTCCACCACAGTTGTAACATTTAATGGGCTTTACTTGACCCTGAGCCATGTTCCTTCCACGATTCTGATTACCCATATATCTACCACCACCGCCAGCATTCCCATATCCAGCACCAGCATTCCCATATCCAGCTCCAACATTCCCATATCTAGCACCAACATTCCCTTGCTCATTCTGTGGAAGGTATGCATTCTATCTTCCTTGCACACTCTGCACCACTACCTTTCCATCTCTAACAGTAGCTTGATTGTGGGGATTTGATGCTGTTCTGAGGTTATTGTTGGTATGTGGAGTGAGATTCAGATTTTGCCTAACCATAAGAGACAGTTGATTAACGAGATTTTCCATGAATGTTTCTGAATCTGGAGGCTTATACCCTGGATCTGGAATGAGTTTGTGATTACCATTACCAGTTGGTATCATTTGAGATGCTTTGGTGGTTATTCCTACATTTGTGTAGAATGCAGTAGACTCATTTGTCGAGCTTGCATCACCATAATTAGTTTTGAACTTTTCCAGGATCATTCGTTCAAACATTGCATGTTTCTCATTTTGAAGCAAGTATGCATACAATTGCTCATAGTTAGTGTGCCTCAAACCTTTGGTTAGCTTGACTGAAGTGAAAAATTTGTGCCATTCGGGATTCATGTTGTTCACAAACTTTGAATTGAGCTGAATATTTGGCATAGTCATTTTGATATTCCTCATGTCATTCACGAGCTTGTGGAACCTCACATAGTATTCAGTGACATTTTCCCCTAGGTTCATCTTAAAGTTCTCAAAATCATCATACAGTTGAGACTCTCTGTCTTCTTTAGTTAATTCTGAACCGGAGAGAAGCATCTTGACATTGTCCCAAACTGCTTTGGCTTCAGTGTTGTGATTGATTAACTTGTAGATGTCCTTTGGTAGACCCTGAAGTACAATGTTTGAGGCCCTAATATCAGCATCGTATCTCTTTTTCTCCTTATCAGTAAGTTCATCATATGTCTTTGGTCTATCCAATCCTAATGTCACTGAGCCATCAGCAGCAGTTTCAAGTATGTCTCTGGTAGTCTCAACTTGGTATGGTCCTTCATCAATTGATTTGAGAAAGTTAACCCCATTTTCCTTACCCAAGCAGTACAATCTGATTCGTTGAGCCCATGAGTCATAATCAGTTCTGTCTAATATGGGTGGACGAGTATCTGATCCTGCAGCTTGAACGTCCTCAGCTACATAAGAGATGATTGTAGGCACGTTGGTAGACATGATTACAGATTCTACGGGATTTTATAATTCTTTGATTAAACCGGGAAATAGATTCTTTCACGGGATTTTACTAAATCAAAAGAAAAACCGTAAAATGTAACACGACGAAATGACAAGTCTCAATAGACAAGTAGTATACTTGACAAGTCGCACCCTGATCAACTCGCTTTGAAAACAACTCGCTTAATAGACAAGTCGCATAAAGAGACAACTCGCTTAATAGTCAAGTTGCATAAAACCCAACACGCTTCAACAACAACTCGCTTAGGGCACAACTCGCTCAAGTGACAAATCGCATAAGCTGACAACTCGCTTCCAAGGCAATTTGCTTAAACGACAACTTGCTTAAGATACAACTCGCTTAAATGACAACTCGCATAAAATGATAACTCGCTTCCAAAGCAACTCGCTTAAGGTACAACTCGCTTATCTGACAACTCGCTTCACAGAACACGACAACTCGCACGCAAGAAAGTCACAACGAGACTCAACTCGCTTAGTACTATTATTCAAAAACCACCACTTTTCAATCCAAAAACAACCCAACCACAATGATTCAAGCCTTCCAAATCAAAACATAAACACTTATGATGATTCTAAACACAAAAGTACAATCAAAATCCAAACTTTAACACTAGAAATGATCCAAATGATGCAAACTACTCTAAACTCATTCAAACCCAAAAACCTTATGAAATCCACTAAAAATCCAAGAACATGAAAGATGAGTTATCAAACCATGGCTCTTGATACCATTTGTAACATATTGGATTTCACAAACACATCATAACATATTAAAAAGGGGCGTATGGTTTGAAGTTTTAGAGAGAGAAAGTAGAGAGAGAAGTGGGAACTTGATGAAACAAAGAAAAATGGTATTGAAGCTCCAACCCTCTACCTTGGGAGGTAGAGGGTATTTATAGTTTCTTACAAGACACGCCTCCTACGGGCTGTGGATCAGGCATACAGTGGGTAAAGACCCGTCTGTCCTCCACGGTGTTTCTTAACAAACTACTTACTAACACTAAATAACTACGACTACGAGCTTTCTAACGATTACATATACTTGAGGTGACCGAATCTTTAACTACCGGATTTTCAAAATCCTAACAATTACTTATTTCAACATACCCCCTTAATCTCAGCTTGAAAAACATTATATAAACCCATATTTGAAATCAATTTTTGATGTTGAAACTTATCAAGCCCTTTTGTAAAAATACTAGCAATTTGATCTGCTGATATGATCTTTTGTGTTTCTAAAACACCTGCCAAAATTATTTCGCTTACAAAACGTAAATCAATTTCTAAGTGTTTAGTTCTTTCATGGAACACAGGATTTGCTGCTATCTTAATAGCAGCTTGACTGTCACAAAAAACTTTTACAAGAATAAAATGTTCCCAGTTCAAGTCCTTTAAAACTTTAAGGATCCAAAAAATATCTGAAGTTACAGAAGCTAAAGCTCTGTATTCAGCT
The DNA here is from genome assembly GCA_019973895.1 of Chrysanthemum seticuspe. Taxonomy (NCBI): domain Eukaryota; kingdom Viridiplantae; phylum Streptophyta; class Magnoliopsida; order Asterales; family Asteraceae; genus Chrysanthemum; species Chrysanthemum seticuspe. The sequence goes on from BPTQ01000009.1 coordinate 263,594,820, forward strand.
TCTGCAGAAGATTTAGAGAGGGTATTTTGTTTTTTACTCTTCCATGAAACCAATGAGCCATTTAAAAATATACAAAAACCTGTTACAGATTTTCTTATAACAATATATTTTGCCCAATCTGCATCTACAAATTCTTCAATAGAATAATTTGTAGACTTAGTAATATGAATACCCAACCCTGGTGAACTCTTTAAATACCTTTACAGTTTTAAAGCAATCTTTAAATGAGATTTTAAAGGTTTATGTATAAACTGACTTAAACAGTGAGCTGAATAAGATATATCAGGTCTGGTATGGGTAAGATAGATCAACTTTCCAATTAATTTTTGATACTCAGTAATATTGTCCAAAACAAGATCATTTTCAATAGGCTCATTAGTAATAGAAAGATTATTTTCAAGAGGATTAAAAGAAGGTTTGCAAGCAAGCAAACCAAATTCTGTTAAAAGATCAAGACAATACTTTCTTTGAGAAAGACAAAGTCCTTTCTCATTTTCTAAAACTTCAATACCCAAGAAATACTTAAGTTTTCCCAGATCTTTCATCTATAATTTTGTTTTCAAAAACACTTTAAAGTTTCAAATTTCATCAAGATTATTACTAGTGATAATAATTTCATTAACATAAACAAGTAAAGCAACAAAGTTACCTGATTCGCTTTTAGTAAACAAGGAATAGTCACTCTTACTCTGTTAAAAACCATTTTCAAGTAATGCAAAAGTCAACTTAGCATTTCACTGTCTAGGTGCTTGTTTCAATCCATGCATCACATCAAAGAAACCTTATGGTAAAGTCATATAAACAGTTTCCTCTAGATCAGCATAAAGAAAGGTGTTATTTATATCAAGCTGAAAAATAAGCCAAGACTGTTGAACAACTAAGTTAATGACACATCTAATATTGACAATTTTAACAACATGTGAAAATCTTTCATCAAAATCTACCCCTTTTTTTGATTAAATCCTTTAGCTACAAGTCTATCCTTATACCTATCCACCTCACCACTAGTCTTATATTTAATTTTTAAAACTCATTTAGAACCAATAGCTTTTCTGCTAGTAGGAAATTCCACAATTTCAAAAGTATCATTACTATATAAAGCTCCCATTTCCTTATTCATTGCCTCCACCCAGTGCTGAAACTTGCAGGCTTCCCTATATGTTTTAGGTTCAAAAGCTTTATTTAACTCATTTATAAAACATAAGTTCTCATAACTTAACTTTGAATAACCAGAACACTTTTCAAGACCATATTTAACTTTTGAATCAACAACAAAATCATTGTATTTGTTTGGAAAACAGATGATCTTTCATACCTTCTCAAAGGCTGATTGTGAAAGTTTTTATTTGTTTTTGTGTTTGTAAAATCTGTATTGATACCCTCAGAGTTTGCAGTTTCAAATTCATTTGAAGGGTCCAATTCAGTTTCATTCTCATAATTTGCAACCCTCTCATTCTCTAAGGCAAAACCATTGGAACCATGAAAGTGCCCCAAATCACTTTCATTTTGGTCAATTGTTGGACTGCCATTAGGAGAAGAGTTACTACCTTCTACATGAGGTGTTGTAGTTTTATTTAAAACATCATTGGGTATCTCATGATCCTCATGTACAACTTCATTAAATAAATTTGCATGATTCAAGTTTTGATCTTGAAAGGAAAAATATTTTCAAAAAAGTTAACATCTCTGGAATATTTGAATTGTTTCCTTTCAAGACTGTAAAGTTTATACCTTTTTTTAAAGAAGCATAACCAATTTAAACACATTTTTCTGATTTGCTACTAAATTTATCAAAGTTATTTAAGACATTGGCAAAACACAAACAACCAAAAGTCCTTCAATGATTTAAAGAACATTTTCTATTAAAGATCAAATTTTAAGGTGATTTCCCATTCAACACAGAGGAGGGTGACCCGTTAATCAAATAACAAGTAGTAAGAATACACTCAGACCATGATTTTAGAGGAATTCCCCCTGAAATAGAAGGGATCTGGCAACATTAAGCAGATGCCTATGCTTCCTTTCCATAATCCTATTCTGCTGTGGAGGTATGCACAAGATGTTTGATGTATTATATCATTTTTAGCACAAAACTCATTAAATCTATGATTAACAAACTCAGTACCATTATTACATCTAAAAGTTTTAACATTTTTGTTAAACTGATTTTTTATCAAGTTATAAAATATAGTAACACAATCAAACACCTCATTTTTGGTTTTAAGCAAATAGACCAACACAACCTTGGTAAAGTCATCAACAATGGTAAAAAAAATATATATCCTTCCTTACTAACAACCATGTAAGGACCCTAAAGATCTAAATTAACAAGCTCAGCAAGAGCAGTTGACTTATCCTCACTTAAAGAAAAAGGTTCCCTAGTTTGTTTAGCCTCTTGACAAATTTTCACAAGGTTCATTATCCTTTTTTTTAAACAAATTTCATATTTAAGCACAACCAAGACTTGATCTCAAGGATGACCAAGCCTGCTATGCCATAAACTTTTAGACAAATTGCAATCAGACTTAAAATTCTTAAATCCTAAGTCAATGCCTTGATCTCCATCAAAGTAATATAAACAATCCTTTTGATTACCAATCCCTAGAACATTCATTCCCTTCAAATCTTGAGGTAAAACATAACACTTTGACTTATCGAAAGCAATAACAAATTTGTTGTCTCTAGCAACTTTGTGAACAAACATAAGACTAAAACAATATTCTGGAATAACAAGAACATCATATAGAGTTAAGTGTTTGGTTAGTATCATATTTTCAACTTTAGTAATTTAAGTTTCAGTTCCATTAGGATGTGAAACTTTAATTCCTAATTTGGAAATATCAATAACATTAACCAAATACTTTTCAGTATATGTTAAGTGTTGATTTGCATTAGAATCAACAATAATGCCAGCTGCAACAAGTACATACCTGATTTTACTGTTATTACAAAAAAATCTTGTTAAAGTTTTGATTAAAATATTTGCTAGTATTCAAAACTGTACCTCCCATATTGGCATGTATACCTTTTTCCTTTTCCATTATCATTAACAGATGTATCTTTAATCAGTGATAAAGGTTTTGAAATCTGTTCATCAGAAAAAGTTGAAGAGCTAGAACCAACAGAATTGTTATTGACAAACCTTTTGTTAAAATTTGATTACCCTAATTGTTATTACCAGTAGTTTGATTTCTTTTTCCAAAATTATCAGGGTACCCAATAAGTTTAAAACATCTATCAACATTATGCCCATTAAAACTACAATGCTCACAAACTAGAATAGGACCACAAACAGTCCTATTATTTCTATTATTATTAGGTCTAGGCACATTATTAGGTCTAAAAGAAGTACCAGAGATTTGGGTCCCATTAAAACTTCCTCTATTAGGCACACTGGAATTAAACATAAAAGACTGAGACCTCTGAGAGGTTCCAGCTCATGTACCAGTGACAAAAAATCGGTGAGACTCCTCACTAGAAATGATGGCAAAAGCTCCTTTAACATTAGATAACGGGTCTCTAGGTAGCATATTACTTCTTATTTGCATATATGAATTATCTAAGCCCATTAAGAATTGCATTAGTTTCATAAGTTGATTATGCTTTTTGAAATCATTAGCAGCATGACAAGTACATCTAGGCAACTGAATTAAAGCATCAAATTGCTTCCAAAACTGTGGAAAACTAGAAGGAAGGGTTGAATAGTTTTGCCAATTAAAACTTTCTTTTAATCTATTTAGATCGACTTATGTCAATCTATTTGGATGTGTGTGTTGGATGTTGATAAACAAACATATATAAGTATGTAATGAAAAGATAAGAGTAAGAAGCACAAAACCACAACGCGAGTATTTATAGTGGTTCGGCTACAAGGACACCTTCCTTGCCCTACTCCACTCCCCGAGTCACCTATTCGAGAGTTCGTAATCACTACACCAACTCCTTATGGCGGAGAAGCCTTCACAACGTCGCCTACCCTTTTTCCGGTGCTAGGCTAACCACCGGTTTCTTTCACTCTAAGGTGAACCACACCTACACAACGTCGCCTACCCTTTATCAGGTACTAGGCTAAGTACCTAGTTCTTTCACACCAAGGTGAACCACACCTACACAACGTCGCCTACCCTTTATTAGGTACTAGGCTAAGCACCTAGTTCCATTGCAATGGAGGAACTACTACACAACACTACACCAACGAATAATCCCAAAGGAGATCCACTCCTTTTTACAACATCATCAAGGATATCAATATCCTTGGATCTAGTACTAATCTAGCTTGTACATCGAAACACACCATATCGAATGTACATCTAAGGCACCTTTCACTAATGCCTTTAACTAGATCTTCAAGACACCCTTCACTAATGTCTTGTGTCTTGACTTCTAAGCACCCTTCAATAATGATTCTAGTCTTGACTTCTAAGCACCTACCACAAGTGCTTATGATATGGATGATAGATACCCTTCACTAATATCTTCGTCTTGACACTTGAGACACCTTTCACAAATGTCTTCAACACTTCTTAGGAAAAGAAAAACAATCATCAACAAGAAGAATTCAATAGTCTTGATGATGAGGAAGCATGGCAACTCATGGACTTGATCTTGCTCGACTTCAAAGGTGGTGATCTCGCTGATGCAGGTTTTACTGACCAGGTCTTAATATTTATAGTGTCTCACTATACCTATGGTCTACCCTAATGCACTAACGGGCAGTGTACCCCGGTCGTGTGTAGTGTAGTAAATGGTAAAGCCGAGGTCGTCCCAAGAGCTATGTGTGTTGGATTATTACTAAGTCTAATTGTCACAGAATAATGGTTTTGATAGGGATTTAATTAATTAAACTACTAATGCAGAATATAAAATAAAAGCAAATAAATGGTAAAGGGAAATCAATAGAGGAATAGTGGTGCTAACCTAGTCAATCCTCCTAGCTAGTTATGTCTACGTCTACCTACTTCCAATTACTTCAGGTGGGGTCAAATTCGAGAGGACAGCATTTGGTCAATTCTCCCTAACCTATCAGCAAAGATGCCACCACAAGAGAAATCAGGCGCACCGTCATAAGTCTTGTTGTTCCTGGTCCCCTAATTCGAGTCATTAAGTACCGCTACATGATAGATTCTAAATAGTGAGTGCCCGGCCGTTAGGAACTTAGACACTACACCCCCCAATTCTAAAGTTCATCCAAACGATAGGTGATCAGTTGGTCAAATCGCACAAGTAGAAAGGGTCGTCAGTTGGTCATATCTTACCCTTCCCGTCTCAGTCCGCTCACCTAGGGTCAGTTGGTCATATCTCCTAGGAAATTGGCCTCTATCGCCATTCAAAACTACCAGACCAAGGGTGACTACCAAAGAACTATGCATGCATACACTTAGAAATAATTGTACGGAAGTAAAGGTAAACGCAAACAAAACAATTAAGGAATCATAACTAGGCTGGCACCAAAGGGTGCTTAGCCGCTCATATTAACCATGCAAATAAATTCAATATTCAAAGGTACGAAATACATGAATTGAAAGTAAAAGAAATATAAAACGCTAAAGCTTATCGTAATGATGTGACTTCTCCCTTGGAAACAGCTTTGTATGCTCCCCTAGACCTGCCTTGAGCTTTTTCCCACGTTCTCAGAGTGTTGTGTATGGAATGGGATGCTTTGAAATGCTGGAATTCGTGGGGTATTTATAGGCCAGGTCTGGGTTACGGCGTAACCAATAGAGGAGTTACGCCGTAACCTTCTATTTCATCGTAAATGCACTAGATCTGCAAGTTACGGCGTAACCTTATAAGTGGTTACGCCTTAGTCTTCAATAAACTCGGTTAGGTCGTAAGTGATGCAGTAGTTACGGCGTAAGTATCAGCGGCGTGGAACCTCTTTTGACCTAATGGAGTTACGTCGTAACCTTTGGGAAGAGTTACGCCGTAACCTCTTGATAAGTTGGACTTGTGGGTCACGCAATAGTTACGGCGTAATGTGAGAGACGAGTTACGCCGTAACTTCTTCAAAATAAGCATACTGTGATAAATCTTTAGTAATGTTTCCATATCCGCGTCTCTTTAGCTCCAATGCTTGTAATTTACCTGAAAGTGGAAAACAATGGAAAACAAGCGTAAATCCATATAAATGATAAAAATAACGAGCATTATCGGGGGAAATTGACACTTAATATTCAGGACTATTTAATGTTATCACTCGCCTTTAAGAGAAACCTAGAAATCATACAAAAACAAAACTACAAACATAGATCTCTTGGATCCGAGGTTATAGAGTTTTTAACTCTAGGGGAAAGTATGTTAGAAAGGGGTAAGCAACAATGAAGATGTTAGGAATTAGAAATTCCAGGTGTTAAAGAGTCGGTCACCTCAAGTATATGTAATCGTTAGAAAGCTCGTAGTCGTAGTTCTTTTAAGTTAAGTAGTATTTAGTTAAGTAACACCGTGGAGGACGGACGGGTCTTTACCCACTGTATGCCTGATCCACAGCCCAAAGTGTGGCGAGTTATGTAAGACTATAAATACTCTCTACCTTCCAAGGTAGAGAGTTGGAGCTCATAATAATATCTTTCACTTTCTCTCACTAAGTTCCCTAAACCTCTAACTTTCTTTCTCTAGAATTCCATCTATATGCTACTTTGTGTTATGGTTTGATGTGCATGTGAAAAGTTATATCTTACAATTGGTATCAGAGAGCCATGGTTAGATCATATCTTGCACATCTTTGGATTTATAGTGGTTTTTAGGTGGTTTTTTTTAGGTTGAAAAAGTTTAGTGGTTTTTGCATCATTTGGGTGATTTCTTGTGTTAAAGTTTGAATTTTGTTGGTACTTTTATGTTTAGAATCATCACAAGTGTTTAGGTTTTCATTTGGTAAGCTTGAATCATCTTGGTTGGGTTGTTTTTGGATTGAAAAGTGATGTTTATATGGTTTTTCAAGCTAGCGACTTAGCTCACGGAGTGTTTTCTTGGTAGCGACTTGCTTCACATTTTTGTAGCGACTTACAGTGTTGGAGCTAGCGAGTTAGATCTAGCGAGTTAAAGTACAAGTAGTGGACTCTCCACTACGAGTAGCGACTTGGTGGTAGCGACTTGGTCTGTAGCGAGTTGCTCTTTAGCGACTTGTATCTCTAGCGACTTGTGTAGCGAATTGCTGCCAAAATTTGGCTAGCGACTTGGTCTGTAGCGAGTTACTACTTAGCGACTTGCCTTCTGTCTAGCGACTTGGGATTCTAGCGACTTGGCTGTCTAGCGAATTAATTGGTAGCGACTTAGTACATTTGTTTCTAGCGACTTAGTGCATTATCATCTAGCGACTTGAGTGATTGTTTACGGTTTTCTCTTGATTTAGTAAAATCCCGTGAAAGAATCTATTTCCCGGTTTAATCATAGAGTTATAAAATCCCGTATAATCTGTTAACATGTCTACCAACGTCCCTACTGTCATCTCCACTGTTGCCGAGGATGTTCAAGCAGCTGGCTCAGATACTCGTCCACCCATGCTTGACAGAACTGACTACGATTCTTGGGCTCAACGAATCAGATTGTATTGCCTTGGAAAGGAAAATGGTGTCAACATTCTCAAATCCATTGATGAAGGACCATATCGGGTTGAGACGACTAGAGACATACTTGATACTAATGAAGATGGTACTCCTGTTTACGGAATGGACAGACCTAAGATGTACGATGAGCTTGATGATAAGGAGAAAAAGAGATTCGATGCAGATATCAGGGCTTCAAACATTGTTCTTCAAGGTCTCCCTAAAGACATCTACAAGCTGATCAATCATAACACTGATGCAAAGGCAGTTTGGGATAATGTTAAGATGCTTCTCTCAGGTTCAGAATTAACTATGGAAGACAGAGAATCCCAACTCTATGACGAATTCGAGCACTTCAAAATGAAACCAGATGAGAGTGTCTATGAGTACTATGTGAGATTCCATAAGTTAGTGAATGACATGAGGAACATCAGAATGACTATGCCTAACATTCAGCTGAACTCAAAGTTTGTGAACAACATGAATCCCGAATGGCACAAGTTTGTCACAGCTGTGAAGCTCACTAAAGGATTGAAGAATACAAACTATGAGCAACTCTATGCCTTCCTCCTTCAGAATGAGAGACATGCCATGTTTGAAAAATTGATTCTCAATCAGTTCAAAACCAACCAGGGAGAGACAAGCTCGTCTAATGACTCAACAGCCTTCTACTCAAACATCGGAATCACAACCAAAGCATCACAAGTCATACCCTTGGGGAATGGTAATCACAAACTCATTCCTGATCCCATGTTCAAACAAGCCGATGCTGATGCACACGTGGGTAACATCATTAATCAACTAGCTCTTCTCATTAGTCAAAACATGAATTCTATCCCACAAACCAACAACAACCTCAGAACTGCATCTAACCCACATAATCAAGCCACTGTTAAAGATGGAAGGATCGTGGTGCAACCAGTTCAGGAAAGACAGTATGATCAGGGAAGAGGTGGAGCTGGGAGAGGTTATGTTGGAAACCAGAATCGAGGAAGAAATGGTAACCAATGTCAACCTAAGCCAATCAAATGCTATAACTGTGGTGGTGAAGGACACATTGCAAGGAACTGCACATCTCCAAAGCGTCCACAGAATGCTGATTACTTCAGAGATAAGATGTTGCTGGCACAAGCTCAGGACAATGGTGCTGCGTTGGATGAAGAGGAATTGATGTTTCTTGCTGAGGGCAATGCCAAGACCTATGATGCAGATGTGGATGAGCAGCCTATTCAGGAGATAGGTCATAATCATCAGAATGCCTTTCAAGTCGCTGACTGTGATGCATACGACTCTGATGTAGATGATGGACCTACTGCACACACAATCTTTATGGCTAGCATCTCTCCAATGGTTTCTCCCAATATCTCTTCTTCACCACAAGCTGGCCCATCCAAGGACAAACTCATCTCAGAGGTATTAAAACTATACGATGAAGCTGATGTGCAACAGATGCATGACAAAGTACAATCAACTGAAACTATTGAATCAAATGTTGAAAATATGGGTAATAACAATATTGTCCCATACGATCAATACGTGAAACAAAGTGAAAGTGAAGTTGTACCAAGTGATGCATCTTCTGCAGTCAATAATGACTATGTCTTTGATGAATACACTGCATGTGCTCCTGATGATTCCATCATTTCTGAACTAAATGCCTATAAGGAACGTGTTGCTATTTATGAACAACGTGCAAAATTTGAGTTGACCACTCGTGAGCAGGAAATGGATGTCCAAGTGAGTACAGTAATTAGAAAAAGTAAGTTTAGAGAAGAAGTATTGAAACAAGAATTAAATTCCTTGCAAGAAAAACTTTCTAAAACAGCTAAACAAAAACAAGAACTTCAAGAAAATGTGAAAATGCTTAAACAAGAATTTAATGCAAAGGAATCAAAACTCTTGAGAGATTTTTCTAATCTGAAAACTTTGAAAAACAAACTTGAAAACAAGTTGTACATACAAGGAAACACCATTCAGACTGCTCACATGGTCACCAAACATCGTGTCTTAAGCGATAAGCATAGCATTCCCCTTGTTGAGGAACCAAATCCAGAGGTAATTAAAAAGGCTAGAAATGCTCATAAGGTGCTTTATGATGGTAATGAAGTCCTTAAGCCTAGGCAGAAACCTAGTTGCATTGAGTGCACTGAGAAAGATAAGATATTAAATGAAATCACTAGGGAAAAGATGAATAAGAAACAAAATGATCCCAAATGAAAAGAGAAAAACATAATCATCTCTCCTCATGATTACAAGAAGGAAAACTGGATTTCCTTGAACAAGTTTAAGCCTCAGACTTTGTTGACTCCCGAACAAGTCTTCTGGAAAATGGATTTAGATAAGCAGAAAGCGGAAAATATTATTGAAACAAACCCTCCCCTTTGGAAAATGCCTAGAGCGACTGTGTATCCTCCTAATACTCCAATGCATCTTGTTCCTAGAACAATTGCCACTAAAAGCAAGACATTAATTAGCCAATACGTTATATTTCAACTATTTGTTGATTTTGAGAAAACTTGCAAGAAAAGGATCACACCCACTGGTATAACTGAAGGAGAAAGAGGTTTTGAACAAATGAAAGAATGTTATTTAACTGAGGTCATGCCCTTCTTTAAACTTCTAAAAGATCACTTTGAGAGTCTTAAAAAGGGGGTAGAAACTGATATTAAGGGTATGGAAAAGGAATTTGATGCAATGGTTGTTGAAGTTAGTGACTATGAGCGTGCACTAAAATATAATGAGATTGAGAGAAAGAACCTGCATACATTAAATGAGAATCTTATTTCTGAATGTGTTGCTCAAGATGTCTTTTTCACTGCTTCAAATTGCTCTATTAATGCTTCCAAATTTCATGAACTATCTGTGGCCCTGAAAGTCTCCCATGATCGTGTCATTGAGCTTGAAAAAACTAATTCTAAACTAAATGAGAAAATTGAACTGGATGATCATGACAATTTGGTTAAACATTTTTCTAAACTAGAAGTTGAGTATTTTAATCTACAACTAAAATATCAACATCTCAAAGAAAATGTCAAAACTTCAAATATCAAGACATCTTCAGATGCTCCAGAGTTTGATGCAGTTTTTCAAATTAACAAACGAGATGAACAGATTCAAGCTCAGTGTAACACGATCAGAAAGTTGAAAGCCCAAATCTCTCAATTAAAGGGTCAAACGAACAATATGACAGGCTCCCAAATGCCTCCTCCTTTAGATTCTCAGAATTCTCAAACGTTTCATCTTCAAAACCTAGTAAATGCTTTACAAAAGGAAAACGAAAGTTTTCTAGAAGAAAATGAAAAGGTTAAACGTCATTTCAATGAGTTATTTGAATCAATTAAAGTCACTCGTAACAAAAACAACGAACAAATAGCTTCATTGCAAAAGGAAATTGAGAATCTGAAGAGTCAGGTAAAAGGGAAAATGCCAATGACCAATGGGGAGAATGTTGTATCAAAGGTTCACTCTTGTAATAAATATGCTTTATCTGTGACATATGTCCCTCCTCATCTAAGGAACAACAAACTTGCCATTCAAACATACTTCTCATCCCTTAAGGATTGCCTAGAATGTCTGCGTGAGATTGTTGAAGAGGATAAGCTAGAGAAACCTCATGATAATGCACTTGGACATGCATGCTTATATGCCAAACGATCTCAAGAAATCTTAGAATGCTTGATCACAATATGCCCAAAGACATTAGGTGAGAGAGTTAACCCTTTGATTCCATGCTCGATGCCTAAGGCCAAATATGATATGCACTCGATTCCCAATGTTTTGAATGTGAACTGTAGTGTACCCTTGAGTAGCTCAGATTCTAGATCTGTCAATGCTAAGAGAGAGAACTCAAAGATGCCTTCTAGGAGTACTAATCTTAGTACCTCTAATTTTAAGAAAGTGAACCTTAGTGCACCTGCATGTAGTTCAGATCCCAGCACATCTAAACAGGTGGTGCAAAGAGTAGTAAACCAAACTAATGTTCCCATTCCCTCTACAGGAGTAATCAGTGACATTAAAGGGAGCAGGTCAAAGTCTCAAGACAATACAAGGAATGATAGGACCTCGCAAGCTAAGAATGTCCACTGGAAAAGAGTAGAAGAACAATCTAGGAACTTTATGTTTGAATCGAATAAAACGAATCGTGTTGATTCTAGTATTAGCCATAGGCGTACTGTAATTAATTCGAATTCTGATACTATTTGCAAACCTTGTACTGATGTCTGCTTGAATTCTGTTTCTAATCATGAATGTGGTGTTAATGTTCTGCCCAATGATGTTAATTGTCCAGTTAATAGTGTTAATGCTAAAGTTCATGCTAGGAAGGCTAAAAGGCAAAAACGTAAGAAAGTTAGAAAACAGTGGAAACCCACAGGAAGAACATTCAGTAAAATAGGCTTTTATTGGACACCAGTTGGTCTTAAGACTAATCAGATAATGCCCACTAGAAAATGGATGCCTACTGGTAGAACTATTCCTTTAAGAAGTGATCACACTGTGAACAGGGCTAATACTGACACTAGTACTGCATCTATTCACATCGATTCCATTGCCTCACTTTCTGATATGAATGCTTCTATTTCTGATGTGGGTGGTCCAACCATTGTAACTAACCAAATGGAACCCATTCTTGCATGGGGATCCCAATTATCCAGTTATCCATTCTTGTCTGTGTTCAACTGCAGATCGTTCAAATCGTTCTGTGGTACCTGGACTCAGGTTGTTCCAAGCATATGACTGGAGACCGGTCGCGGCTCATGAACTTCGTGAGCAAATTCATCGGGACTGTTAGATTTGGTAATGATCATTTCGGTGCTATTATGGGTTATGGAGATTATGTTGTTGGTGATAGTGTCATCTCCAGAGTGTATTATGTGGAAGGTTTAGGTCATAATCTGTTCTCTGTTGGTCAATTCTGTGATTCTGATCTAGAAGTAGCCTTCAGAAAACATACCTGCTTTGTTAGAGACCTTAATGGTAAGGAAATGTTGAAAGGAACTCGTGGCTCAAACCTTTACACCATTGATAACGCTACACGCGTCGTTCGGGGTCAAAGGAACTTCCTTTTCTTCGAGCAAGTTTTATAACACCCTAGGCAGTGAACCTAATCGTTGTAGTGTAGTAATTAGGGTAAGCCACGGGTATTGATATCGTTCTCTAGGGGAATAGGAATGCTAGTAGGGAGTTACTACGCTAAGGTTAAGGTTGAGGAAGATTATGGGGGGGTTTAGGTTATGGGCTCTAAGCATGGAAAGGTAAAAGTATTTTATATATTTCTATTTTTTATTAGAAGGAGTTGGAATTGGAATCGCATCATTGAGGGATGATCGTAAGGATAAGGGGATCTCTTGCTATAGTTATGGGCACCGAATGGGATTAATGATGTGATGTTGCTAATCCAAGTGACGGATCCCACAATATTTTGAACGAGCTTCTTTTCCTTCAAGGAAACTGGGGCTTGCTGCGCACATCGCAATAGTTACCACATTTCCAAACTCGGTGCTCAAGGAAAGTTGTAAAGGAATGGTAATTCCAGAGATTGTTTCGTCCATACAAAAGACTTCCGATGAAGATCTAGTCTTAGTGTCTTAACTGGTTGTCTCTTGTCTAATACTGGATTTGGAAGGTGTATTATGTGAGACCTCTACTGTGATAGTGGTTGTTGTA